>CM076570.1:1302780033-1303199834 GCA_034641835.2 Pinus albicaulis
GTGGGTTTCTTTCCCTATTTGGAGTGTTTGGGTTTCCTGTGTGGGGATCAGCCCTTCATTTAGGAAATATGTTCGAGGAGGATAAGCCATATTGTATATCAGATCAACCATCTCCCATCAGTGACTTTTATTCAGCCCTAGGGACAAATTTTCTATAATTTGTATAGTGTGTATTTCCGGAAACCTTTTCTGGGTTGTCCTAAAATTATGTTTTGGAGCATGGATCTCTATCCTTGGCAATTTTGGAGCATTACATCAGAAAAAATATATTTTTATATCTTTCGGCTGCTATTATCCCTTAGCACAATTTTTCGGGTTCATGTATTTCATGTATTAACAACATTTTAGATCTAGGTGTATGCTTTCCTAAGAGGCTTATTTGACCACTTGAGTGATATTTTCATCAAGATCTTGTACCTATTTTTATATTATAATAATAATGGAATGGATCCACTATTGTCTCATTCTTTGATCTATTATATTTTTTCATATTTCCAGTTTTATGAACTCTATTCTTGCTTTTCCCATTTATGAATATTACAATGGTATCAGAGCATACTCTTGGCTCAGCCTGTGTACTTCAACCATTATGTCATCTAAGGAGGCTTCTCATAAGAAATAGAAGATATGCAGAAGAGATGAAGGCAAACCCTCATTTACAAGAGGGAAGGAGTTCTCAAAACTTCTTCCTCAAACTATGTAGTGCATTAGCAGAGACCTCAAAGAGATGATAATGGATTGATGGAAAGATTCTCCTAGAGGGCTTGTACATGAAGGAAGCTCAATATTTTCACACTATGGGTGTGAGCATTCAGCTACACCATCAGATCTACAACGTGGTACCATGCCTGGGGTCATAGCAAGAGAGATGGAGGAAGGAGATGTACCAAAGGAGTAGACTCTTGGTGACTATCTTCAAGACTATGAATCTCAAACTCAAAGATTTAGAGAGCATCTTAACTTCCAAGGGTTTTGCAAGATCAATGAGGATAGAAGACCTAGCAACCATGATAGAAGCATAAGGTGAAAGAAGCAGGAGGTGGGTAGATCCTTTCTATGTACTTTTGATGGATCAGCTAAATGTTCAGTTAGGGCTTCGGTCGAGGAGCTAGACATGTATTTGTAGCAACACCAAGTTTCAGAAGATGAAGCCATTAGAGTACCATCGCTACACCTTGAAGGTGAGGGTTATGCCCGATGGTTTTATGAATCTTCGTCATTAAAATATGAAAATATGTATACTTATGCAAGGTTGACTAGGAAGTTAGTAAAGAGATTTAATGAAAAACATTCTGAAACTTCCTTGGTTGAGCTAACCAAGCATACACAAGAAAAACCTTTGTATGAATTGGAAGGATCTAAAAATCCAACTCCATTTCGAAAAAATATTGAGGGAACTAAAAAATTACATAATACCTTGCTAGAGGAAGGATCCCCATTTCAGAAAGAGCTCTCTTCTCAAGGCGAAGAAATGGAGGAACTAAAGAAAGAACCTCTTAATGATGGTGAGGCAACCTCCATTCATGATGAAGGGGAACGGAAGAAAAGTGATAACAATGCTGTCACGGAAGTAGCAGATCTAGAACCTCATGAAGAGGAATATGGAGCATTTTCTCCAAAGAGAGAAACTCTTTAACTCTTGCAAAGAGTCCCAAATAATATCACATATAGAGATCATGGCAGAGTCCATGTGTAGCATGTGCCATAATTGACAGATTGTGAGATCTTGAAGATAGAAGGAGATAAACGAGAGGGCAAGAATAATATGATGCGGAACACAAATCCATCTCTATTTCAGAAGGTTGATGCACATAAAAGGTAGGAGGATTTGTGTAGTGAGGACAACAACAAGTCAGTCCACTCACATATACAGCCCGCTCTAGGCCTTGATGTTTCATTACATGAAGGCATTCCACTAGGGAGACCCCCTAGTTGGAAGATGAATAAAGATTTCTCTCAACATGGTGCAACATTGATATATTTGGCTAGGGAAGGAGCCCTGGAAGGAGCTAGCACAACACAGAGAACCTTTGATAGGTACAAATAAGGAGTGAGAAATTTTCTAATATGGACATTTCTATCTCCCACTCAGCTAGTTGCCTTGAAGGATGATTCATAGATCTATTATGACATGAGCATGGTGTCAAATGGCCACTCCATAGTCTTGTGGCAGAAAATTATACTTCCACACACGAGGAAGATTTCTGAATATGGCAAGAGGTTATTAACAGTCTTGCATGAATTAGAAAAAGTATGGAAGTTTTGGATGGGAAATGCCTTCCAAGAGGAGGTTGACCTCCATGTACTTCAATATTTTCTTAGGCAAGATCAGCTGCAAGAGAGGCAACAAAGGTGGGGTAACAATAATCCAACATGTGGCTTTGGCATTGAGCATGTCAAAGAGGAGAGTTATGATGTGACATGAACTTCATTTCAGATTTCTACAACGTTGTCATTGTTGAGAAGCCTAGATCCATATTGGGAGTCCCAACTATTGGTTGAATATTCCAAGAACCTCTACACATATAAGGTTCTCGATGGGAAATTGATATATGGGAGGTATAGAGTGGTTGATGGAGTCATTTATTTCCATGATTATATCTACTTGACTAGAAAATCCAAGATCAAGAAGGGGATTCTACATGAAACATATGAGGCACTCTCTTCAAAACATGTAGACTTCATGGAGTCTTATTACACCATCATGGAGGGATTATATTGGGAGGATCTCAAATAATATGCACACCAACTTATCAGGAGATATGTTGGTTGTTTGATGTATGAGGAGGAGAACAACCACCTTGCAAGGTTGTTTCAATCACTTCCCCTTTTGATGGAGAGATGGGAAGGCTCATCTATGAACCTCTTCATCAACTTGTCTACAATATATGGTAAAGATTGTTCTTTGATGCTTATTTATCAACTAACAATGTATATGTAGTCCTTTACCATGCATTTGCAACACATTGTTTCACAAGAGAGAAAACCTCTTTGTGGATTTGATGGTCCTTTTGGGACTACATTGAGTAATGGGGATGACCACTTTATGGAGGACTTTGACAATATATTTTTTTCTTGGATCATATTTAGCGAACACCTAATGTCCTCTACCATTTTCAAGTTTTTGAGAAGCTTATGAAAACAAGAAGGTGGTTGGATGGCTACTTATCATATCATATTTTGAGATAGCAAGAAGAAGAAGAACACTGGTCTCAATTGAGGGACTATTGTCACCATCCAAGATGTCATATGACACTTAGTATATGTTTATTTTCGGGCCCATATGGTGATGACACTCTATTCATTATATCCATGAAGGATTGGGCAAGAAGGATTCATATAACCAATTAGTGGGATCATGAGATTCTAAGTATATTTTGGCTTCATGAGGACTATATTATTGCATCCCAAGATCACCAGCTCCAAATTTATCATAAATGGAGAGAGAGAAATTGTAATTTGAACAATATTATCTCTCACTTTCATCCATGCAGCCCCTACACATTACATAAGCAGGGGATTGGTGATTGTTTATATGAGCTACCAAGGATGGCTCACTTTTTTTGGAGGATATCATGGAGAATGGAGTTTCTCATGGGGACTCAGGCACCCAAATTTTACCATCTCCCATGCCGTGAGGAGGCCAATGGACAACATATAACTATTTCCATATATCTCCCACTTTTTCATGATGAGAGCTATTTTGTTTATACACCAAAAGAAAAATTGTATTCTTGGGAGGAGACATATCCATTAGAAATGTTGCAACATCCTTGCACCTGCTTGAGGAAAAGAAACATTTTGGAGGGGAGGATTTTAATATTTGTAAATTAGCTTGTAGCTAATTAGAATATTTTTTTTTTTTTTTCCACTTAGATAGGTGAATAAATGGGTAAGGAGGCTGTTACACAGCAATTTTTCACCGTCCCTGCAATTCCCCATCCCGCACAATTGGAGGGCTCATTCCGTGACCTGTGAGCAGTGACATGACTTGAAACCACTTTCATAACATCCCTCTGAACATGAGCTTCCATTGCCCTGAAGACAACTCCTTGTGAAAAAACCTAAAAACACCCCTTTTTGCATTGGTGCGGGAAGCTAGTTCAGTACCCGCGCCAATGGGGGGAATCCTTCAAAGAGGGCGCGCCAATTGCCACTCTGTCTCAGAGTCGCACTCACGCCAGCCATTTTAAGGAGTGTTTTTTAAAAATAAATGGCAGAAGTTTCTTCCTAGCCAATCCATAAACTGGTATCTAATTTGAGTTGGGAGGTTTGGCTCCGGATCTCCATGTAGAGGAAGTGGATTTCCACCTCTCATGGAAGCTTCCTTGAGGATAGGGCCAATCCCATGATTATAGGGATCCCAACTCCCCTTCCTACATCTATAAAAGCTTGCTCATCTCCTTTGCAAGCTAATCTCCATGTTCCCAAGAGCCTTGATTCATTCCCTTAAGGCCAAATCCAAGCAAGGAGATTATTGTCGAGACATCCGAGGAGAGAGGTTTGTCCCATCCCTGACAAGATTTTTCAAGACATGTTCCGCTAGTGACCCTTCGAAGGAGAATTTAGCGTAAAAGCTATGGTTGTATTCTTCTTTGATTGATTAATGATAAGCGACTATTAGTTATGGTTCCACTCTTGTTGTTGATTATGATAATGAGTTATGTCTTCTCTGACTGACATATAGTTGCATATACTGGATTTTATGCTTGCATTTGTTTTGTTTCTTGCGTGTGCAGGTGTCCGGTCACAGAGATCGTGAGGATTGTGATCTACCAGAGCTAAGGAACGTGAGCGCTACTTTCTCTACAAGCGACAGCATTGGAATCCAGGTAAGCCTTCATCGCTAGTTGGTTTATTTTCAATTAGGAACCTACACTATAGCGTGTGACGATTGTTGCTAGACCCGGTCTGGGCTAGTAGGGATCGCCTTTGTCCGCAGAGGGGATTTACCTCCACAACAAATTGGCGACTCCACCGGGGAACGTCTAGCTTGTTGTTATTTTTCTTCGTAAGCTACAAACGGAGCCTGAAGTTAGCTAGATAGCCTTCGAAACACTCTTGCTCTGCAATTACGAAGTAGATCAAAGCTGCTTCAGTCAATCTCTGGTTCAGTTTATGAACTGAACACTTGGAGTATTGTCTTGTGTTTTCGGTTGTTTCTCGATTCTGCTTGCTTGATCGGCTCTTTTGGCTGGCTCTTTTGTGATTTTGGCTTTTGGTCAGCTTGATTATCACTGATCTGCTTTTTGGATTGTCTATTTTTATTTTTCCATAGCAAACTCGACTGGCGCGCTTTACAGCTTGACAGTCGCGCCCATTGGCGCAGGTTGCTTGTGTATTACTCGCGCCAATTCCTTTCTGGCGCTAGTTTCAGCCTCACAGTCGTGCCAATCTTGTGAGGTACTAGGGTTTTCTCTGTTTTGACCTTCCTGAGCTTGATTAGTGTGTTTGGTTTTGTTTTTTCATCTGCTTGAGTGTTCTGGAGCCTTGTTTGACTGGCTATGACCTTCGTCCTTTGGTTATTTGCCCGTTTCCATCGATTTCACTTTCTAGCCCTAGGGCATCTAGGTGCTCTTGTGTGTCGAGCCTCCCTCGAGAGTTTTTGGTTTCTATCTGTTCAGTCAACCTTTTGATTGCTCCTCTGCATTCGTTTGGTAGTTGTTTATCATTCCATTGTGTTATTTGAGTGTTTGTTCTCTTCTTCATTCGAATTTCTCTTTGTCTTGTTTTGGCCCTAAATTACATGGTCCATTTGAGTCTTTGGGATTCTCTTGGTTTTGAGGGACTGTTTTGTCAATTTGGAGATCTGATTGTGTGTCTGCGTTGAGTGAAATTCGTGTGTTTTTCTCTTTCCTCATCACTTCTCAAATTGCTCTTTTCATTAGTTTTCATTTTCATTAGTGCACTTTGCTATTAAACATTGAAAATATAAAAAATCTCTTTTTCTTTTGATTAGTTAGTGCAAATTAAAATATTTTCGGTGTTATTAGTGATTAGTGACTTTGAGAGAAAAGTTTTTGGTTTACATTAGCTGCATTAGAGACTTTGTTGGTTGTTTTTTAATCATTTTGTTTGTGTGAAAAGCTCTCAACTCTCTCATAATTAGCTTTCATCGAATGAAATGATATACTGTGGCATATAGTGTGCATTTAGGAGATTTTGATACATCACACTCGCTAGTGCTTGAAAACTGAAACGTAATTGAAGATAAACATTAAAATTTATTCAATTTACACTAAGGCAGCATTGAAACATTAACGCAACATTTAGAGGTCTAGGCTAGAGATGTGTTCCGACGTCTTTAAACCTAGTAGCTGTCATTTGCCTCTTGGCTTTAGATAGCACTAGTATGGACTTGTGCTCCCTGTACTGTCGCGTATATAAAGGGAGACCCCACTAGGTTTCTATCCTTTATCCATAGGAAGCCGATTCTGCCGCCCTATACCCGTGATACACCGGACACAGCATTCGAGGAGATTGCCTGCACGTACGTTAACTCCTTGGTTGATTTCTCTTTCATTTTGAAACCAAGGTGTATACTGTAGTTCACGGTTATTTGGTACACCCTTTGCCTAGTATTCCTGAGTAGTAATTTGATCTTTTCTGACTCTTTAAATTTGAAAGGATCACCAAGCGCTTGTCCTTTCACGCTTGCTTCAAAACTAAAAGAGATAGAGTCACCTTTCATCCATTTCTCGACTCTTAAAACATGAAACGATGAAGTTTCTAAGTTTCAATGTGGTAAAATAAATCACCCGCGATCACACGCCCTATTAGATTTTGCTTGTTGGCCATTTGATTGTGTGTCTTGACTCTTTTTTAGCCCATGTGT
This sequence comes from Pinus albicaulis, assembly GCA_034641835.2. Lineage (NCBI taxonomy): Eukaryota > Viridiplantae > Streptophyta > Pinopsida > Pinales > Pinaceae > Pinus > Pinus albicaulis. The sequence goes on from CM076570.1 coordinate 1,302,786,869, forward strand.
GCTTGTGCTTGACCTTTTAGCCCATGTATGCTTGTGCTTGAACTTTTGCCATTGTTGTCACAGTGGGGAAACCTTCCGTTTCGTCTACTGGTAGTCCATATACGGATGATTCATCAGAGGTTTTTCAATCCTCTGTTGAACCTCAGCAGCCCATCATTTCCGAGTTTCCCGATGGGGAACCGGTTCTGTCTGAGCTTCCTTTTGGAGGACCGGTTGAGTTCAATTGGCCCTTTTCCAACCCTTGGTCTGGATTGGGTTCACCCTTTTTAGCTGCTGTTATTCCTCCTATTCCTCGCCGTCTATTACGAGATCTAGTGGCAGGCTCAAACATGAGTGAATCCAGCAAGGAAATCCCCACGTCCGGTGAATATTACCAGTTATTTCCTTGGAGGTTATTTCCAAGAGACAACCCTGAACCATCTGTTATGTCTTCACCCATTCTCTCACTACCAGCCGGGTATAGATCTTTGGGTCAGATTATTGCCACTGCTGCCTCTATAGGGGTATCAGCTCCTTCTACGAGGCCGGTCGTTCCTTCTTTAGGGATGTCACTTAAGACACCCACTACGTCATCCCCTCAGGTCACTTCTGTACCCTCCATGCCCACTGTTTCTATGGCCACATCTGCACCCGCTGTTACTACCCAGTCCGTAAGGACCACATCGCTTCCCGAAGACATCTATATAGCATCTGCTATGCTAGAGAACATTTCTCCGAAGGAGTATCAATTGTCCCTGCAACAATTGAACCCCGAGGTTGGACAGTCCTCTTAAGATCCCAACCGCTCATATTTTTCGCATTATCCACAGGATGGTACACCCTTGTACGTTTTTCCATATCAGTACGATGAGCATGGGAACCCTTTACATTTACTTGCTCCTGAGGCTCAACTTCATGCTCAAGTTTTACCGTATAACCAGGCTGGACAGCCTTATAACCTGCAAGGACAACCTTTTCAAGGCCAACCTTCGGGCCAGCCTGGCTATCCTTATGACCCGCAGGGACAACCCGTACAGGGCTACCTTACGGGCTGGCAAGGGCCATTATATGGTCCGCAAGGACAGTATTACAACCCTTCCGGTCAACTCGTACAACCTCTCACTGGAGTCCCACTTGGGCAACCTCAAGGACTCACAGGTCAATCGGGGTACCAACCAGGGCCGGTATATTGTCCTAGGAGGAAGTCCAACCTTCTCAACCTATGCAACCGTGGTATCCTCTTGGTCCGAACGTTGCACATCAGCCAGGACCATCTTATGGTCCTGTTTTGGGTCAAACCGATTATCAACAACAACCTGGCTCCATTTCGCTACCAGGCCAACCAGCCAATCTGGCACAACCTGGTGTCCCTCCACCAGGCCAACCGGCTCATCCAGCACAACCTGGTGCTCCTGAACAGCCAGGACAACCAGCACAACCGACACAACCTGTTTATCCGGGTCAACCTGTTCAACCAAGGCAACCCACTCAGCCAGGTCAGCCTGTTCAGCCAGACCAGCATGCACATCCTGTCAACCCTGCTCAATAGCCGACTTATTCAATGTCGCAGCCAAATCAACTGTTGCACCCTAATTATCAGGCTCAGCAGGGTCCCACCTATGAGCAGCCCACTTAACCTCAAGGTGGTTACTATTCTCATGGTCAATACCGACCGAATTATAGCCAGCCCCAAGGTTCTAACTATTACTCTCAACAACCCGGTTATACCTATACTCAGCAGCCAAATCCACATGCTGCTCACACAGGGCCAACTTAAAATCAGGGTCCATACTCTGGCTATCAAGCCCCATACACTGGTTACCAGCAACCGAATCAGGCTGGTTACCAGCAACCGAATCAGGTTGGTTATACATCCTATGCCCCCTACGGTCAGAATCCTACTAGACAGAACCCTGGGGGCAAGGATATTCTCAACCAGCGTGGAGTACAGGTACTGATCCTTATCAAGGGCCAGGCATTCCATTCAATCTGCCATTGCCATTTCTGGCTACCTTGGAATTACCGGATGTTTCGAAATTAACTAATGATCCAATTCTGCACAATCCTTATTGGCCTCCGGTTCCTACCAAGGTACCCGGTGATTGCCCCAAGTTTGAGGGTAAAGCTGGGGAGGACCCCCAAGCTCATGTGATGACTTACCATCTTTGGTGTTCGTCCAACTCTTGGGTGGATGATTCAATTTGTCTACGCCTCTTCCAACGCACTTTGACTGGTGCTACCGCTAAGTGGTATATTGAATTATCTTGTGGCATCTTTCAAGATTTCAATACATTAGCCATGGCTTTTCTGACTCATTTTCAGTTACCGGTTCGCTATGAAGCCAGGACGCACCTCCTGACTTCTTTGAAGCAGGACAAAGCCACCCACATTTCTGATCACATTCATGAGTGGCGACGTCATCGTAGACTGATCAAGTTCCATATACCTAATCAGATACTAACTCATTGGTTCACCACCTCCTTCGTTAACAAAATCGCCCAAGATATTGCTATGGGAGCGTGTGTGACTGAAGAACAAGCCATAGCGCGTGCCCAATATCTGGATCTGGTATACTCTCAGTCCGGCACGCTTTATGATATTTTGCCTAATGCTCCACGGTCTGGAACCTCTAAAGCTCCACCTACCCCGGCGGTGGATGGTGTTATTGGTCCCGTGTCTCAGAATTCGAAGAAATCTTCAAATGGGAAGCAGAAGTCCAACTCATCCCATAATTCTGCTCCTCCCGATTCTGGCAAAACTACGGAGGTTAACGCCGTTCAGGCTAATCCTACGGAAAAAGCCTCCAAAGGAAAGAAGAAGGGCAAAGGTAAATCCAAATCCGACGCTCCAAAGCCAGAGTCCAAACCTTGTACCGAGGACGGTTCCCAACGTAAATCGAAGTACCCCTGCGTCATTTGTGAAGGAGATCATTATACAAAAGATTGTTCGCGACGATCTGAGGTTAGTCAACTTCTAAAAGGCTCCAAAGGGACTCCGGCAGTTCTTAAAGAACCGTTCCCGTCTCAGCAGACCCAGATGGTTGAACAGCCTTCACCATCTGCACCATTTGGGTCAGGTCTTTATGATGAATGGTGTTGCACCTATCTCTATTGCTATGCGTTCGAAGGATTACAACGAATCGCGTCAGGCACCTGGGAAGGCAGTTGTGGACAGTCCACCTCCCCCACCTGTCTCCGGTTCATTGGAGATTGAGAAGCCTACTGCTGAACCTGTTGTGAGGCCACCTTCTAAAGGTGTTCTACGAAGATCTTTCTATAATCCGAATGCCCGTGCCGCTCAGCACTACAGTATTGTTGAAGATCTGGCACAGGCGCCTTCTGCCATGTCTGCATTGGAAGTTCTTCAAAGTTGCCCGTCACAACGGAAAGCTTTGTTGTCTGCAATCGGTGGGGTCGATCCCACTGATTCTAATCTTCTCACCTTCCACTTAGAGAACTTTACCCCCCGACTTCCACATCAGATCGCTCTTGTTATTCAAGTCGGGATCAACGGTCTTAACATCCATAGGGCCGTTGTGGATGAAGGTGCCTCTACCTGTGTCATGTCGTCTGCTTGCTGGAAGGCCATTGGCTCTCCAGCCCTTTCATCATCTCCTAATGCCCTAGAGGCATTCGATGGTCGGGAATCTAAACCCCTGGGTGTACAGGGGAAGACAGTCAACATAGAAGTAGAAGTAGTTGACGCCAAGCTTAACTACAATATACTTCTCGGCCGCAGTTGGACTCACGCCATGCTATGCGTGCCATCCACCCTCTTTCGACTTGTTAAGTTCCCTCATGAGGGCAAAATCGTTACGGTGGATCAGTTGTCTTTCTTCACCTCCACCTCCGAGAACAACGTTCCGTACGTGGATCAGATCCCAAATCCCCCTGACAGTGTAGGACCCGGTCTATTCAAAGACCTCGTCCTCATGGGTATTTTTCCTGCACCGCCACCGCCACCGCACACCGCTCAAGTTAATATGATCTCTAGGTCTGACGACCCATGGCTCATCCCTTCACCTGAGCAGGTGACTGAGTTTGGAGAATCGATGCCCTTAACTCCGGTAGAGATTAACTACTGTGAAATCGTCGCCGCATCTGATCCTCCCCCTCCTCAGCGTGCTCCTTCGAGCATGGCTTTAGACATCTATTCCCAATCCCCCTGGCTCGGCGAGGCCGACTCGCTTGATCATCTTAAAGAGATTTACCCTTCTGATGAAGCCATTGTTGAAACAATGTCTCTTGAGGAACTACCTTGGAGCGATGGACATCATCGTTCCTCATTCATGCCTAGCTTGGGGGCAATGTCTGATTGTCTAGAGCGTGATGTATCTAATCATCTCTCTTCTGAGCCTCCTCCATTAAGCTCATCGGAGCACAGTTCCTCCTCTTGTGCCAAGCTCCTAAAACAATGAAACAAGCGGCTACGAGGACAGTTTTAAGTGTGTCAACCTCGTTAAAACAATGAAACACGAGCACGTTCAATTCGAGTTTTGATAGATTTAGTTCAAATCTCTTTTTCAACCTTCAATCCATTTCCTATGGACTAAAGCTTGGGGGGCATGTATCTCGAATTGAGACACCATGCTGGGGGCATGCCCGTCCTTCTCAAGCATAGTTTGTGTTTTAAGCTTGCATAAAAATAAAACTCATTTCCAAGCATAGTTTGCATGTGTGTTTTCATGTGTGCTTTTAAGCTTGTATAAAAATAAAATGTGTGGTTAGATTCATTATGTGAACTTTTTCATTGGGTCGTTTGTTATGCAACTGATACATTAGATAACATTGTATTAGACATTTGCATAGCATATAAAAACATCATCACATGTAAGAAGATCCATCCAGAAATAGGTATGTATATATATATGTGTGTCGAAATGTTTACATAGTGTGCATCACATAAAATAAAAAATATACATGTTCGTCTTAATACACCCGGAGACGACATGTCTCTCAAAAATATATGCATGAAAGAAGCCCTAGGTGTCTAATCCGCATGGTGCTCGCGGTAACATGCTACCGCGCGCACTAAGCATCTCAAAAGTCGGTGGAGGCGACTAGGCACTCCCACCGTATGTCTCTGATACGCCATCGGGACATCTGCCAGCCGGGCGTAGTCTAGAATCCCCCGGGCGATCCCCTCAAGGTTCTGGATCAACTCTCCTCCCTCGGCACCCTTTGCCTGAGGGTCAGCTGCGGGCTGAGTTCTCCGTGCAATGGGAGACATACCGGCAGGTCTCTCTGGGCCGACATCTGCATACATATAAAACTGGTGTTAGAACGAACATGTATTACCAAAAAAAATCCTAAAACACAAAAATCGAAAAGAGAGGCCATACCCAACTCCTCGTCCCAGTCATCCCCCTCCGGAAGTGGGAGATCTGGGTCTCCAGTGAAATCGGTCTCGGCATAGGGCCAATCCTCGACCATGATTAGCTGCCGCCGTAACCATCCAAAAAACTCCGGCCTCCAGGACATCTGTTGGCCTCCTCCTGATCTGGGCATAAGTGCTGCCTAGCGAGCCATCCTTGGCTCTCTTGGTATCGGCTTAGCAACTACGGCCCCTTGGCCCTGAAAGATAGGTAGTCGTTCCAGGATGAACGATACCAAAATGGAACCATAGCCAAACTGCTTCAGTTTGACTTGCTTGCACTTTGTGAGCTACCTCTTGATATTTTTTGTCACTGCAGTAGCCCAATAAAATAGTGTTGGACTCATACACTCAGCAGCTAGCAGGAGTTGGGCCTTGGTTGCCTCATGTGGAGCTTGTGATCCTGCGGCTCGTGTGATGGTGTGTAGCACTACTCTCAGTGCTAGATCCTGGACAGTGTGGATGTCCACTTTCCTGCTTCCTAATTCGGTTCGTGCCCCTGGGCACACCCTCGCCATTACCTGCTCCATATTTTCCCCGGATGGTCTGTTGCCTGTCAGGATGGGCACCAGACCTCTGCGCGACAGTCCGGTTATGAAATATACATCGGAAACCTCCAGTTCCAGCACTTGGTCCCGAAGTTTAAATACTTCTTCATTTTCGTCCCATATACTGACCAAGTATTGTAGTAGTTCGGTTGAGCTCGTAAATACGGTGTCAAGAAGAATTTCTTAAGTCCGAAGTTCTTAAGTGCAGTCATGCAGGCTTCATTCTCGATATCCATTTTTTCTTCCTCTCCATGTTCTCTCTCCTTCCATTCGATAACCATTTTTGCCTTTATATCTGCATCAACACAATCAAAAATACATTGTTAGATCTCTAGAACATTTCAAAATCCACATAGATAGCTCATATTTCCAAAATTTTGAGCGGAAAATTGTGTTGCACCATTGGCGCGACCTCTTTGTGAAGAAATGTCCACTGGCGCGAGTCCGTGCCCGATACCCGTGCCAATGGAGCGAGCCCTAAAAATTCAAAATGGTTCGCCCAGAAGTCTAATACATAATAAAAACATATAAAAAATGGATTGGAATGGAGCTTAGGGAAATGCCTATTACCTGGAACAAATGCAAAACTGGATAACGTCCTGGATCAGTCGTAGTTGCCGTCAGAAGTTTGCACACAAATGGACCATTGTTGCTCTCCAATGAGGTAAATAGTAAAAGTAATTTTTTTTTTACCATTTGAGACGTATTTATAACTTTTTGAAATCTAATTAGGTTTTAAAAGTCATTTTTTATTAATATTTTGATATATTTTGTTGAAAATGGATTTTACACTTGCCCTTATGTGCAGCAACAGGTTTTCACACAACTTAAACGGTGACACGAGTTGTATTTTATACCTTTTCGGACTCGGTAAATACACAAAAAAGTCATTTTGGAGTCATCTTTCAGCTCTTTTCTGACTCTCTAAACATGAAAATATTGTCGAGGCCCTTGTCGTTTAAATCTCGTTAAAGTGGCCACGAAACGACATCTACCTAGTATACGTTTACCCCTTTTTCGGGCTGGGATAGATTATTTACGAAAAAGGAATACCCTAGCCTATTGCGACTAGGAGGTTTTCTCAGATATTGTTTTCTACCTTTTCAGATCTGAGGAACTATTTACGAAAAGGGATCGTTGGAGTTTACTTTTTTGTTGTCTTTTCAAACTCTCTAAATATGAAAAGACGTCGAGTTCTTCCTCTGTCAGACTCGTTAAACCCTGATGACATTGGTTTCAGTCGTAATGACGTTATTCAAGTCACTCCTTCCTAGGGCTCGTTAAATGTACTAGGATGGATTCGTCCGAAGGACGAACTTATATTACAAGCATATGCTATCCCCTTCAAGCTTGTTATCAAAATAATTGGGGTACTCGCCAGAAATGGTGGGGGAAAATGGAACCACAATCATTGTCGTGTCGGCAGTATGTCGCTCTTGAACATGGCACTTGTCTACATTCGTGTTCGGTTGGGGACATCTCATCTCGTTTTCCACTTGCCTCCATGGGTTTGGGTGATCCTTTTGACCTCTCATCTACTCTTTGCCACGTCACCATGACCTTTGATCCGTTGATGTCAATTGCTGCCAAACTCACTGTCGTGCCATTTGTATGTTCAAGAGAAGTTGACCTCTGCAAGTATCAACCTTCCTTTGATTCTCATATGATCCTGATTCACAAGAACATTATGTTCCTTTGTCTCGTGTCGATGATGTGGGAAACACTATGGCCCACCTTCGATCAAGGTCACTTCCTGTCGACTTCAGCTCATTATCCAGGAAGCTGATCTAGAGACTCCCTTCTGGTGCCTTGGTGCCTGCATGCCTCAATGGCAGGTTCTTTGCATTCGACGCGATTTTTTCATCATTGGCCTTTGATCGAGTGATTTCAAGGGTGTTCGACGTCAACTCACTGTTTGACACGTCATAGATTGTACATGTAGTACCTTGAGGACTATCGACATTAATGGTGGTACCTTCTATGTCTCTGTTAACATCTTTCATCATTGGTCATAATTCAAGCGATGTTCTTGCATGTTCGACTTCAGCTCACATATTTGCATGCTTGAACTTGTACTTTGTTCGGGTCGAGATGGAGTGCAAGACCCTGGATTCCTGTCTGTTATAATCTAGGTTGCGATTTTGTGGATTATTATGATTAGTTACATGACTCACTGATTAGATGGATGCAACCATACCTGAGTCTATTTATCGATCCTCACTGGATGGCTGCGTCCATACCTTAGATCTGAATTATTTTATACTTTGTTATGGATGGCTGCGCCCATACCACATATATATCATGTATCTGAGATATCATTTGTACTTCTCTACGCAGGTTTTCCAATGACGGTGTTTTCAGTTGGACACGTTCTCGTAAATCACTTCACCCCTCTCTCTCTTTCGGGCCTCATGCTTTAGGGGGCATCTGTTACACAACAATTTGTCATTGTCCCTGCAATTCCCCATCCCACACATTGGAGGGCTTATTCCGTGACCTGTGAGCAAGACATGACTTGAAACGACTTTCATAACATCCTCCGAACATGAGATTCATTGCCCTGAAGACAACTCCTTGTGAAAAACCCTAAAAACACCCCTTTTTGCATTGGCGCGGGTAGACAGTTCATTACCCGCACCAATGGGAGAAATCCTTCAAAAAGGGTGCACCAATTGGCGCTCTGTCCCAGAGTCGCACTCGCGCCAACCATTTTAAGGAGTGTTTTTAAAAAATAAATGGCAGAAGTTTCGTGCTAACTGATCCAGAAACTGGTATCTAATTTGAGTTGGGAGGTTTGGCTCCGGATCTTCATGTAGAGGAAGTGGTTTGCCACCTCTCATGGAAGCTTCCTTGAGGATAGGGCCAATCCCATGATTATAGGGATCCCAACTCCCCTTCCTCATCTATAAAGCTTGGTTTCATCTCCTTGCAAGCTAATCTCCAAGTTCCCAAGAGCCTACTGCCGCAAGAGCCTTGATTCGTTCCCTTACAGGCCAAATCCAAGCAAGGAGATTATTGCTCTAGACATCCAAAGAGAGAGGTTTGTCCCATCCTCGACAGCTTTTCGAGACGTGTTATTACCGGCGACCTCAAAGGAGAATTCAACATCGTAGCTACTCGGTGTATTCTTCTTCGATTGATAAGCGACTATTGATTATGGTTCCACTCTTGTTGTTGATTATGATAATGAGTTATGTAGATCTGATCGAAATATAGCTGCAATTGCATATAATTGGATTTTGCGTTTGCATTTGTTTTGTTTCTTTGCGTGTGCAGTGTGTCCGGGCCACGAGATCGGGAGGACTTACATATGCCGTGAGCTAAGGAACGGGAGCGCTACTTTCTCTACGAGCGACAGCGTTGGATTCCAGGTAAGCCTTCATCGCTAGTCGGTTTATTTTCAATTAGGAACCTACACTATAGCGTGTGACGGTTGTTGCTAGACCTAGTATGGGCTAGTAGGGATTGCCTCTGTCCGCAGAGGGGATTTACCTCAACAACACAGGCCCAAAACCTTATGAAGAATAAAACCACTTCTCATGTGAAAGTGGATCACATTTTTATCTTAATAAAGCACCCCAAGGTGTGAACATGGGCTTAAACATGTGGACTAGGTCAACTTTGACCAAATCAATATTGTTGTCATGGAGGAGTGGACATTAACGGAGGGACAACACAGTTTTACATGGAAACACACTGCATGGAAGTAGTGTTATTAATGCATGGGGCTTAGGGTTTGGAAGTGCATGTCTTATAAGAGGAAGAGGATGGAAACCATATTAATCATCTTGGTATGTTTTATATTTTAATATATGGTTTGTTTAGACATATAGCTGTCTTCATGTTGGGAAAAGTACTGAGAGGGGAGGGGTGAATAAGTATTTTGGGGCTGAACAAATTTTCTTTTCTTTCTCTTAAAACCATATGCTACAGTACAACATCCAACATGTTTGTCCAGATATCTTATTATGTCATTACTTAGAGCACTGCATCATTAAGTATGAACAGAAATAACAGAACAAACCATCAAACATAAACAAAACAGATGAACACCAGGATTTAAGGTGGAAACCTAATTCGGGAGAAAACCACCGCTGCTGTAATCTCAGTCTTCAATATTTATTATAGATAAAACTTCTTACAATATATGCTGGTGCAGACTTATACCAGCACGCAAGCACCCACCTATAGAAGGCTACAACCTTCTCTCGTTTACCAGCCTCTCTTGGAAGGTAGCTACAACCCCTTGCTCTTGTTTACCAGCTACCACTGGAAGGGAGCTACAACCCCCTCACTGAAGGCTTCGACCCTCAGCACCACTGCAGACCACACTTCATCAATTTTCATATTGGATCCACCAGTTTCCATACGACATACCTTGCCGGTTACCAGATTTTTGTATTTTCTATATACTCACATCAATTCTTCATATTTTCGTCCGTCATTCAAACCAGAGATTCATCATCGTCAGATCATTATATTCATGGGTGCATCGCAGTTCATGATTTATCAATTAAGAACAAAGCTCGCCCATACAGATATTCTTTTGAGAAATTTTTATTCACCACCCTTACAATGCACACACGTTCTCTATTTTTTTCTTCTCCTTTTATAGTTTTTCCTTTATTAAAACCATGAGTAAAAACCACAAACCACTGATGGTATTACTCTGTCAGTATTCTTTTTAGTTTATCCCACAGGGCTTTTTTATCTCTTTTTAATTTTTATTTATCAATTTAAAGAAATTGACAAATAAATATATTTACAATTTTTTTAATTCCCAAGCCTTATGTCTAAAGTTTAACCCTTCGGACTTTATATAAACATCCAACGCTTCCAAATAAATTAATTTTATGAAAAACCTTTGAACCTGGGCCCACATACATAGTCAACAACCAATCTAATACACCCATCGTACCATAGTAAACTTTGTGCAAGTCCAGCGTCTGATCATCGTTAGATTAGCAAGCTTCCATATCAACGGTGTATATACATATCGCTCGACCTCCGATGCCGAACGTTAACGTGCGATGGTCCACCATACCTGTGTTAACCTTTGCGCACCTTAAAAAAATGATGACCGTCTGATGACCCCTTCCCAGATCAACGCCGCTCAACAATATCGCTGGGCATCCTGGGTCGAACTATAACGTGCGATGGTGCATAGTGAAAAGTGGTTTTGTGAAGTCGTATAGGGATGTGTGTCAAGCACTCTATGGATTCGCTCCTCAACTAGGAAATACTGCTTGCTCCACACAGGCGGTGCAGTGAAAACCATAAACCGCCTTCACTGTTTACTTGGTCATGGTTCCATTCTTCCACACAGGGTTCCGTCGCCTTTTCAATGTATTATTATGACTAAGTTGCGCTCTAAGGTTTTTCCTTTCTACTCCTAGTTCCGTCCAACTTCGTGTTCCGTCGTCACCAAGTTTTCCGTTACTCCATTAATCTGTGCCATCTCCCATCAACTCCCTCATTAGATACAGAGTATCATTCAAGCCTTCCAATTACACAGGACATCATTTGAATCCATTACAGAGGTTCAGGGGATTCCACACAAGACTTACATCAGTCAATACACATATAATACACATATCCCTAACTCTGCAACAATGATTTCATTCCTCTCTGGGCACCGTAGGTATCCTCTACCCATTATGAAATTAATCACACAGGTCATATATATTCCAGATTTACTCAACTACAATTCCACAGTTCTTCATTAACATATACAAATCTTGGCCAGATATTCAATTTGTCCTTCAATCTATTTCCTTATCTCTTCCTAGCAGCTCTCCCTTTTGTCATCTCCTTTTGCAAACTGTATTAAACCCCTAATTCAACTCTATTGCTCTGTCTCTAATTCCTCTGTTTCATCTGCTGCCTCTGCTACCTCTCTGTCTCTTTTGCCTTATGTATAGTCTAGGTGCTGCTCCTATCTTTGCCAATTCCTTTTCCATCAATGACAACATTTCCAGCAATCTCCCCCTTTGGCATTGATGGCAATACTCTTCCTCGGATGGCCTTAAAGAATCCCTTTGTTGCTTTTCCTCCCCCTTTGACATCAATGGCAAAGAGTTTGATCAAGATCCTTTGAACTGACAATGCCACGCTCCCCCTGAGATCATGTTGCATCTTCAAACATCACATGACCAACAATTCATCCTTTTTATATGACCAATGCTCCCCCTGAGCCTGTGCATTCAGAGATGCCTAACAGCACCTCACAACCAATTTAATCTTCTATATTTAAGTAGACCTAATCCTCTGCATGGCAGAGACTACTCGCAGTTTTTGTCTGAGATATTCGAACACTTCCCTGGGTAGAGGTTTGGTAAATATATCAACAACTTGTTCTTTGGAGGAAACATACTCCAATTTTACCTTTTGTTCAAGCACTTGTTCATGTAAGAAGTGATATTTGATGGGAATGTGCTTGGTCTTGAAGTGCATAACAAGATTCTTTGAGATACTGATGGCACCTGTATTATCACACATAATGGAGATAGGAGGTGAACATTTGATTTGAAAGTCTTGTAGGGTTTGTATCATCCAGAGAAGTTGAGTGAAACATGATGCTACAGCCACATATTCTGCTTCTGCTATAGATAAGGCAATGGAGCTTTGCTTCTTGCTAAACCAAGATACTAACTGGGGCCCCATAAAGAATGCACCAGCACTAGTGCTTTTCTAATCATCAACACTTCCAACCCAATCTGCATTAGTGTATGCATGAAGAGTAAGATTAGCATTCTTTGGATACCATAGTACAAAGTCTTGAGTTCCTTGTAGATATTTGAATATTCTTTTCACAGCCTGAAGATGAGACTCTTTTGGATTAGCTTGGAATCGTCCAACAATCCCAACTGCATGCATGATGTCTGGTCTTGTCCTAGTGAGATAAAGTAGACTTCCTATCATAGATCTGTAATCTGGTTGATTTACGGTGGGGGAATCATCATTAAAACTGAGATTACATCCGATTATCATTGGTGTACTTACAGGTTTGCAATATTCCATGCCATACTTCTTCAGGATTTTCTTGAGGTAATTTTCTTGTGATAAGAATATACCATCTGCTGCTTGTTGCACTTGCAAGCCAAGAAAGAATGTTAGTTCCCCAAGTAAAGACATTTCAAATTCTTGCTGCATATCAGAAGAAAATTTCTGACTCATAGACTCTTCATTACTTCCAAAAATGATATCATCAACATATACAACCACAATCAACAGTTTGTCATTTTCAGTATTTGTGTATAAGTTGCTATCAGCAGACCCCTTTGAAAATCCTTGTTGATGAAGATATTTGTCAAGATGATAGTACCATGTCCTTGGAGCTTGTTCGAGACCATATAGAGCCTTTTTAAGTATACAAACAATTTTTTCATCATTTCCCAAAATTAATCCTTCTAGTTGTTCTATATAAACTTCTTCTTATAAATCACCATTTAGAAAGGCAGATTTAACATCCATTTGATAAACTTTGATTTGTTGGAAGCTTGAAAAAGCAAGAAACATTATTATGGCTTCAAGTCTGGCTACAGGAGCAAAATTTTCTTCAAATTCTATACCTTCTTGTTGAGCATACCCCTTGCAAATAGGTCTAGATTTATTTCTTATAACATCCCCATTCTCATTTAACTTGTTTTTGAATATCCATTTAGTTCCAATGACATTTTTGTCATGAGGTCTTGGTACTAATTCCCAAGTGTGATTCTTTTCAATTCGATCAAGATCTTAATTCATGGCTTGAATCCAACATTCATCTTTGCTAGCTTGACTGACATTGTGAGGTTCAATAGTGGACAGAAATGCCAGATTGCTAGAAGATCCCACTATAGTCCTTCTTGTTTGTACACCTGATCCCTTTTCTCCCAAAGTTTGAGATTCTGGATGATTCTTTTGAACATATCTAGATGGAGCTTTTCTAGATAAATCATCTTCGGGTTCTTCATTAGGTTCACTGTCTATATCCTCCTTATTTGATGTAGAAGGATATGTGTCATCATTATCTTCATCTGTTTTTTGCTTTTCATCTTTTGGAGCTGCAGGAGACTCATCAATAACAACATCAATGAATTCAACAATCTTCTGAAGTCTTTTATTGTAACATTTATATGCCCTACTCCTAGAAGAATAACCAAGAAATATTCCTTCATCTGCTCTGGGTTCAAACTTGCCAAGTTTTTCATCATTGTTCTTGATAAAGCATTTGCTTCCAAAAATTCTAAAATGCTTTATAGTGGGAGGATTACCATACCAGAGTTCATATGGAGTTTTATCACTATTTACACGAACATGTGCCTTGTTGAGAATATTTGCTACTGTATGTGCTGCTTCTCCCCAAAATGTGTCAGGTGTTCTGGAATCATCAAGAATAGCTCTAGCCATTTGTTGAACTATTCTATTCATTATTTCTGCAACACGATTTTGTAGTGGAGTGCCAGCTACATAAAACTGTCTTTTTATGCCATGTTGTTCACAAAATTCAAGGAATTCATTTGATGTATATTCTCCTCCTCGATAAAATCTGAGACACTTGATTTTTAGATCTAATTCATTTTCAACTAGTGCTTTAAAGATCTGAAATTTCTCAAATGCTTCATCTTTGTGTTTAAGCAGGCCAATCCAACACATTCTAGAGAAATCATCAATGAATAAGATATAGTATTCTTCACCACGTGGTGACTTTTTCTTCATAGGTCCACATATGTCAGTATGAATGAGTTCAAGAGGCTTACTTGATGATCCTTCCTTCACATTAAATTGTACTCTAGTTTTCTTAGCAAATTGACAAGATTTGCATATGATATTTTCAGGTAGAGTAATATTGGGAAGATCACGAACAGCCTTGAGTCTGCTTGATTTATTGATTTGGGAGAAGCTCAGATGCCCCAACCTTCTATGCCATAGCCAATTTTCGAAAGATTTACTCAAGTAACATTGTTATTTACAGTTCTTCAATACATACAAGTTGCTTGGAGTCCTTTTTCCTTTTATAATTGCTTTACCTGTATCAAGATCACATACCACACATTCTTTTGAACTAAAGACAACTTCAGTTCCTTGATCACACATTTGAATTACACTTAGCAAGTTATGCTTTAATCCATCTACATACATAACTTCATTAGCTTTCACCGTTTCTTTTAAGAAAACAGACCCTTTTCCCTTAATGAACGCAGGAGTATCATTTCCAAATGTAACATTCTTTTCCTTTTCTAAAGCACTATATGCAAGAAGTTTGTTTTTGTCACCTGTCATGTGTCTTGAGCATCCACTATCAATGTACCATTGGTTTTCTTCATCTTCTGCAAATAAATCTATGCCACAATTTTCAACTTGTAATTCCTTCTTTTTCCATACTTTGGAGCTTGAAGGAACTTGTTCTTTTCGCTGAACTTTTCTTCTGCATTCAGATTCTTCATGACCAAAGTTATTGCAATAAGCACATTCAACTTCATTTTGAAGAGGAGAAAAGTTATTATAGATATTCTTCTTTGGTTCCATATCAATCCTTTTCTTTCTTGCTTCTCTTGTCATGCTGGTTTTATATCCTACACATTGAACGACTTTATGACCAAAATTGTGACATGAGAAACATTGTCCTTTGAAGAAGGGATTTCTACGATCATAAAATCTCCTTCTTGAATTTACCTGTTGATTGATGTTTCTTTGAAAGACATTCTTGTTAGTTTTCTTTGAATTGAGATGATCATGCTTTACCTACAAATATTCTTTATTCCCTTTCTGAATGGCAGCATGTTGTATACCAGCAGTAGCTGCTTTTAGATAATTTGGTGTTGAAGCCTGAGAAGATTCTCCGATATATCCTAGACCTGTCTTTATAAGGGAACAATATAAATATGCCACCAAGATCGAACAGAAATTTAAGTAGAAGAAGTGAGACTTTCGATTCACGAATGCGAAGTGAGGGAAAGGCAACCCCAAACCACTGAAAAAGGGGCAAATCCAAAGCGAGGCGACTCAAAATAACACCAAAAATCCAAAGAAGGACAAGAGAAAGTAGTGTGAATTTAATAATAGCTCCACTCACAACACAAGCGAGCGTCGGGCCAAACATTCGCTAGTGGCCAAAGTAAAGGCATCTGAATCAAATGTATGTTTTTATTCTGAGTCAGGACCAGACAAGGGCAATGATAAAGGGAATAAAATCATTGATGTGGAACCTAGTGCCACCGTTGCCACCACCAAGCTCCAGAAGGAGGAGCCCGAGGATCCAGAGGAAGGGGAGAGCCTCTTCCATTCCCAGATGTGGGTGAAGGGTTATCCACTGCAATTCCTTGTCGATAGCGGAAGCCAAAGAACCTCATTTTAGCATAAGTTTTGAATCAGGTCAGCTTATCGACCACAACACACCTGCAACCCTATACCATTGGGTGGCTTCACCAAGGAATAGATCTTTGCGTCCGCCAGCAGTGTCGCCTTTCGTACAACATCAAGTTATTCACAGATGAGGTATTTTGTGATGTTTCTTCTCTTGACGTGTCTAATGTATTATTAAGCCAACCATACTTGTGGAAGCGACATGCTGTGTATAAGTCTAGGAATCATTTTTTTATTATTACTTTGGGAAATATGTTGAAAAGGATACTGGAGGTAGTACTTCCTTCCGCCATCACTGTGAGTACTGCAAATCAATGTAGTAAGATTATTTCCCAAACTAGGAAATGTGTTTTCATTACGATTCTCCCACAGGGAAATCAGAATATTGTTGTTGCAACCTCAAAACAGGGCTCCCTTGTGCGGCAGCAATAGATGGAAAAAGACGTGGAGCAATACAAGGACATTTTCTCCTCACCCACAAAGGCTCCTCTACACTGTCAGGTCAAGCACTCCATTGATATGACCCCAAACATGTTTTTTCCTAATGTTTCCATACCTCATGCGACCACAAAAAAAAAATCCACACATGTACTATATGAGGCTGATAAAGCAACCATATTTATTGAACCCATCCAACAAGTCCACGACATCTTCGAGAAATCCAATGCTAACTACAAGAAGCAAAATGATCAACATCGGGTGCCACTTAGATAGATATAGACACCATAGATAGATGGTTGAATTTTCTGGAAGGGTATTTCTTGATCCATGATTTCTCCGACCGAGAAATTACTACTTTTGCACTCCTCAAAGCCACCCCCCATGTCAAATACTGGTGGGAAACCTACTGTGAGAAAAAGGATGAGAGATAACCCTCTCTGTTCTCAGACGCACCCACTTGGAAATCATTCCAAGAATCCATAAAGGAACAATATTACCCCATTGGGAGCTATGAGGACAAGTGCATCCAATGGACCACGTTGTGGCAACAAAGGGATCAATATGTGCACGAGCTGACGAATTTGTTCCATACCCTGCGGACAAAGTTGGGTATTAATGATTCATAGAAACATTTGGTGCTCAAGTATCACATCTATTTGCACATATACATTCAGAAAGGAAATGTATTTTCTTGACATTACCTCTCTTGGTACATCATATCGATATGCCGCCAATATCGAGCAAAAATTTAAGTAGAAGAAGCGAGACTTTGGATCCGAAAATCCGAAGTCAAGGAAAGATAACCCCAAACCAGAGAACAAGGGGCAAAGCTAAAGCAGGGCAACTCAGAAAAATACCACAAATCCAAATAATGACATGGGGAAGTGGTGTGAATTTCATAATAGCTCCACTCACAACACAAGCGAGTGTTAATCCAAACAGTCGTTGGTGGCCGAACCGAAGGCATCTGAATCATATGCATGTTCTGATTCTGAGTAAGAACCGGACAAAGCCAATGAAAAAGGGAATTGAATCATTGATGTGGAACCCAATGCCATTGTTGCCACCGCCAAGCTCCAAAGGGAGGAGCCCGAGGATCCAGAGGAAGGGGAGCGCATATTCCATTCCCAAATGTGGGTGAAGGGTTCTCCATTACAATTCCTTCTCGATAGCGGAAGCTAAAATAACCTCATTTAAACAAAGGTTGTGAAGCAACTCGGCCTACCAACCATAACACACCCGCAACCATATACCATTGGGTGGGTTCACCAAGGAAGAGATATTTTCATCTTCCAGTAGTTTCTCCTTTCGTACAGCATCAAGCCATTCACGGATGACGTACCATGTGATGTTGCTCCTCGTACATGTTTGAAGTGTTATTAGGTGGACCATACTTTTGGAACCGACATGTTGTGTATGATTCTAGGCCTCATTCTGTTTTTATTACTTTGACAGGATACCGGAGGTAGTACTGCCTTCTGCCATCTCTTTGAGTACTACAAAGCAATGTTGTAATATTATTTCCCAAACCATGAAATATTGAAGTTTTCAACAAGAAACAGTGAAATTGGAATCCAGGAACAACGTGACAGCACCTACAATAGTGTGGGACCAATAGGTCCTAGCATCACCTACACTAGTGTGGAACCAATGGATATTAGCAGCACCTACACTGGTGTGGGCTAAATTTGTTGCAGTGTCTATTTTAATTTTCCCTTAATTAAAATGGACAATAAAATGTAATCTTATCTCATAATCACTTGCAATAGTTAACTAAGTGTGATAAACTCAGTTAGCTCATGAATTTTGAGTTGAGGGTAGTTGGTGAGGCATGCAAAGTAATTATAGTTGTAACAGAGTTCGAAGTGCAGCTAGTGCATTAGTTTAATGCATGAGTAATCAGTTAACTCAGTTAGGTGAGTTAGAGTAACTTGAACTAGTTGTAACTGTTTGTTGCACTAATGAGAGATCAAGTGAATTAAATATTATTTAATTCACAATTAGTGATCTAACATGCAACTGATGATTTACTAGTATTAGTTGCATGCATGTCAGTTCCAGTGGAGACCCAATTGAGACAAAGGTGAAAGGGATGTTAAATATCAGTTGTGATATTAGCAGGCTACCCAGATGTAGTTAAAACACCACAGGATGCCCGTGATGCTCAACGCAGTTGAGGAAGGCTAAAATTCCTAAAGAATATGGATTTCATTCATCAGGAATTGCGTGAGCAAGGCAGGTTGAGGACAGGCTGAGAATTGGCCCGGTTTTGTCTGAATCAGTGTGACACAATTGTGAGAGTGCATGAGACTCTTGTGAGAAGAGTGAATTGTAATTGTTTCATGATTCCTTGTGGAATATAAAATATATGATAGAGGGGTTTTGAGCAGTAATGTTTCCCCGGGAAAATATTTGTGTTGTGGTTTTATTTGTTTCTTTCTGCACTTGTTGTGATTAGCGATTGTGTTTAATTTCCACAATTGATTTGTAGAAGTGATTCAATATCTAGATTTAGCACATTGTTAGATCGAATTGAATCCATTGATATACATGTTTGTATAATTTCTACATGGTATCAAAGCATAGGAAATCACAATAGTGGAGGAGAAGTTTAGTTTGTGACTGAATAGAATTCGAATTTGCAGAAGACTTTCTTGGTGCTACAAGTGATTCAGAATCGAAATTGCTTTCAATGGCTTGAGATTGGAATATGCACTCGAGGGAAGTTGTAACTATATTTCTTGGAAAGATAGAATGGAGGCAGTACTGGAGGACAATGGATTGAAGAAATTAACTGACAATGATGTTCCCAAACTCGTTGTGACAAATGTTGCAAATCTTGATGTGTGGCAAAATAAAGTTGCAAGGGTGAGGAGGATCTTATTGGAGGGAGTACGAGACCAAATTGTCTCAAGTCTCCATGGAAAAGAAACTTGATATGCAATGTGGAAGGTTTTTACAGATCTGTTTCAAATTAGCGGTGATCATATAAAATTGGCACTGAAGGACAAGCTCAGGAAAATCAAAATGGAGAAAAATAACATTATTCTGGTATACTTAAAAAAAATTGTCCAATGTCGGGTTGAGCTTGGGAGTGTAGGAATCACTGTCGCAGATGATGATTTAGTGAGCCTAGCTCTTCTAGGACTTACCAAGAGTTGGCATAGTTATCAGAACTCTCTCAATGGAAGGGAAAACATGCTAGATTGGGAACGACTTTGGTCGGATTTCGTGCAAGAAGAATTCAGGCAGAATACCAGAGATGGATCTTCATCTAAGAATTAATATGAAGAATATTATGCTTTGACTACCAAGATGAAGAGGGGGAAAGGAAAGAAATTTCATTCCAAATCTGAGTCTGGTGAAGAAGGCAAGGAGCGCTACATGTCCAGAGTGAAGTGTTTTCACTGTCACGAGCATAGACATTATAGCACTAATTGTGCACAAAAGAAGAATAACAAGAAGGCCTTATGATCTACAACTGGTAAGGCATGGGCCTTGCAATTTGAGCTTGACTTCTCACTCATTTCATGCATGGTTTCAAGCGCAATGAGATCGGTGTGGTACTTGGATAGTGGTGATTCCTTTCACATGACGGGAGACAAAGTACTTTTCAGTAGCTTGGAGGAGAAGGACCTCCAGATGCATATCGAAATGGGTGATGATGGGCGGTACAGTGCTACCATGATTGGTACCATTACCTTCTAGAGATAGTCAGGTAAACCCTTTAAATTAAAAGATGTAATTCATGTACCAAGCTATGAAATTAGTCTCAGTTGCAATTTTGGAGGATAGAGGCTATGATGTTGTTTTCAGTGAAGGAAAAGCTTTCCTTCAACACAAATCAACAGGACAAACCAAGAAGATTGGGATTCATGTGAAGAATATCTATAAACTTGATGTAGATGTGATTTCTACAGAGCTTCCAACCATGGGGAGGTGTGAGGAATCCATGCAATTGTCCCCTAAGAGGGAGCTTGATTTTCACGCAGATGAGGAACTCTTGGTTCCAAAGAATGAACCTCAAGATGTGGAGCAGCCACATGTGGAGGATCATGGAGTGGAAGAAAACAATCAAGCAGAGAAATTTCAAGCTATATGGACTGAGGGAGTACATGCATCTATACCTCAAGGTATGAGGTGGGGTGATGTGCAAGATTAATCCCAAGAGGAAATTTGGGCAGGGTCTTAGAGATGGTGTGTCTCATGGATCGAACCTGACTACGAGGATCCCACAGCATAGCAGTAGTAGGAAGGATCGGTTAGATTGATGCAGTCAGATGTCAGGTGGACAGAAATTAGAGTGATAGGTGCCGAATACTAGAGCACAAATCAGAGTTGGCAGCAGTGTAGAGTGCATGGATGCAGATATCCATTAGGGGAATTTTGAGGTCTAAAATGGGCCTCCTAAGGAAAATGTACAATAAAAATTCACTTTATGAGAGCCAATCACATTTTAGGGGATGACATCATCCATAATGGTTGAGGTGGCATTCCTTGAGTTAAAGGTACTTACTTGTCACATTCTCAATGGTGGATAAAAACTCATGATTAACCATGGTAGTGCTCTAAGTACTTTTAAAGTCAAAGTAAAGTACTCATAATAAATTTCATTTCACACTTTTTGAATACAAATATATTATTGTCATTTCATATTTCTTGAAAGAAACAATGTGTATCCCTATACATTTATTATATTGTATTATATTATATTATTTTTATATAGTATATTAATTACATGTTATTATATCCCGACAAGGTGTACGTGATCGTGCGTAATTTGCTGTCGGGGAGGTGGATGGGGCACGTGGTCTACCACCACCGCCATCCCTCTGCGCTTCGAGCATAAGTTAATATCGTTGGCCATCACAGTTATTGCTGCATTAATGCAGACTTCATCGCCTCATTATCACGACCACTCCATTTCAATGGCGCCCATTCCTTCGATCCATTGTGTCTCTCCTCTGTGTTCTTGCTGTTCACAGGTGGACATTGAACCCTGTTTGCGCACCAGTACAGGGAAAAGGTGTCGTCTGAGTTGCTGCCTCAAGCTCTCGACCGGCATTCATGTTTCTCTTGGTCCGTATTGCAACTATAGTATCTCTTCTGTTGATTACAGGCCGTCTCTGCATTCGTTCACCATCCCTATCTCGTTTTTTCGCCCTGCCCTCCCTGCCAAGCTTAACATGCCTCGATTGAGACCAAGAATGGCATGCAGGCGCGGCTCCTCTCGTGGGCAAGTCATAAGGCCGCCTGCGCTTCCCTCTTCTGCCTCTTCGTCGGATTCCTCTGACTCTGGTGAAGGTCGTGTCGCTGCTCCCAGAAGAGGCCGAGGACGTGGTCGAGGAAGCAGTCCTTCCACCTCTGCGGCGCATGTCCGCCTCTCCTCCAATGCGCACTTTCATTTTGCCCGTTTCAATTACCCCTGCTCTCTCAACAACCAAGAGTTCATCGCCTCTGTTTCCATTAAACTCAGAACCAACCCGACTGTTCAAGCTCAGCCAACGGCCCCCTCTGGAATTGCTCCGGCATCCGAGGACGAAATTCTGTTTTGCCCCCCAGGGGTTAGTCTGCAGAGTGTACAGGGGGCAATGGCCTCACAGCACGAGCTTCAGCAAGCTAGGCCCAGCGCTCCTTCTGACAGTGACTTCTCAGGAAAAGCACCTCCTCCTCCAGCAGATGATGATTTCAACCCGTATGCATGCCCCGTGGTGGAAGAAGCGCCCTCGCCCACCAATGATGCTTAATGGTTTTCGCTCGCCAGTTTTTTAACACAGATACTAAGAAGGTGTTCACCCTCCTTCTTTTTTACAGTTTTTGCAGGAATTATGTTGTCATTCTCCTTCGCCATATCACCGGTTTCCAAATTACTGTTTTTCCAAGCAATGCTATCCAAGTTACTGTGCTCAGGACAGCGCTCCGGCGCTTCAAAACGACTGTTTGTAATTTTTGCTATGGAAAGTGTTTGTTTTGGTCTTATAAGTCGAGTAGAGTCCTACACTCCAGACATCATCTTAGATACAAGTATCAGCTGTTTAGAAAGGAGGACAAGGTCCTGGTCACCAATGTATTCTCAACCAGTAAACAGCAGTTGTTTTTTTATGTCAATGATCAGCAATGTAATGTAAGAATGCCACATCTATGGGCTAGCTATTCTGAGGCCTCAGCCTCTTTGTAATCTTTTTGTATCAATATAGAAGTAGACCGATTCAGAAAAATAATAATAATAATAAAAAAAAAATTAAAATTAAAATTAAAAATAAAAATAAAAAAAATTACATGTTATTATACAATTTAAATAATATAAATTTTAATTAATAGCATATAATATAATTAAGAATTTATAAATTATATTTATATTTTATATTTAATTATTTAAGTACAAAGGACAAATGCATTAGTTGTTCAATGATAATGACTTTTTGTTGAAAAGCCATTCTTATTTATAATAACATCAATACAATTTTTTATTAATTTTATTTTGGTACAACTTTTGAATTGAATTTAACTATGGTTACATGGATTGTCGTGCAAAAAGTGAATTGAAAATTCATAACTATTATTTTATTGGTTTAGCCATTATTTTATTATTTCCTTAGGAGGCCCATTTTAGACCTCAAAATTTCCCTAATGAATAGCACAGAGAGTCCAGTAGACATGTGCAGTAGGTACCAACAGTCATAAGACTTTGATGATAGATGCATTATATTGATTCATTTGTTTGGAGGCTATTCAATTTCGGAAGTATTTTCATGCAAAAGTTGCATGTGCGATAAACTCTAGAGAAGTGTTGCATGCAAGAGTTGCATGTCACATGCAATGGTTGCATGTCGCATGCAAGAGGTGTTTGTCGCATGCAAGGACATTCCTTTCTTGTTGAGAGGGAGTGTCGAAGCTTGCAACAAGAAACAGTGAAATTGGCATCCAGGAACAACATGACAGCACCTACACTAGTGTGGGACCAATAGGTCCTAGCAGCACCTACACTGGTGTGGGACCAATGGGTTTTAGCAGCACCTACACTGGTGTGGGATAAATTTTGTGCAGTGTCTGTTTTAATTTTCCCTTAATTAAAATGGACAATAAAATTTAACCTTATCTCATAATCACTTGTTTAGTTAACTGAGTGTGATAAACTCAGTTAACTCATGAATTTCGAGTTGAGGGTAGTTGGTCAGGCATGCAAATTAATTATAGTTGTAATAGAGTTTGAAGTGCAGTTGATGCATTAGTTTAATGCATGAGTAATCGATTAAATCAATTAGGTGAGTTAGATTCAGTTGAACTAATTGTAACTGTTTGTTGCACTATTGAGCGATCAAGTCCTCACCCACAGATGTTCCTCAACACCATCAGGTCAAGCACTCCATTATTCTGACCCGAGGATCGTCGTTGCCGGATTTTTCCATACCTCATGCGACCACACGGACAGAATCCGCACATGTATTGTTTGAGGCTGATAAAGAAACCACATTTATTGAATGTATATAACAGGTCCTCGACATCTTGAAGAAATCCAATGCCAAGTACAAGCATCAACTTGATCAACATCAAGTTCCATGCAAGTTCCAGGTGGGCGACAAAGTTTGGCTACATTTGAAAAAGGAGCACCCTGATGGGCCCCACCGCAAGCTTCGCACACTCTGATATGGGCCATAAACCATCACCAAGGTGGTAGATAACAATGCCTTTGAGCTCATTATTCCACCATTCTGTGGATTTCACCCAGTGTTCAATGTGGACCGCCTTCGACGCTATTTTCCACCTCTCTTGAACACATACGACGTGGAAGAACAACTCACACCAACAGAGTTAAACCTAGACTGCATGGAACAAGACACGACTGATTAGATTATGGACACAGAGAAAGAACACCCAAGAATAAAATATCCAGTTGTATCGGGTTGTTAAAGCTGGCCAACTCCTGCACCAAGGCAAGTGGCTCACCAAGGACCAAGATCACTAGAAGTTTCCTCATCTCATGGAGGAACTCAACGCAATGGGGACCATTGCTTCCTAAGGGGGGAGGAATGATCCAGGTGGATATTGGTTGCCACCCGCCTATTCTAGTTGGACCCCCACCATTGTGTCTTTCTTATTTTTAGTTTCCTTAATTGTAGCACAATTTACTATTTTTGGTAGTTTTTCGGGTCCTCAACTTCTAAAGCCGTTTTGGGGCCCTAAACGAAGTTTTTTCCGAAAATGGCTACCAACATTGGCTGTGGACCATGTTGGTCACTCGAAATTTTTAAGGCCTCGGATAGATGTTTCTAACGAGGTATTATGCGCGTCAAACAGAGATCGTATGCCAAGGTTACGTCCTGGGGAAATTGATGTACCAATTTACCCAAGCGAGGCCCATAGTTTTGGCACTTCATCTCCTAGGGTTAGGTTTCTGGATTTTTAGGGTTTTCCGTTGTTTCTCAATCATAAAAAGGCCTTGGAGCCTCATTTTAACATAGTTCAGAAGCCTGTAGCCACCACATATCTTCTCAGAGATAAGCTACCATTGCCCAAGCTAGTTTATTTCCATTATATCTATAAGCATATTTTAGTTATTTGATATTAATGAAATGAAGTGTTATTTCCACTGCATCTTTGTATTTATGATTATATTTGTATTATTTTGCATTCCTACATAAATCAGGATCATTGGTATCAGAGCAGTCTACTCTTAATTTGTTTTTATTTGCATGTCCCTAACGAGGTCAGGGTATAAGGAGTTAGGGCTCGATCTGGTTGAACCCTTACAATATCATCCTCGCAAAACCCGACAACCTCCCATGGACGAAGAAAAGAAAGACAAGGGAGAAGAAGATCCTATCAAATTATTGCTCAAGGAGGCCCTCAAGAAATAAAGGAATGCAATGATGGATAACTTTACCCAGATCCTTCAACGGTTACCCACCAGTGGTGCATCTGCATCCAGGAGCCCCTATGGAGGCGTCACTCCATTCAAGGTACTTTTCAACTTCGACATTCTTGTATTTGAAGGCCAGATAGATGTTAACACTATAGATAGATGGTTGAATTTTCTAGAAGGGTATTTCTCGGTCATGATTTCTTCGACTGAGAAAAGATTACTTTTGCACTCCTCAAAGTCGACCCCCATGTCAAAGACTAGTGGGAAACCTACTATGATCAAAAGGACGATAGGAAACCCTCTCTATGCTCGGATGCACCCACTTGGAATTGGTTCTGAGATTCCATTAAGGAATAATACTACCCCATGGGGAGCTATGAGGACAAGTACATCCAATGGACCATGCTCCGGCAACAAAGGGATCAAGATGTGCACGAGCTGAAAAATTTGTTCCAAACCTTGCACACAAAGTTGGGTATTAAATATTTAGAGAAACATTTGGTGCTCAAGTATCATAGTTTTTTATACAGATACAGTTACTAGTAAATGGAGTTCCTTGAAATTACGTCGCTTGGCACATCATATCGATATGCCTCCAAGATCGAGAAGAAATTTAAGCAGAAGAAGCGAGACTTTGGATCCGTGAATCTGAAGCCAGGGAAAGGCACCCGCGAACCAAGAACAAGGGGAAAATCCAAAGCAAGGCGACTCAGAACAACACCACAAAGCCAATGAAGGACATGGGGAAGTGGTGTGAATCTCATAACAGCTCCACTCACAACACAAGCGAGTGTCAGTCGAAACAGTCGTTGACGGCCAAACTAAAGGCATCTGAATCATATGCATGTTTTGATTCTGAGTCAAAACCGGACAAGGGAAATGAAAAAGGGAAGAAAATCATTGATGTGGAACCCAGTGCCATCGTTGCCACCACCAAGCTCCAGAGGGAGGAGCTCGAGGATCCAGAAGAAGGGTATTGCCTCTTCCATTCCCAAATGTGGGTGAAGGGTTCTCCACTCCAATTCCTTGTCGATAAAGGAATCCAAAATAAACTCATTTCAACAAAGGTTTTGAAGCAGTTCACCCTACCGACAATATCACACCCGCAATTGTATACCATTGGGTGGATTCACCAAGGAAGATATCTCTGCGTCCACTAGCAGTTCCTCCTTTCGTACAACATCAAGCCATTCACGAATGAGGTATTCTGTGATGTTGCTTCTCTTGATGTGTATGATGTATTATTAGGCAAACCATAATTGTGGAAGTGAAATGTTGTGAATGAGTCTGGACTTTGTTTTGTTATTATTACTTTAGGAAATAAGTTGTACAGGATACCGAAGGTAGTACTGCCTTCTGCCATCTCCTTAAGTACTGCAAAGAAATGCAATAAGATTATTTCTCAAACTAGGAAATTTTCTTTCATTATGGTTCACCCATAGGGAAAGAAGAAGATTGTGGTTGCAGTCTCCAAATAGGGCTCCCCTACATGAAAGAAACAGATGGAAAAAGACGCAAAGGAATACAAGGAAATTTTCTCCTAACCCACTGAGGTTCCTCTACACTATCAACTCGAGCACTCCATCGATCTAACCCCATGCGCGTTTTTGCCTGAGAATTTCATACCTCATGCAACCACACAAACAGAATCTGCACATGTACTGTCTGAGGCTGATAAATCAACTAGATTTATTGAATGCATCCAACAGGTCCGCGACATCTTGGAGAAATCCAATTCTGAGGACAAGCAGCGACATGATCAACATCGGGTGCCATACAAGTTCCATATGGGCAACAAAGTTTGGATACTTTTGCAAAAGGAGCACCCCGTTGGGCCCCACCGCAAGTTTTGACCACTCCAATATGGTTCATACACCATAACTAAGGTGGTAGGTGACAATGCCTTTGATTTCAATATTCCACCATTTTGTGGTCTGCACCTAGTGTTCAACGTGGACCGCCTTCGACCCTACTTTCCACCTCTACTGGACACATCCGACATGGTAAAACAACTCACACCAACAGAGTTAAACCCAGACTGCATGGAACAAGACACAACTAATCGGATCATGGACACACAGATAAATAACACCCGACAACAAAAGATCCAGTTGTATCGGGTTGTCAAAGTTGGCCAACTCCTGCACCAAGGCAAGTGGCTCACCAGGGACCAAGTTCAGCAGAAGTTTCCACATCTCATGGATGAACTCAACACAATGGGGACCATTGCTTCCTAGGGGGCATGAATGATCAAAGTGGATATTGGTGGCCACCCGCCTATTCCACTTGAACCCCCACCATTGTTTCTTTCATCTTTTGAATTTGTAGCACAATTTACTATTTTTGGCAATTTTTCGGGTCCTGTAATTCCAAAGCCGTTTTGAGGTCCTAAACGACATTTTTTTGGAAAATGGAGACCAACATTGGTCTTTGACTGTTTTTTTCACTTGAAATTCGTATTCCTCGGATAGATATTTCTAACGAGGTATTTTGCACGTCAAACAGAGATCATATGCCAAAGTTGCGTCCCGGAGAAGTTGATGTACCAATTTACCCAAACGGGGCCCATAGTTTTGGTGCTTCATCTCCTAGGGTTAGGTTTTTCGATGTTTAGGGTTTTCCATTGTTTCTCAATCATAAATAGGCCTTGGAGCCTCATTGTAACACAATTGAGAGGTCTGTAGCCGCCACATCTCTTCTCAGAGATAAGCTACCAACGCCCTAGCTAGTTTATTTCCATTCTATCTGTAAGCATATTTCATTTATTTAATATTAATGAAATGAAGTGTTATTTCCACTGCATATTTGTATTTATGGTTATATTTTTATTATGTTGTGTTCCTGCATAAATATGCATCAGTGGTATCAGATTGGTTTCTGTAATATTCCCAAATTAGCAATAGCTAATTGGAATATTAATTTCGGATCCAATTTTCCCGTCACCATTGGTGCTGGTAGTGAGTAGATCGGAGATGCTCGACGCGCGGAGACAAACACACGGGCTGAGTTGGCGGCGTGGGAGCCGAGAAGGTGTAACTCTTGATGACGGGCCGTGAACTCATGCGTGCGCCTTGAGTAAGTACGCGGGCGAGTTGGCGTGGGGCCGGGGAGGGGGCATGCGAAAGCGAGGAGTCAAAATGTTGGAAGAATCTGTGATGAAGGCCACATACAAAAGAGGGAGCCACCTTGTTTTTGGATTATTGATAAGGTACATGATATTGGTGGTGGCTAAGACTTGAGCACGCCGGCTGTTTAGCAGGTCTGCAGCACTGTTCAGTGCGCTGAGTGTCTCCGAGCGGAGATCTCAACCTCAGCCCCGGGGGACTTCGAGTGCCTGCTCGGGTGAGGCCGTTCTATCATTGTTTTGTCAGAGGATCGGGTTTGGAGCTTGTTACAGAGCAGCGTTCAGGAGTGGCGACGCAGTCTGTGTGGGAAGACCGCTGACTGTCCAGTGGGAGCTCTGTGTTGTATCATTTGGAGGTTTCGGGCCTAAAAAGCGGTAATCAAGAGTGTCTAGGTGGATCCTTTCCAGCCGTAGCATCTTAGCGTACCATGATAGTGCATTCCAATCCTTTTTGTACGCGAACGGTGCACGCGATACCCCTGTTGTTATTTCTTGAATTCCTTTTGATTTTCCGTGGGCAAGTTTTGGGGCTTCCACTGCGTATGTATTGTATTTCCATGTAATCTTCCGACATAATAAAATGGTTAATTATCTATTTAGCATGTATGCATCGCATAGACCGCTTCTATTATTTTGTGTAAGCTGAATATTTGCTCCAGATTTTGTTCCATCGACGTGTTTTGAAAATATTCTTAAAAAGGAATACGCATCGGAAACATGGTTACGCTCCTTGTAGTAAGGACATTATCACAATGCCTACATTCTTACCTCTAGTGCCGAGTGAGAAAGAGAGGCAGCAGGATCATTTACCCTTGGGAGATTATTTCAGAGAATGGCAGTCCAAGGGGGAAGACTTCAAAGCAGCTTTGCCCTTCAAAGATTACTGTCAGCTCAGAAAGGATGAAGGAGGAAGGTACAGTGAAAGGAACAGTAGGGTTCCTAGCATGCAGAAATCAGAGTTGCGGCATACCGCGGGGAGGTCACCTTCGCCCATGAAGGAGGGGTCCACTAGTCCCTATGAATATAAGCCCAAGCAGAAGATGAGTTTATTCTCATCTCTTTTCAGAACCAGAAGAGATACATCCACTGTTGAGGAGGCCAAGAAGATTGAAGAAAAAGAAGAAGAAGCCCCATGCACTTCCTATTCGCATCAAGAAGAGATCACATCAACTCTCGAAGAGGTTGGTGAGAACGCTGTCACACTCATGGAGGAGCAGCCACATGCATCAATAGTTGGGGTAACCAACACTTTTGAGGATGGGACTCTTGCAGCTCTACAAGAAGCTCCAAATGCACATCAAGAGAAGCCTGGTTGCACTGCGCTGTGCAACGTGGAAACACTAAAGGAGGAATCAAACCATCAGTCTCATGAGCCATTGTTGGATTGTACATCACATTGGAGGTTGGGGTTTGAAGATGTGAAGATTGATGGTAGACATCTTGGAGTAAGAAACCTTTTCTCCCTTCAAGATGACACTTCCTCAATAAGCTCCTCTCAGCTCAAAGAGGAGCTTCTACTTTCAGATTCAAGACCTCATTTGTTTTCGAAGACCATGGATGAAGGGGAGGTCTCAAGGCGAGATCTCACTGGAGATGCACTTCGACACACTGTGGGATGTAATGATTTTCTTCCCTTCTCACAAGAGCAGATAGAAGATGGAGGACATCTTAGGATGGATCACATCTCTCATGTTTGTGTTGGACATCTCTCGAGCCATACACATCATGAGGGGAGGTTTTCGCCTACCACCTATTTGATTCTTGATAGGGTCTCATTGATCCTTGAGAAGCTTACATTTCGAAATCCGATGAAGTGCAGAGACATGAATTTGATTTGGGACGATGGTAGCCCTCATGGGAGGAGTATCGAGATGAAGAGAAGAAGAAGGCATGCACAAGTAATTGAGTGGATGTGGATGATGAGCAAGGAGCTAGGGAGCTACCTGCCGATCTATGATATCGAGCAGCAGGAGGCTCGGCTGCACTGGTTACTCTTGAAAGAGTTTGGCCATCACTTGGCAAACACTCTTCTTAAGAGTAGGAGGACAGGGAGAAGATGGCTGGATACTTGCATCATTGAGCAACATAGAGTATGGATGCATGGTGCTGATATGATACTTATATCATTCATTGTGTCTTCATCACATGATTGGTATGATGGAAGTATGGGGAGGCAACACAATGTCTTATTGCTTTGTTTGTTTCGGGGAGAGCAAGGGCAGATTTTCTCTCACACTTTGCATGATGTTGTAGGAGGAGGAGATGGCACTATCTCCTTGGTCTTTGATGATGATTTGGAAGCACTTCCATCCTGGGAAGTATTCCACATTTGTTGCAGCATTATTAGAGGAGTCTTTGACAAGGAGCATGTCAAAGAACAGAGCGTTGTATTGACAAGAGCTTATTTACATGAGTTCACAGCGCTGTCACTTTGGAGCAGAGACTTATGGATGAAGTGTGCGCAGCAGAGATATGGTGGATCTATAACCCATAGGTCCCAGGATCACTTCATATTTGCACCTGATGAACAAAGAGGAGGTAACGATGGTAGAGACATCTATGGCATATCCTTCTTGACTTGGATTTCCAGGCATCAGGAGGATTATCTTTTAGCAGCACATGGTTCATTCTTCTCCATAGCATGCCAAAACACTATGGAGGATTCATGTATGGACCCATGTACCATCTTACTCCCAGCATATGGTGAGAAGTTTGTTTATACATTCATAGATTTGCACACTCTCACCATTCTTATGCAGTGCATTACTTCACAGGGGGGCAAGCTTGTCACATTGCTCCATGAGTTGCATTGGGCCAATCTACATGATGGAGGCAGCCATCTCTTTTGTGGCCTTGGGCGAATGTTTTATCACCACATGTATGTTCAGTTGTTGCATTATAGCAGGTATCATATAAAGACATGCATGATTAACATTTTGCCTTGTATTTTCATCAAGCAGCAACTTGTAAAACTGCGTTGTACTTGTTTGGGAAGTTGTTGGTACCTTCTTGCACCACATGAAACCTTCAGCATTCTCTTCATATTATTGCTGATCACGTCTCCATTTGCTGATATAGATCAGATTTGTATGGGAGGCTTGATTATGAGGAAGACACAGGAGCTGGATGTGTCCGTGAGTGGGAAAAATTCTCACATTTTCTGCACTACATGTTCTAATGGGAGCATGGGAGGAGGCATGGCCACCACTACTACATATGCGTTCTCTTTTGAGGTGGGCCATGAGATTGATAGTCATCCATTTTACAACCATGGGAAAGTGCTTGATCATGTATTATCGTTGTCATATTCAGCCATTTACTATCCATTAGTAGATGTGAT
Organism: Pinus albicaulis; assembly: GCA_034641835.2. Lineage (NCBI taxonomy): Eukaryota > Viridiplantae > Streptophyta > Pinopsida > Pinales > Pinaceae > Pinus > Pinus albicaulis. Next base: position 1,302,818,884 of record CM076570.1, read on the forward strand.
GGATCTTGTACATTGCTTGCCATGTAATTTTCTGAAGTTGCAGTGGATGAGACTGCGTTGTATCCTTGTGAGAAATTGTTTGCATCATGTATCATCATGTAAAACCTTCAGCAAACCTCTCATCCGGATGATCCACGATGACCGTGTCCTATTCTTCATGGATGGATTGTCTTGGGCCAGCTTGTTCTTCATTTTTGGAGGAACCTTCTCTGGAGGATTGTTCTTCACTTTGCCAATGGTGGGCAATAATTTTGCAGCCCAGGATCAGCTTACACTCTACACTTGTCATGAGTGGGGAGAAGGGCAGCATGGGGTAAGCTATGATGCTTGCCAAGTTCATATTTTCAGCTCACCTTCATTTCCGGAGCTGAGGAGGAAGGGACTTTGCTTCATTTGCAAAGAACCTTGGGGGCCTAATCACTCATGTTTGAGAGATGAAAATGAGGTGGCAGAGGTAGAGCCGATAGAAATTCCTTCCGTATGCCAGGATGAGGACTCTTCTTCAAATGAGTCCATGGGATCATATGAGGATGCTTTGGGGGAGCGAGAGCAGCCATGCAGAGATGATGATGACAGTAGACCAGAGCTGTGTTCTAGTGTGCAGGGTGAGCAGTCAGAGGACTGTATAGGAGATACTCTGGGTGATGAGTCCTTTGTGACGATTCAGCCAGAGCAGCATATGATGGAGCCTGACTTAGTAGAGGAGGATACTATGGACATTAGGCATGACATTTCCTTGGTTGAGGTCCAGATGGGCGCCCATATTGAGCCTATGATGGATATGCGGCTAACATTGGGTCCAGCCTTTCAGGGGGAGCAGTTAGATGCACAGACACCGAGTACAGTGACAACAACTATAGATCCATATCCTCTGGAAATGTTGGAGGTTGATGAGATATTTTTGCAGGGGACTAGTAGACAGCAGGAGCATTACATTCCCAATCAGCAGGGGAATGAGCTGTTGGAGATGGTAGAGCATCCATGGATGGGTCGACACCGGGATGAGGTGCAGATAGATGTACACGCAGTCAGCAGAGCTGCAGTATTCTCAGTGAGTAGCATTCTCCAGGAGTACATCGATGGGGCTTGCAGCATATCTTGCCCACTTTGGCCCATTATAGAGAGGGGGGCTTTCTTCTATAGACAGCTTCCATTGGAAGAAAGGGCAGAGTAGTGGGAGTCGATTACGGGTTGGCAGCAACACTCTAGGCATGTTCCATATACAGTTGTTGCTACATCGGATTCTTCTTCCAGGATGGATTGGCGGGAGATCATGAGTAGGTACCCTCTGAGCATAGCGGAGCAGGGGCCCCTAGACATAATAGATGTTACAGATTCCAGTTGGCAGGAGGGCACCAGTTGTCATTACTTCAGGACTCCTCCTCGATTTCACGAGAGCAGGATCAGCATGGGATTGAGTCGGGACTTGGACAGGAGAGAGGTGATGAGTTGGTATGCAATTGGTGGGGCAGCATACGCGGTTACAGGTACAACACAACAGGAGTCTGGGAGCATTGATGCTTGTTGGTGGTCTTCACCTCTGAGAGCATCAACCATAGCCAGAGATAGTGCGCAGCCTAAGTCGTGGGACTTGAGCGATGATTGGCCATGGTGGCAATGGGATTCGGGAGGATTGTTGGTTGGACGGTACCATGAGAGATTGGTTCGGGATCCTGGCATTGAGAGATCCCTCCATAACCGGGTGATGCAGAGGTCAGAAAAGATTCAGTGGCGCATCTGGGACCCAGGCACATTTTGCAGTATCGGTGGAGAGATGTTCAGGTAGTTGCTTGAGGGCAAGCAACATTTTGTCGGGGGAGACTGTAATATTCCCAAATTAGCAATAGCTAATTGGAATATTAATTCGGATCAATTTTGCCGTCACTAATTAATTATGAGAGGCCATGAGTAGATCGGGGCTCACTCGAGCGCGCGGAGACAAACACGCGGGCTGAGTTGGTAGCGTGGGGCCGAGAAGGTGTAATAACAGTGAGCGGGCCGTGAACTCATCCGATGCGCGCGAAGGTAAGTACGCGGGCTGAGTTGGCAGCGTGGGGCCGAGAGGGGCTGCGCGGGAAAGCAGGAGTCAAGGATCTGTGATGAAGGCCGCATACAAAAAGAAGGGAGCCACCCTATTTTTGGATTATTGATGAATTTTATGATATTGAAACTGGTCGCTATGACTTGAGCACGCAGCACGTCATAAAATCATTTTGTCTGCGGAAGTAGTTGATGTTGCCAAGTGTCTCCGAGCGGAGATCTCAACCTCAGCCCCAGGGGAATACAAGTGCCTGCTCGGGTGAGGCAGTTCTATCAGAGTTTTGTCAAAGGATCAGGTTAGGAACTTGCGCAAAGCCGCGTCGGGAGTGACGGTGCAATCAGTGTGGGAAGATCGCAGCTCATCTCGTGAGAGCTCTGTGTTATTTCCATTTTGGAGGTTTCGGGCCTAAAGCAGAATCAAGAGTGTCTTGGTGGATCCTTTCTAGCCGCAGCATCTTAGAAGCACACGGCAGTGCATTCCAGCCGCCTGTACGCAGAACGGTGCACCGTCGTTTCTCTATTATTTCTTGAATACCCTTTTGTTTTGTCGTGGGCAAGTTTCGAGTGCTACCACCTACGTATGTATTGTATTTCCATGTGATCTCCCGACATAATAAAATGGTTCAGTGAATTATCTATTTAGCATGTATCTGTCGCATAGACCTCTTCTATTATTTTGTATACTGCTGAATATTTGCTCTTGAAGTTGTTCCATCGCTGTGTTTTATAAATATTCTCAAATAGGAATATTACATGTTCTTTCTCTGTTTTTCTTTTCATGTCCCCAGCAAGGTCAGGGTATAAGGAGTTAGGGCTTGATCTAGTTGAACCCTTGCAAGATCAGCCTCGCAAACCCTAACGACCTCCCATGGCAGAAGAAAAGAAAGATGAGGGAGCAAGAGATCCTATCAAATTATTTCTCAAGGAGGTCCTCGAGAAACAAAGGAACGTGATGCTGGATAACTTTTCCCAAATCCTTCAACGGTTTCCCACCGATGGCATATCTTCATCCAACAACCACTCTATAGGTTCCACTCCATTCAAGGTAGAGGTAAAATTTGACATTAATGTATTTAAATTCTATATATATGTAGACGTCGTAGATAGATGGTTGAATTTATGTTAGGGTATTTCTCAGTCCATGATTTCTTCGACCAAGAAAAGATTACTTTTGCACTCCTTAAATCCACCCCCCATGTCAAAGACTGGTGGAAAACCTATTGTGAGCAAAAGGACGAGAGGAAACCCTCTATGTTCTTAGACGCACCCACTTGGAATTCGTTCTGAGATTCCATCAAGGAACAACATTATCTTGTGGGGAGCTATGAGGAAAATTAAATCAAATGGACCACGTTGCGGCAGCAAAGGGACCAAGATGTGCATGAGTTGACAAATTTTTTCCATACCCTGCACACAAAAGTGGGTATTAAAGATTCAGAGAAAAATTTGGTGCTCAAGTAGCGCAGTTGTTTGCATATACACATTTAAGAGGAAATGGAGTTCCTCGACATTACCTCACTTGGCACAGCATATCGATATGTTGCCAAGATCAAGCATAAATTTAAGAAGAAGAAGAGATACTTTGGATCTACGAATCCGAAGCCAAGGAAAGGCACCCCCAAACCATAGAACAAGAGGCAAAGCCAAAGTGGCGCGACTCAAAACAACACTACAAAGCCAAATTTAATATTCCAAATTAGGAAAAAAATGAATATGGAACATAAAACTGGAAAATGCAATGATACATCAACACATAAAATGAGAGCAGATCATATGGCCATTATATTAAATATTATAGGAGAAAATGTCCACAAGATATTGAGGAAAAATACACTCAAGCTAGGCAAAACAAGCCTCTAGAGACCCAGTACATAAAATATGAAGAACAACTGCTATACAAGAATGTCGGAGGCTAAGACAAGGCAGCTTCTGCTGGGGTTAACTGTTCTTGTAAATGTAAATACATGGATCTGTTGATATAGTTCTTAGAAAATGTCGATATCGGAGATCTAGGCTTTCTAGCACAATTCCAAGACAACCCAGAAAGGGTTTCCGAAAATACTCAAAATGCAGAATATGCAAAATGTAGCCCTAGGGTTGAATAATGCTCTGCAACTGGATCACTAGTGGGAGGTGGCTGATCTAATATGACAATGGCTGCTGATATCCCTTCTCACAAACTTTCCGGATGAAGGGTTGCTCCCCTCACTAGAAAACAAGGCCAAGAACTTGGGTACTCGACCTCCCACTGCAGCTGCACTGCAAAATAACGTAGTTTCTGGAGGAGACTGCGTTGTAGGTGAATGTTGTTGCTTGGCCTGATTCCTGATGGTGGAATAATTCTCAAGTATCTTCCTTTCTAGTCTACTGGATGAAGGGTTGCTCCCCTCATTAGAAAACAAGCTCAGAAATTGGGTCTATCAACCCTCCACTGCTACTGCCCTGTAAAACAACAAAATCCTGAAGGAGACTTCACTGTGGATGATGGCTGAAGCTTGGCCTGATGCCAAGATAGTGGAAATGATGCTCAATGAACCTCTCCTGAGTAGGCACTCGAAGTCCCCCGAGGATGAGGGTGGGATTCCCTCTCGGGAACACCCTTGTGCTGAACAGCACAACAGACTCTGCTAAACAGTTGAAGCATGTAGAAAGTCATAAAATACAAATACATAAACAATAATTAAAATTCCTTCTATGTCTGCCATCCTCTTCCTTATATGCTTGGTGATCTTCCTCACCCTAGGTCCCACTCATTAAATATGCTACTCTCATGCATACACTCCTCTATCATAATTTTTTTTTCCTCCATTAATGCTCCACTACCTCCATGACAGCGTTGTTGATTTGGTCATACTTGACCTTGTCCACATGTTCTAGACCCTGTTCACACCTAAGGGTGCTTTATTCAACTGATACAATGATACACATTCACATGGGAAGTGGTTTTATTCCTACTAAAGAGATTTATGGGTCTCTCTACCCACTTACTCACCTATCTTATTATCAAAAGAAAAAATTAATATTCCAACTAGCTGAAACTTCTAATTAGGAATATTACAATCCTCCCCTCCAAAATGTTGCTTGTGCTCAAGCAACTGCAAGGATGGATACTGCAAAATCTCATCTCCTTATCCTATAGAATCCTCATCTGATAAACTCCTCCATTGAACCAGATGCTCTCCAATCAATATGTTCCCTAGTTGCTCCTCCCAAGTGTGCAAGTTAGCCTTTGGTAATAAAACCAAATGGCTCTCATCATGAAGAAGTGGGATATCCATGGAGGCAACTACATGTTGTGTAGAGGCCTTCTTGAGGCATGGAATCTCAAAAAATTTGGGGATCTTAATCCCAATGTGAAGCTCCAATCCACATGCTACTCTCCCAACAAGATGGATCACCCTATGTGGTCCATAAAAGAGCTCTTCCATCTCCTTCTCTTGCAATGTAGATGGGTTGTATGGTTGAACATGATAGACCAAATTTTATATCCCACGTTTCTTCTCTCCCCATATATGATATTTTTAGAACTGTTGTTGATCTTGGGATGCAAGAATGTTGTCCTCAAGAGGCCAAAAGGCATCGGGATTCTCAAGGATCCACTCTTTGGTTCTAGGAGCCGCTGCTTTCCCAAGCCATTCCACATATAGTGAATAGAACATCATCACAGTATGGAATCCAAAGGAGGAATATATTGAGTGTTATGTGAAATTCTAGATGGTGACAATAGTTCCCCAAGTGGAACCAATGTTGCTCTACCCCTAGCTACCTCAAAACATGATATGATAAGTGGCTTTCCCACCACTTGCTTGTTGCTCCTATCTTCTCACATTTTTGGAAGTATCGAAGGGCATTTGGTGTCAACTGAGTACCCTCCAAAAAAAACAATACTTTCCCAAATCCATACAAGAAGTGGCTATCTCCATCAATGATTTTGGTCTTTAAAATACCATGAAGTCCAAAGAGAGGCTTTCCCTCTTTTGGATATGCATTGTATATAAATGGCAAGGGAATTCAAATACTTTGTTAGATGATCAATAAGTACAAAGACACAACTCTTACCATGCACTGTTGGTAAGTTGGTGATGAGGTCCATAGATGATCTCTCCCATCTCTTTCCTGGAAAAGTAAGTGGTTTTAACAACCTTGCAGGATGGTTGTTTCCTTCCTCATTCTTAAAGCAAGCTACACATCTCCTGATGTGCTGGAGAACATCCTCCTTGAGACCCTCCCATGAGAATCCCTCCATAATGGTCTGATATGTCCCCATGAAATCTGTGTGACCGAAAAGGAGTGCTTCATGTGTTGCATGTAGAATATTCTTCTCGAGCTTTGAGTCTCTAGTCAAGAATATCTGGTCCTGGTAATAGATGACTCCATCCACCACTCTATATCTCTCATCATCCACCTTCCCATCAAGCACCTCACATGTGAAGTGATCCTTGGAATACTCCACCAATAGTTGGGCCTTCCAATAGGGATCTATACTCCTCAATGAAAGCGCTGCTAACTTCTATGATAAGGTACTTGTCATCTCATAGCTCCCCGCTATGACATGCTCAATGCCAAAGCCACATGTCAAAATATTGTTGTTCTCTTTTTCTTGCCTCCCTTACAGCTATTGATGCTCAGGAAAAGATTGAATTTTATAGAGGTCAAGGGCTTTGCCCATCCAAAACTTCCCAAATTTTTCCAAATCATGCATGAATGCCAAAAACCCTTTGTTATATATAGAAGACTCCTTTTTAATAGGAAGTATCTTCTGACTCTCAAAGGCTATGGAGTAGCCCCTTTGCACCATGATTGTGCCATCCTCCCCTTCAGAAACATCATCTTTCAACGCAAGAGGCTTTGTGAGAGATGGAAATACTAATAGTGGACAAATTCTCACCTCCTCCTTGAGCTAATCAAAAGCTCTATTTGTTGTGCTAGTCTCACCTAAGGCTCCCTCCTCAACCAGATCTATAACTAGTGAAACTTTTTGTGAGAACTCTTTGACCATCTTCCTATCTGGGGGCCTTCCTGGTGGAATGCCTCCATATAATGACACATCATAGTCTAGAGTAGAATGAATATCTGAGTGGACTGATTTTTCCTTTCTTCCACTGTGCAAATCAATCTCCATATCATGTGTAGAGACTTCCTTGGATGGATAGGTGTGCATGCCTCTAATCACCTGATGCTGGATACTCTTCTTATCTACCCACTCCATCTGCAAAGTCTCCCAATCTGTGGTGACCTTCCCCAAAGTAATCAACCACTGCACACCCAATATCACATTGGTGTCAGTAATATCAACCACAAAGAAGTGATCAGTCAAAGTGTATGTTCCCATGGTGACAGATAACGCCAAAACATACTTCATGCACTGCATGGTTCTAGCTCCTGGAACCAAAACTGAAAATACCTCAAAATCATCAGTGGGTATAGTCCTCCTCTGCACTAAATAAGCATCAATGAAATTGTGGGTGGCCCCACTATCTATAAATACTGATACTCTATGTCCCTGAACTGTACCTCAGACTCTCAAAGTCAGATACTTGGGTACTCCCCGCAAATATTGAAGGGCCCCTCCAATTGGAGCAAATTCCCCATTTCCACCTCCTGGTGGTGGTGGATCCTCCCCTACTACACAACATTTTTGTCTCCCTCTGGTTCCTCTTCCTCCTCCTCCTCACTATCAATGAATACCTCTATATAGTGGACCTTTCATGCAGCACATCGATACCTTGGTTACCATGGTTCTTTACATGTGAAGAAAAGCTTACACCTCCTCAAAAAATTTCGGACATCATCACTAAGGGGTCCTTTGTTCTGATTCTCTTTTGAAGGGATAACCTTCACATCTTTCCCCTTTGACTGGAAACTGGGCTTTTGCTGAAATGGAGCTCTTGCCCTTGGCAAGGCATCTTATAAATCTCTAGCCCTCTCAATGGCATCTTGGAGTGTATTTGGTTTAGTGGATTTAACCAACCCATGTAGAGGCTCTGCTAGCCCATCGATAAACATATAAACCCTCTTAGCTATAGATAAATCTGGAACCATAAGGAATTTTTAGAAATTCGGAGATATAGGTCTTTGGATTACCTGACTGCTTGAGCTTGGCTAGCTCAAAAAAGGGTGCCTATGAATCTCTTAAATCAAATATTTCCACTAACCTCCTATTGAACTCAGCATATGCAGTCACATTGGCATGCCCCAATGTAGAAATACCATGAAAACACCAATCATGTGCCTCACCTTCAAGGTGCAGTGCTTCTATTTTGATGGCTTCCATATCTAGTACTTGGTTCGACTGGAAGTAGATGTCAAGCTTCTCCACCCAAGACATGGATGTGCACTTGGATGATCCATCAAAAGCAAGCAAAAAGAATCTACCATAGTATGTTGTAGATCATTGTTCTATATGAATCCTCCACTTCTATTGTTATGAAGGGGTCTCCTATTGTCCTTGATCTGAAAAAACTCTTGAAAATTCAAATGATCTTTGAATCTCTGAGATTGAGACTCATACTCAAGAAAATAATCTTCAAAAGGTTTTTGTTCTTGAGGTCCTCCACCTCCATTTCCCATTGCTAAGAATGTAGACATAGTGGAGCATTGGGAGACTTGTTGCCTTACTGGCTATTCATGCCAGTGATGTGAAATTTCGGAGATTTCTCCATGTAGAAACCCTCTAGGATATTCTTTATGTCTCTCCATCCTCATCTCCTTGATTTCCCTTTTAATATCTTGCATGGTTTGGAGAAGAAGCTTCGGAAACTCCTTGTCATCCACCTCTCCTGATATTGGAGTTTTTCCCTTGTCTTCTTTGTTGTTGTATAATCATATCTCTAGTTTCTATTGACATATCTCTTCTCCCATTCTATGAGAGGCTCTCATTCTTCTGATGACATAATGGCTGAAATACACAGGCTGAGCCAAGATTATGCTTGGATACCACAGTAATATTCCAAATTAGGAAAAACAGGAATATGGAACATAAAACTGGAAAATGCAGTGATACATCAACACATAAAATGAGATAAAATAATATGGCCATTATATTAAATATTATAGCAGAAAATGCGTACAAGATCTTGAGGAAAAGGACACTCAAGCTAGGCAAAACAAGCCTCTAGAGACCCAGTACATAAAATATGAAGAACAGATGTTATACAAGAATGTCAGAGGCTAAGACAACGCATATTCTATTGGGGTTAACTATTGTTGTAAATTTAAATACATGGATCTGTTGATATAGTGCTTATAAAATTCTGGGATCAGAGATCTAGGCTTTCTAGTACAATTCCAAGACAACCCAAAAAGGGTTTACTCCAAATGCAGAATATGCAAAATGTAGCCCTGGGGCTGAATAACACTCTACAACTAGATCATTGGTGGTAGGTGGCTGATCTGATAAGACAATGGCTAATATACATCCTCACAAAATTTATGGATGAAGGGTTGCTCCCCTCACTGGAAAACAAGGCCAAGAACTTGGGTACTCGACCTCGCACTGCAACTACATTGCAAAATAATGCAGTTTATAGAGGAGACTGTGTTGTAGTTGAATTCTGTTGCTTGTCCTGATGCCGGATGGTGGAATAATGCTCAAGGAACTTCCTTTCTAGTCTATCGGATGAAGGGATGCTCCCCTCATTGAAAAACAAGCTCATAAATTGGGTCTATCAACCCTCCACTACTACTGCCCTGCAAAAAAACATAATCCTGAAGGAGACTACACTATGGATGATGGTTGAAGCTTCGCCTAATGCCGGATAGTGGAAATGATGCTCAATGAACCTATCCTGACTACGCACTCGAAGTCTACCGAGGATGGGGTGGGATTCCCGCTCAGTAACACCCTTGTGTTAAACATCACAGCAGACTCCTCTAAACAGTTGAAGAGTGCAGAAAGTCATAAAAGACCAATACATAAACAATAATCAGAATGCCTTCTATGGCTTCCATCCTCTTCCTTATATTTTTGGTGAGTTTCCTCACCTTGGGTCCCACTCATTAAAGATTCTACTCTCAAGCATACACTCCTCCATCATAACTGTGATGTCCTCCATTAATGCTCCACTACCTCCATGACAGCGTTGTTGATTTGGTCAAACTTGACCCTGTCCACATGTTTTAGCCCCTATTCACACATAAGGTGCTTTATTCAACCAATACAATGATCCACATTCATATGGGAAGTGGTTTTATTCCTACTAAAGAGATTTATGGGTCTCTCTACCCACTTAGTCACCTATCTTATTATCAAAAGCAAAAATTAATATTCCAACTAGCCAAAATCTAATTAGGAATATTACACCAAAGGACACAGGGAAGTGGTGTGAATTTCATAACAAATCCACTCACAACACAAGTGAGTGTCGGGCCAAACTGTCGATAATGGCCGAACTTAGGGCATTTGAACAGATGCATGTTCTAGTTATGAGTCAGAACTGGACAAGGGCAATGAAAAATGGAAGAAAATCATTGATACGGAACCCAGTGCCAACATTTCTGCCACCAAGCTCTAGAGGGAGGAGCCTGAGGATCTAGAGGAAGGGGAGCACCTCTTCCATTCGCAGATGTGGGTGAAGAGTTCTCCACTGCAATTCCTTGATGATAGCGGAAGTCAAAAGAACCTCATTTCAACATAAGTTGTGAAGCAGCTCGACCTACTGACCACAGCACACCTGCAATCATATACCATTGGGTAGCATCACCAAGGAAGAGATCTTTGTGTCCGCCATCAGTGTCGCCCTTCATACAGCATAAAGCCATTCATGGATGAGGTACTCTATTATGGTTCTCCTCTTGACGTGTCTGATGTATTATTAGGCCAACCATACTTGTGGAAGCGACATGTTGTGTATGAGTCTAGGCATCGTTCTATTATTATTACTTTGTGAAATAATTTTTACAAGATACAGGAGGCAGTACTACCTTCCAACATCTCTTTGAGTACTTCAAAGCAATGTAGTAAGATTATTTCCCAAACCATGAAATGTTTTTCATTACGATTCTCCTACATGGAAAGAAGAATATTTTGGCCGTGACCTCCAAACAGGGATCCCCTGCGCGGAAGCAACAAATGGACAAAGACGTTGAGGAATATAAGGACATTTTATCCTGGCCCACAGAGGTTCCTTTACTCTACCAGGTCAATCACTCCATTGATCTGACCCCAAGCGCGATGTTGCCTGATGTTGCCATACCTCATGCGGCCACACAAACAGAATCTGCACATGTACTGTCTGAGGTTGATAAAGAAAAATATTTATTGAACGCATCCAACAGGTCCATGACATCTTGGAAAAACCCAATTTCAATTACAAGCAGCGACATGATCAAGATCGGGTGCCACACAAGTTCCAGGTGGGCGACAAAGTTTGGATACATTTGCAAAAGGAGCACCCCACTGGGCCCCACCACAAGCTTCCCCCACTCTGATATGGGCCATACACCATCACCAAGTTGGTAGGTAACAATGCCTTCGAGCTCAGTATTCCTCCATTATGTGGCCTGCACCAAGTGTTCAATGTGGACCACCTTTGACCCTACTTTCCACCTCTATTGGACACATCCGACGTGGAAGAACAACTCACACCAAGAGATTTAAATCCAGCCTCCATGGAAAAATACATAACTAATAGGATCACAGAAACACAGATAAATAACACCCGAGAATAAAATATCTAGTTTTATTGGGTTTTCAAAGCTAGCCAACTCCTTCACGAAGGCAAGTGGCTCACCAGGGACCAAGTTCACTAGAATTCTTCTCATCTCATGGAGGAACTCAACACAATGGGGACCATTGGTTCCTAAGGGGGGAGGAATGATCCAGTTGGATATTGGTGGCCACCTGCCTATTCCACTTGGACCCCCACCATTTTTTCTTTTATTTTTTCATTTTCCTTAATTCAATTTACTATTTTTGGCATTTTTTCTGGTCCTCAACGTTCGGATTCGTTTTGAGGACCTAAACGACGTTTTTTTGGGAAAACGAAAACCAACATTATTCATGGACCACATTGGTCACTCAAAAGTTGTATTCCTTGTATATATATTTCTAAAGAGGCATTTTTCACGTCAAACGGAGATCATATGCCAAAGTTACATGCCCAGGAAGTTGATGTACCAAGTTACCCAAACAAGGCCCATAGTTTTGGGGCTTCATCTCCTAGGGTTAGGTTTTTGGATGTTTAGGTTTTTCCATTGTTTCTCAATATTAAATAGGCCTTGGAGCCTCATTATAACACAATTCAGAGGCTTGTAGCCGCCACATCTCTTCTTAGAGATAAGCTACTAGCGCCCTAGCTAGTTTATTTCCATTCTCTTTGTAATCATATTTCAATTATTTGATATTAATGAAATGAAGTTTTATTTCTGCTAAATCTTTGTATTTATGGTTATATTTGTATTCTTTTGTGTTCCTACATAAATCTGTATCAGTGTTATCGGATCGGTCTTCTCTTTCTATGTTTTTCATTACAAGTCTCCGAGGAGGTCAGGGTATAAGGAGTTAGGGCTTGATTGGGTTCAACCCTTTCAAGATCAGCCTCGCAAACCCCAATGACCTCCCAGGGCAGAAGAAAAGAAAGATGAGGGAGAAATAGATCCTATCAAATTATTGCTTGAGCATGCCCTCGATAAATAAAGGAACATGATGATAGATAACTTTTCCCATATCCTTCAACGGTTGCCCACCGGTGGCACATTTGGATCGAGCAGCCACTCTGGAGGCGGCACTCCATTCAAGGTACAGGTCCACTTCGACATTCTTGTATTTGAAGGCCAGATAGATTCAGACGTTGAATATATATGGTTGAATCTATTGGAGGGGTATTTCTCGATCCATGATTTCTCCAATCGAAAAAAATATTAATTTTTCACTCCTCAAAGCCTACTATGAGCAAAAGGACGAGAGGAAGCCCTCTTTGTTCTCAGACGCGCCCACTTGGAATTTGTTCTGAGATGCCATCAAGGAAAAATATTACCCCATGGGGAACTATGAGGACAAGTATATCCAATGGAATTGTTGTAGTATTACAAAAACTCCCCATTATCTAAGTAAAATAGGTTAAAAAGAATAATGGGGACCCTTTTTAAAAAATATTAGGTTAACACTTGTTTTAGAAATAAAATTTAAATGTAATTTTTACTACTAGATTTATATTTATAAAATAAATAAAACACCTAAAATTTAAACTTCAAAATGAAAAAGGCACATAAACGAGGGAAAACATTAGCGAAATCGTGAAACAGTGAGTCTCCAAAATTGCGAAATGTCGAAATGTGAAATGGCGAAAAAGTGTTTGTGAAATTCTGAAATGCGAAATAGAAAAGTCGTCACTTGCCAGACGTTGAAATCACAAACCATCATATGATGGATGCCGGTATCCCATCCCATTTGAAATATCGCAATATCGCACTTCCCGTTTCAGAGATTTCTCTAAGAGTTATAAGTCGCCAATGATCAAAATCGTCGATCAATAAACCCTGATATAATGACATTTGTCACTATCACATGAACCTATACTTGTCAATTAAATGTTAATTCAGGTGTTTTGTAATCTCGAGGTGTGTAATTTATTTGTAATTATTTCAAATATTAATATCATAGATCTCCCATATGCATGAGTTAAGTTGATAGGGCAGTTAATATCGTTTGAAGTGATTTTAGCTTATCCTCTATGGTTTTTCTCTCAACAAGGTAATTCCAAACACTCAGGCATAAAAGGATGTCAAGGATAATTAAAGCATGAAGGAAATCTGACACTCCATCACTCCCAGTTATTCAGCAATAGGAAAATGGCGAGATGGCTCCCCTAATCTCGAATACAACATGCAACCCAGAAATTGGTTCTATGAGCTGGGAAGGGATCTATCATCTGTTCGAGAACGAGAAGCCGCAAGTAATTCTAGACAAAAAATATGTGTCTGATGATACTCTGTCCAGTGATTCTGAATCATGCTTAGACACAGCCAATTCTTTTCTTCACATAATTGCGGCTCGTCCTAAAATGCTGCCATACACTGACTTAGTGAAATGGGTGTTAGAAAACGTGGATATAAGAGATAGAAAATTTGTTACTCGAAGCAGAACTATAATTGGTTCGCTCAGGCCATCAGAACTCAAGAAAATGTATAAACTACTAGAACCCCAGAAGAGATACGACGCCCAATTCGTTTAATATCTCATGCTTGAGAACAACCATCCTGCGACTTTGATTAGAGCATGGAGAAATTATCCTAACCGGCACAAATGCGATGATAAGGGTATGTATTCAGTATTCTCTCTCAAAATCCCATTCTCTCAAATAGCTGCAATGATGTGTCTTCTCTTTGGATCTATAAATACGACCAAATTTAAAGAAAATTGGACACCCTTGATAGAAGCATCTTCTGATGGCTATATTTTAGATTAGGCTACCATTATTTCTGATAATTTGATTAGATTTATTACGGGATATAGAGAAAATAGAAATTCCCCACCCCACGCAATCTCTTCTTTTTATATGAGCACTTATGCCTTAGACGAAGTCTGTTTTTCCTTTGAATTTTCATCACTAGGATGGAAATGGACCAGAGAAACCGAAACCCCTATTTTTGTACAGTTATATTTCTTATGGGAATCAAATATCATTCTCACAGTTTAAAATATGCAATGATATAATGCTCCCGACCTTCAAAGTCATTTTCGAAAGAAAAATCACTAGAGTCACTCCCGAAGCCAATAAGATTCTCAAGTCTATAGGTAGGTAGTTCGGCGAAGAGAGTTTTACATCCATCTATATTTTTAGAGTTTATGCCAATCCTCATGTCCTACCCTTGTATATACCAGATAAATTTTTAGCCAAAGAAATCGCTTATCAAACAGGTTGTCATGGTTTAACCAAAACCCTGAAAGATGCCAAGAAGACCGTTTGGCCAACTTTTCCTTTTTCATGTGCTTCATATGCCCTAGACAATTTCAAGCATGCCTGTCTTGAAATTGATCAATTAAAACCTTTTAACTTTCCAATGTTGCCAAATAGAAATTATGATCCCCGTGGTATTGCTAGAGAGATAATGAATTCAGTCAAGCTGAGAGCATTTTCAGGTGAGCCTGACAGATTTGATGATATGTTTGAATCAATTCATGAATTTTCAACAATTCATCATAAAGGAAACAAAATTCTCAATACAAAAGATTCAGAAAGATTCAAAGCGTATCGAGAAAAGAGAAATTCTCATCTACCAAATTGTTTGTATCACAGACCTGAGCCGAAGGCAGAACAGATTATAATTTCTATAGCTACTCAAGTACCAGTACCAGTTCAAGGAGAAGAAATTGTTAATGTTCAACATGATGATAGATTCATACAAAATTGGGAAAATTTTGAGAAAGCATTGTCAGAAACTAATACCCCTTCTATTCAAAATGCCATTCATCCAGAAACCATACCTATGGTAGGTGCTTCAAGTTCCATGAATCATATAGGAGAATCAAGTATGCAGCATGTCTCTACTAATATAGATAACTACCAGAATCTAGAAGAAATTAGAGAAACCTCGTTTACTGCAGAGGTTTCCAAGGTTATTCTTGAACATAATCATATTCAAGGAAGCAATGATACAAAGGAAAAACCAAAGGAGACACCAGCCCAGGATATGGAAATCATTCGAGAATTTCTGACTACTTAAATAGTTTTGAAAATTGAAGAGATACCACCACTTGATGTGTTTTATAACCTGAAGCACAACGTTGTCGTGACCAGGTCAAAGAAGAATCAAAAGATAGAAGAATCTCCTGAACTGCTTATAGATTCAAAGTTAATGAGAGTCCTTTGGAAAGGAACTTAGTCATCTCCAGGGACAGAGCTTAATAGATTATCTCAATTTGCAGGAGCTTATGTAAATGCAAAAATTGACAAGGAAGTTGAGTTTGAATCATTGATTTTAGAAAAGGATCAGAAAATTTCTCATATGGAGTAAGTTGTCTTTGATGTAAAGCAAAGAATCGAGAAGGAGCTTCAAACAAACATTAATGATTTGCAGCAACAATTTGAAGGTCTCAAACTCAAATTGGAAAATTAAATTAAGGAAAAATGTCAAGTAATTCATCAAATGCAGTAGAAGATTGAAAAGTTCCAAGAGAATCTCGAGATAAATGAAGTAAAGAAGGAAGCAACTGAGTTGGAATCATTACTGACAACTCAACAATCAGTTTTCTATCAAAAGTACATTCAGATTCAAGAGTAATTCAAGACCAGTGACCAATTAGTTACTCATATTTCTAATCTGAGAACTTATTTTGAAGAAATTGATGACAAAGTGTCAAAATACATTGATTGGCAAGATACTGCATAGGGTAGAGCGGTCGATCTTCCCCGTCTAGAAGAATCAATCAAAGATATAATATTTGGAGATTGGGATATTAAAATCAAGAGAGTTGAATTAGCTATTATCAGAGATAAAAATTTATCCTCCATCATCTTCAAATATATAAAATATTCTCTTCTACAAGCCAATTTGATTCATGAAGCATCAAAAGACACTTTTCTAGAAATCAGTTCCCTGAAACAATCCTAGCAAGAGACATCAAATAGAAAAGCTCTTGACATTGAAAATATGATCAGATTAAACATGGAGATTTACTGGTACTTGTTGATAAATCCTCATAATCAATTGATAATATTAAGGTGCCTCTCCAATGCAGCAGCTCAGCTTCTTCCTACACTTAATGATGCAGCCAAATCATCACCCCCCAGCTCAAATACATGATCAAAGCATGCCAGCTCAAGGACCAGCTAGACAATGAATCGAGGAAACAGTCATAGACTATTATAACTTATGCATTTTATTGTCCTAGTTTATAGTTATATAGTTTAGAGTAATATTAGAAGACTTCTTTTACAAGTCTTCTATTTTTGTAATATTAAGTAGTATTTAAACCCCTTTCATGAATTTAGAAAGGGGTCAAGAATTTTGAGAAGATTGCTTTTGGAACTCACAATACTGTTTGAACAGAAGTCATCTAATTGAAAATTTGAACCTTTGAAGATATATTTTCAAATCTAAAGCTATGATGCAGCAGGTACTATTATCTGTGTATTAATTTTTTTATGTTTTTGAGATTATAGAAAACTTATTCTTTTTATTAGTTTCATTCTGATAAAGCATTGAAGTGATATATGTTCTTATTAATATTGATATAATGTATTGAATGATATGTTGTTAGATGTGAGACTTAGAGATCTTTTATCTGATTAATGTTTTTCATCAACTAAATCAATTAAATTGATTTATTTTCTTAAATAAGCCTATATTCATTTAGTCTGCAATGATCTATGTTATTTCATGCTTACGAAATCATATGCATTAATTATATATCAGAATCCAATCCCGGGAAATAGTTAGAATATTTTTAATTTATGTTATCATTAGAATAAATCACCCCGTTAGTGTTGATTTCATTTCTCTTGTTATATAAACTCTGTTTTATAAAGGAAATTGGTCCCTTTATCCCCATTTGGACCCACCATTTTCAACGGAAATGGAGTTGCTTTAAGTTCCTGACCGGGTGGAATCCCTAATGTTGAGGAAGTCACTTTCCAGCCTTCAACATTTTTGGCGCTAGAAGGAGGGCATCCGACTATGTATGGAATATAAAGCTAAATCTCAATTCAAAATCCAACGTAAGATTCAAACTCCCTCCAAAGCTTCTACAGCTTCTAGATCTCATTCACTATCTCCAGGTAATAGGTCTAAAGTTGTAGAGCCATTTCTTAGATCTCCTGAAACATTACCTCGTAGACCTTCTTCAGAACATATTCCTAAGTCTCCCAAAGTTCACTCTTTAATTGAAAGGTTAGAACAAATATCTATATCTCCAGATAAGACAACCAATCCATAAATTTCTGAAGAAAGTATTAAATCCAAGTTTCGAGGTACTGGTGTGTTAACCCAATCACAAAGTGAAAAACTTGGGATAAATCCTTTCGAGTTTCCTATTTTATCTCATTGTAAGAAAGTGGCCACATCAACATCTCAATTAGGTATCAGTGAGATCACATGATATTCATCTCCATGTACTCCCACCTTCTCCTCTAATCAACACATTTCTATTCATCAACTCATTTCTTCTCAAAAAATTAGTGTTTCTGTAAGTAGTACTAGTACAGTAGTTAGTTCTTCACCATTCATATCTGCTTTTGGACCTACTATCTCATCTTTGCATCCAACAAGTCAAGAAATGGCCAAATTACCATGGGCCAATCCAGGTGTTGTTCAAATGGTAAATTTACATCCTATCTCAGATCATCCAGAAAAATGGTTACCAAAGTATAATCCTGATGATGGTCTTCCTGCTGAAGAAAATCTAAATGATTTTATGTTAGCCATGAATCTTAACGGCGTTGAACATGAAGATGTTGCAGTTAGATTGTTTCCATATACTTTCCGAGGATCTACAAGATCCTGGTATTTTTCTATCCCTTCAAGTTTTATAGGGAATTGGAATACTTTTCAAGAATTATTCCTTGCTAAATTTGGTGATGATAGGACAATTGCATCATTAATCAATGATCTTTCTAATTTAAAAGCTAATATAGGTGAAAAGATCAAAGAATTCAACTCCAGATTTAATAAGTTATTAAAAAAAATCCCAGCTGCCTCTAAACCTAGATCTGATGTACAAATAGAATGGTACATTGGATGATAACATCAGGAGGAGGAAGGTTCTTCTTCTTCTTCTTCCACTTTGACTACAAACTACGAAATGGTTCATTAAATAGTCTCTTGTGTTTCTATACCCACTCTAGGGTTAGAGAAATCGCCTCTGTCCACAATGGGGATTGTCTTCACAACAAAATTGGTGACTCCGCTGAGGAGCTATAGCCTGTTTCTCTCTCCTTTCCAGTTTGGTTTTTTTATCAGTTTGACCGATTGTCAAGATCTGAGTCTGTTTAGGTATTTTGGTCCTCTGAGATAATTTGGGTCAATAAATTATGCCAGAGCATCTATAATATTTTTTTTGTTTTAAGTTTGGAATTTTTGGATGACCAATGCATAAACAATTTGCAATAGTTGTGCTCAATATTTAGATAATATTAATTAATAAGAAAAAGGATTGTTGCTTTACTTCACATAGTAATTTAATATTGTAGGTGATTAAGCATAAATGTGAGAAGATATGATTACTTGAGTATTCATACTGAATGTTTTTAAATAATCATAAGAGAAAGCTTTCAAAAAATGTTTAAAACATATTTAGTATAATGAAGATGTTGATAATTTATTAATGTAGAGGGATTTACATAAACAGAGAGTTCAATAAGCCATTCTCTAATATAGATGATAACCTCAGGGGATTTTAGATAAACTGAAACTCACTTATTTCTTACCTAGTTATCTTCATAAAAATTAAATACATGTAGAGAACAAAATTTAATGAAAAAAACAGGAAAACTTACAAGAGAACGAAATTGTATGAAAGAAATCCAGAATCTTTTATTTATCTTGAATGATCAAAGCTTGTACACTGCTTCTTACAAAATGTTCATCCAAAGGTGCAACCCTTAATAACTCGTAATGAGAGTTATTTATACTAGTTCTAGGACTAAGAAAATATCTATAACTGATTACAATAATAGTATCAAATAATAGGAAAAGCAAATTGTTGAATGATTTGTCACTGTTTTGAAGGAAATAATTGATGATTTGGCCCTCAAAATGTTGTTGTGATGTCATGTTGTTAGGATAAAAATTTACTCAATCATTTCACACAATTTATCTCATCTTTATTCACTTGGGATTTCTAAATTCACCACCTTTCTAAATACTTCATATACCTCTGCATATCTTTCGAAGGTTGGGTTGTTGATAAACAGATGTCTGATTTCATGTTTGATGATTAAATCAAACTCTAAGGCTTCCAGAAAGGACTTCCCTATTATTTGTCCTTTGATTCTTGCAAACTTAGCTTTATATATTGCAATGGCATACAACTTCTTGTAGTAATCTTCTAAATTAATCAACTTATCATTTGGAGCTACCAAATTAGGTAGTCGTTTCTATTTCAAAACATTGAACTTTGAATGAAACCTTTGGACAACAATGTTCAAGGTCTGCCATTTTGTTTCTAGCTGATTAATCAAATTCTTCTTCTGTAATACCTTAATTTCTAAGATGGTGGTTGTTCTATTAGGAATGTTTATCTGTTCTAGCTCTGCTCTGCTCTTTGAATTTAGCACCTTTATCATGTTTGTGGCTTCTGTTGGTTTGGCCTTCAATGATGCTTTCTCTTCTTCTATCGTTGCTATGCATCTGGTAATGAGTTCTTGTTGTTCAAAGATT
Organism: Pinus albicaulis; assembly: GCA_034641835.2. Classification (NCBI taxonomy): domain Eukaryota; kingdom Viridiplantae; phylum Streptophyta; class Pinopsida; order Pinales; family Pinaceae; genus Pinus; species Pinus albicaulis. Next base: position 1,302,839,242 of record CM076570.1, read on the forward strand.
ATTTGTATGGATGGCCATACATATGTTATGGATTTGGTTGATCTTTGGCAAAATAATTTCCTTGGCTTAGGCCAAGGCATTTGCCATTAATAACTCACTTTCTAACTTTGAAATATTGAGTCCGAATATGTGGGATTTATGCATCTCTTCCATATACATAGTATCATTCTTGATTTTCTATGTTTCTAAGTTTTCAAATCTTTCCAACAACTTCTCCTTTTCTTGCTTCTATGTGGCTAATTCATGTGCTATCTTTACTAGATCAATTGTTGTTGATGTAGACTTAATTGTTGTTGATGATGAACTGGGCTCTGTACTTGCAAGTTCTATAGGGACTATTGCGACTTGAATCATGGCAAGCTGGGCTGCTTCTTTCTCCTTGAGTAATCCTTCAATTTTCTCCTCCATTTTCTTTATTTGGATATTTTTCTCAATGATAATTTTGAGCATTTATTCTCTGTTCTGCTCACTCTTTTCAATTTCCTTTGTCTGTGGATCCTCTGTAGAAGGTAGCTTCAACTATTTTCGCAAAGCTGTAATGTTTGAATTTTTATTTTTAAGAATTTCTTCGACTGCCTTACAGTCCTTTGGATCATATCCAATTTTGAATACAAGGTCTTCCAAGGACTTGAGTTTGTTATCTTTAGCTAAGGAAGATAACTTGTCAATCTTAAGCTGAGATTGAACATTGGATAAGGCAGTCCTAAGCTTAGAAATTGACATAGCTATAGTAGTCATGGTTGAGAACAACATCTAACCAGACTGTCTATGCATATCCATTTGATCAATTGGATGTATTTGAATGGTATCAAATGAAAATATGGTCTTCTTGTAGTCTGATGGAGATTTGGAAATGGAATTTGGGCTGGAAATATAGTCATCTGCATCCTACATTTCTCACTGTCAAAATAAGAAAGAATTCTATGTTGGGAAGTGGAACTCTGTTTCCAGAATTGGTTGTATACATTAGAATTTAGAGCCTCATTCTTTTTTTTTATTTCAAGGAATTTTGAAAAGATATTTTGATTATCTGTTGAACTGGTTCCTGTAGTCTGAATGATCTTTAGAGGTTCTCTAGAAGATGAAGTTGTAGAAGTGTTTGGAACACTAGTTCCTACTAATGTGGAAACCTCTGGATCTCCAAGGTCAATAATCTCTGGCTGTTTCTCTTCTGTAGAAATTGTCAAGCCAATCTTTGGCTTCTTCTGTTGTACAATGAATTCTCTGATTATATCCATGGAAAATGAAGTCTCTTCTCTTACCCTTTTTTATTGCTTACTCTGAGCAACTGGAGTTTGTACATTTGAGGAGTATAAAACCTGTTCCTTTGCTTCTTGAAGTGTACCATCAGCCCACTGCTCTTAATTCATGAACTTTTCTATCTCTGGTCTTGGAGTATGATTATAGGGATTTTTATTTAATTCAAATCTTAAAGCTGAAATTATACCAAAATGATCATAAGACCACGTAAAACGAGGTTGAAAATTCATGTTCTTTAACAATGTATCTGCCTCGGCACCAACTCATCTAGTGTTGCAAATGAATGAGCATATATTTGATTTGATTTTGAATTGGGATTTTCTCTTTCCCGACACAAATTTCAGGTCATCCATGTTGATCATCTGCCTTATCTATTCCAGAGAAAATATTCTCATAGGAACATACTTTGGCAGCTTATATGGTGCAATTTCACACATATACCCTTATTTTTGTATATTTCTGGTATAAATACTAGTCACCAGTCTTGACCTAATCACTTAAGTGTAAAATTATTTTTACTTCTTCACCAATCCTAGGCTCTGTCTAACTGCTGAGAAGTTGTGCCACTGGATGTATGAATGCATCTATGAAGTCTGAGAAATTATTTTTTGTTGATGCATCCTTGTTCATCTTGTTTGTTGAGTTTGAATGGCAGTAAATATCCTCGTTGAAAAAGAAACATATGAACAAGTACATAATTGTACTTGAACATTCCCTGTATTCATAAATTTTTCATGTATATTATTATAAAAAAATGACTGTGATTGTACATGTAAGCTGGTCGTTGATCTTTGTTAAAATGGAAAAGAATCCAAGGATGGATTCATCAACAGTTTTGTCATCTCGATAACCTAGAAGGTAAGACAGTAGGGAAATAATATGTCTAGAGGCTTGAGGAAAAATATAAGATGGATAGGGTGGATTTATTTTTGGTAATTCAGCATCTTCTGAAAGAAAGGTATCAAAGATCTGGGCTCTCTACGGAAAGGTTAACTTATGGTACAGATCCATAAGTTCTGCTGGTGAAAACTGGCTCATGGAGTCTGACTGGGGAATTAAGAGCATTTTGTTAATGTTTTTAGCAGAAATAGTGATCAGAATGTCTCCATTGTGAGCCACAACTTCCCTTTTAACAGGGTCATATCTAGCGTGAAACAAGATAACCAGGTCAGGGAACTCATAGGTTTTAGGAAAGCTGAAGAAAGGTAAGAGTGATTCCCAGAATATAATGGTATCCTGATTGTCGAGGTATTTATGTTTAAGCCACATATGTAGTTCATGGAAATCGAACTCACACTCTGTGTCAACAATTTTGAAGAAGGATTCTACGAGAGGGACATGGTCGAGATCGACCGAGGTGGTAGTAGCGGGTTTTTATTCTGCATTTGGCTTTTTGGATTTTCCCTTTGGAGCCATGTTGATAGACAGAAGGGAAAGAAATGGCTACTGGGATTATTAGATGACTGAGGGTGTCTGGATCAAGTGTGAAAGCAATTTGACTTGAAGATAACTATGCACAATATATCTTTTGCCTGCAACAAACAGTAGATGATCATAACAAAGTGATAAAGAAGCGAGTTTCGATTTATTTATAGCATACAGGGTTTATGGTAACTTTTTTATTGTGACCATAACAGCTTTAATGGTTTGGGAGCAGAGTTATGACGTGGAGGTTAACGGTCTAGCAGCAGAGCTGCAACAAATGAATATAATGAATGGATAGGAACAGCTAGGCAACGGGAAAGTGAGGTGGTAGTGTTTGGTTGGACGAGGGCTAACGATTAAAGTGCTGGTTCAAGAACCGTTGCTGAAAGAAAAACTGTAAGCGGATTTCGGAGGGGGTAGCAGATGGTTTATGGTATTGTTCTGGTGGGGTGAGAAGTCACGAGAGGTTGACACGTAAAGGTGGTCTGCCCGCCATTAAAACCTCTTTTCAAACCCCCCTCCCCCCTCCCGCATTAATGGATGAGGGGGGTGTGAAGTCTCTCCTCGCCATTGATGTGGGCGCAGAGTATATCTACCTTTGAAAGATGAGCGCTCTTTATGCATGTTTAGCGACCTTGGCTTAAAGCATATGCGCTATATTCAGAATAAAGTTTAATGTTTAATAATTCAAAAACAAATATCAATGCCTTTTAAAGCATATTAATTATAAATTGATGAATTTTAACCTTTTGATGGCATATTTAAACAAGAAGCCTTTCAATTTATTTCTTTTGAAACTAAAGCATTCATTTTTTATTTTTATTTCCTAACATTTTTTTTTTCTTTTCACTTTTCATTCAAATCATAACTTACCATTTTGATTTAATTTTTTCTAATATACTAACTTATCAAAACAAATAATGGTACAACATCGACTCCAACTGGGGATGCTTCCTCCTGTGAGATGCAGAGAACAAGCAGATTCAAGTGCCTTCTCCTCGGGCTATGGAGTCTTTCCCGTGAAAAATAAAATAGACTTGAAAATTTTAAACAAAACTCATAATGTACAATGATGATTTTGAATTTTCTTCAGTCTTCAATATTGGATGTAATGTTTCAAAAGTATTCCATTGACAGGAAATCTTCAGAGTCTTCAATACTAGATGTAATGTTTTAGAAGTATTCCATTGACAGGCAATGTAGAAAATTGTTCTTCCAAATTTTGTAGAATGTTCATATGATGCTTCCACCTCACGCACGGACTCTTTCTCCTAAAATTTTATGAAAGCCCCCTTGACATGCCTAGTTGTTCGACATTCATCTTTAATGCCTCCATTAGGCTCCGTGGGTGGAGTCGCCCAATGTTGTCAGCTCACATCATCATCGATGTGGTTTTGACGGTTGTCACGTACGCCCTCCACGTCTGTTCACACATATTACTCCTTGAAACACTAGTTCGCACCCCGATTGGGGGAGGCTAACTCATCATAGTTATTCAAGGAAAAACATCACAGTTATTAAAGAAAAAGTTGTTGATAGTTCCTCAATTCCGAGGAGATTTTCCCTAAGATGATCACCTTCATGGGAAAATGATTCAACAGCAGTGACGAAGATGAAAAGAAAAATTATGTTTTCAATAGCCTTAGTGTATTTAAATTTCAAATTTGCTCAGAAAATTATGGAATTCCCAATATTTTGATAGCAAAAAATCAGGTGGGAATTTTTGTAAATCCAGTTTATAGCTGTCAAATTCAAGAAACCCCAAAAATTTTAATGGTGTTGAATCCATTTCCATTCAATCAATTTAAACATTCATACTTCTCTATTTTTGATTTTTTTTTTACCAAGTTCAAACGATATTTTATCTTCTAGGTAAATTGGAAAGCTGACTAAACCATGCCTTTTTAGTATCCCTCCAAGAAAACACAGTGAACAAAGACAAAATGTAAATGTAGTGCATTTAATATTTATCATCAACTCATTTTCTTTACATTTTTGATGCAGTCATTGCTTGTTTTTAACCACCAGTGATTGTCATCGATCTCGAAAAAGAAATGAAATTAAAGACGGGCAACAAATCAAGTCATTCTTACGAGAATTGGAGACTATTTCTGACCATATAAATTGCTTAACAAACCTGCTAAAACGAAATTAATATATCCTTGTATTTGTTAGAATCTTTAACCTTGGAAATATGAAAAGAAAAACATGTTTCTTTACTAAATACGAACTTCGCTTACATTCTAATTGCTTTTCTAGCATCAGGATTATCGCGGAAAGCACCTAGGACCACCTCGAACGCTCCTCTTTAGGGTTACTTTACTTAGGTTTGGATTTACTGATTAGACTTACTAATGACTGAAAAGGTTTACGTGGATCGGTTTACTTTTTAACTCACTAGTTAATCTAATCAATAAATTTAAAGCTAATTATAGTATGCTTAAGAGAGGAGCATCTAAAGCGCCTCCTGCAATAATCAAGAAACAAGAAAATTAATTAGAATGTAAGTGGAGCTTGTATTAAGTCATGAAACTTGTTTTTCTTTTCACCTTTTCAGGGTTAAAGATTAGATATCAATTTGATATTGTTGATCTTATCTGATTCTAATCCGAAATAACTATGCTTATAAGTAACAATAATCAATATTCTTAAATATATTTATATTAAAATTGAATATTTAGTTTTTAAATATGTATTAATTGGAAAAGATTTTAAGTAACATTAGAAATTTAAAAGATTTATTTTTTAATTTTGAATATTTAATTTGTAAATCTATATTGAATACATAAGGATTTTATATAAGATATAAAATTTGAGAGAGATATAATTTTGAATTTTAAAAAGCAAAAATATTTTGGAGATATAATAAATGTGATTATGTTCTTATTTAATAAATTGTCATTTTAAAATTGTTATCAAAATTATTAACAATTATTTAAATTTTAAAATGAATAGAAAAAATATAAATAAAAAAATATATTGTTGTTACATTATATATATATATATATAGTTAATGTATATTATCTAATTTAAAAATTAAAAAAAATTCATACCCATTTTTATTGTATATATCTGATTTGAATCCGAATTCGGTAACTATGCTTGGAATTAACAATAATCAATGGTCCTAACGCCCTCGGGGATAAGATCACAGGAGAGAAAGGCATTATGACGTATTATTAATTCAATACAAATGCCTTTTTAAAAATTCATCCACATCATTTAAAACTTATTTTCAAAAAATTATGCCAATATTATGATACTATTAATGATAATATGATTGAAAAAATGGTTCCCGAGGATGATCCTCGGCACGATGCGGTTAAGTTGATTTCAATGTGTTAAATTGAAAGGATTTCCCTTACGAACCAACAATAACCTCGGTTGCTAAATAGCGCAGATTCCTGGCATTCACATTGAATTTTTTCGTAAATGACACTGTACAAAGAATATACCTCTGCACTGCAACCAGACGAAGTACGATCAGTGAGATTTTTTCGTAATCAAATTTTACTGCAAAAAATAAAATGATTGAAGTCCTAACAGATTTTTTACTATAAAAATTTACTGTAGATCATAGAAAGCTTGAAGTCACAAATTCGCACAAAGGTCCAGAGATTTACATCTCAAAATCAAAATCATTTCTAAACTCAATTCTGCAAGTGTTTTGAAATTCTTCTTTTTTAAAGTGGAAAAATAATTTCTGGGATACATAAATGTACCAGTGCAAATGTCCATATAGTTTCTTACAAAATTTCCATAGCAAATGTCCACAAAGTTCATACTATATTGGTTTGGATTACCTCTCAATTAGATATATCGAAAACTTCGGCAGATGCTGCAGTAATTGACGCATGGAAAAAGAAAGTTGCAAGGGCAAGGAGGATTGTTTTGGAAGGTGTGAAAGACCATATTGTGTCAAGCCTTCATGGGAAAGCCATTCCATATGCTATGTGGAAGGCTTTTACAGATCTTTTCCAAAGTAGCAGTGACCATAGGAAATTGGCACTGAAGGATAAACTCAGAAAAATCAAGATCGAGAAGAACGAAACTATTCCAGTACACTTGAAAAAGTTTGTCCAATGCAGGGATGAGATTGGGAGTGTAGGAGTCAATGTTTCAGATGATGATTTGGTGAGCTTGGCTCTCCTTGAACTTCCAAATATTTGGCACAGTTATGAAGACTCTGTCAATGGATGGGAAAAACTGCCGGATTGGGAGCGACTTTGGTCGGATCTAGTGCAGGAGGAGATAAGGCGGAACACGAAGGATGGCTCTTCATCAAAGCATGATGATGAAGAGGACTGTGCTTTGGCTTCCAAGGCGAAGAAGAAGAAAGGGAAGAAATTCCATTCTATATCTGAGGCCGGAGAAGATGGCAAGGAGCACAACATGTTCAAAGTGAAGTGTTTTCACTGTCACGAGTTTGGACATATTGCCATAAATTGTCCACATAAGAAGAAGAACAAGATGGCTGCCGGAGCAGTAGCTGGTGAGGCTCTTGCCTCGCAATTTGAGCTTGACTTCTCATTGATTGCATGCATGGTTTCTAGTGCATTGGGATCGGGGTGGTACTTTGATAGTGGTGCTTCCTTTCACATGATGGGAGCTGAGAGATTATTCAGTGACTTGACGGAGAAAGATCTCCAGATGCATGTTGAGTTGGGCGACAATGGACGATACAGTGTGACTGGCATTGGTACGATTACCTTTCAAAGGGCATCATGTAAAATCTTTCATTTAAAAGATGTTGTGCATGTTCCAGGTTTAAAGAATAATTTAATCTCAGTCGCAATGTTAGAGGATAGAGGCTATGATGTTGTCTTTAGTGAAGGAAAAGTTTCACTGCGACACAAAGCAACAAGGCAAGCCAAGAAGGTTCAGATTCGAGTTAAGAAACTCTACAGACTTGAAGTAGAAGTGATTTCTACGGAGCTTCCTACTATTGGGAAGTGTGAGAGAGCCATGCAATTGAAGCTTGAGAGGGAGAAGGATTTGCATGTAGGTAAGAGTGAACCTTGGGATGTGGAGCAGCCACAAGATGAGGATCATGGAGTGGCAGCAACCACTCATGCAAATAAATTTCATACCAGATGGGCGAAGGGAGTGCATGCGGCTATACCACCAAGTGAGAGGTCGGACGACATGCATGAGTAATCCCAAGAAGAGATTTTTGGATAGGATTCATTGAGATGGTGTGGATCTCATGAATAGAACCTGGCTACAAGGATCCCACAGAGCAGTAGTAGCAAGATCAGTTGGATTTATGCAGTCAGATCAAAGGGACAGTGTCGGATACTGGAACACGAATCAAAGTTGACAACAAGTGCATAGTGCATGGGTGCAGAGTTCAACAACACAGTGGTTCCTGAATACATGTGCAGTAGCTAAGTAGAAGTCATAAGACTTTGATGACAGATGCATTATATTGATTCAGTTGTTTGGAGGCTATTTAGTTTCGGAAGTGTTGCATGCAAAGGTTGCAGGGTGAATGCTTGGAGTTGCATGTTGCATGCAAAGACATTTCTTTCTTGTTGAGAGGGAGTGTTGAAGATTGCAACAAGAAATAGTGAAATTGGCATCCGAAAACATCATTCCTTGATTCTAGTGAAAAATAAGCACCTACACTAGGTGGGGCTCACACAGGCTATTTTTAGGTGATATGTTTATTTTTAGAATTTGGATAAAAGTCTATTTTTAGCTGTAATCTATTTATAGATGGTTGAGCAAATTATTTGAATGCATCTGCGAAGTTGTTTCGTGGAATGCATGTCAATTTTGGTTAAGCCCCTAACAAAAATTAGACAATAAATAATTGTCTATTTTCAATGAGCACTTGGAACTAGTTAACTGAAGTGGAAAATCAGTTAGCTAAGTGGATTTCAAGTTGAATTGGTTGGTTGGTGGACCATGCAGTGGAATTTGTTGTAACTGAGTGATTCTAGTTGTAACAGAGTTGGAAGTGCAGTGGTGCGTGTGTTAATGCAAGTTGTAAATCAGTTTAATTAGTTAAGTGAGTTAATGCCAGTTGTGCTAGTAATAACTGCAAATACACTAGTGAGATATCAAGTGAATTAAACATTAATTAATTTACATGTAGTGATCTCACATGAAACTAAAGTTTTTAATATTATTAACTGCATGCATGTCAGATCCAGTGGAGACCCAGTGGAGAGATAGGTGAAAGGGTGTGAGGGACTATCTGTTGTGACTATTTTGGAGCATTCAAGGCATAGACACACAAATTGGAGATGCCTATGAGTATTGCGCAGTCAAGGCAAGGTAAGGTCGAATTCATTCAGGGTTCTTCTTTAGCAGGGATTGCGTAGTGGAGGCAGGTTGTCAGGAGGCAAGAAATTGGTCCATGGAGGTGCAAATTTCTACACGACAGTGTGAGACGATTGTATATTGTACTGAGAGCTCTATGAGTTGAGCTTTGTATGAGATATATGAGATTGTTTCATGATCCATTGATATACATAATATATGATATTTGGGGTTTTTAGCTTTAAGCTTTCCCGGTAAAACATCTTGTTATGTGTGATTGATTTTGCTTCATATGTGTTTTGCAATTGGTGATTTAATTTCCGCAAAGAATTAAGTGGAAGGATTTTGTATTTAACATAAGATTAAATATGTTAGATCAGGAGAATCCAGTAATATACATGCATATTGTATAATTTCTACACTTGATGCAACTTTACTTTTTATCCCAATATCAGTCAACAATCACATAAACAATAAAGTAAAATGCTCATACAACATACCAGTAGATCGATAGAAGACAAGCCATAAATATATAAGTGTGTTGGATTGTTACGATGGTCAACAGGATGCTTCAACCAACAAAGTCTCAATATGGTCAGCCAACCAGAACTGTCACACAACCCTCTAGGACAGCCAAAATAGTCAACCCCAAAAGTCAACGTTGTCAGTAAATGATCAACGCAAACAATAGCAACATATAGGTCAACACAGCCAAGTCAAAGTCAACGTCCAACCTCGGGAATTGTGCCTAAAAATGCAGATTCAGAAAATTGAAAGTTTGGGAGAGTTTAAGGTCAATTTGACCATGTGTTTCCAAAGTCAACGCTGCTTCAGAAACCCCAGGCCAAAAACAGAAAATGTGTAGCTTGTTGAAATTTCCCACGTGTGAAGAGAAGAGCCTCCAAGGTGATCAAACCAATCAGATGAGGATAGAGAAATGTGTGAGGATGATATGGGTGAAAATGTCCTCCAACGTTGACCAATATATATCTATCAATGAGGGTGTGTGACACAACTGTTGGGGCACAAAACCTTAAGGCCGACCTGCACATATTTTGAATAAATTCAAAATAAATGTTCTGCTCATCGGATCAACATGATCTTTAGATCGATCTTGCACCTCTCCGAAAGAGGATTCCAATAAAAATATTGAAATCTTCATCTGAGCATCACAACATGTAGTTTGGACCTAGTTGTCCAAAATTAACAGTCCCTCCAACTAGGGAGAACTCCATCCACATGTGCACTCCAAACATCGTGCATCATCCCACCGTAACTTTCTTTGTTGGCTTCCTTATTTCAAAATAGAAGTGTGTTAGTCACAAAGACATCATTCACGGCTGAGAGATTCAACCCAGAGGTCCGAAACCTCTATATGACTCACAAAGAGTCTCATACCAACCTGAAGTTGGTTTACTTGACCTGAAGTCAGTTGGAGGTCCAAAACCTCACTATACTTTATCCCAGATCAAGTGGTTGGACCATGCCATCCTAGATAGAGAGTACGGAAATATCTTATGCGTCCATAAGTCTTTGCTACTAGTCTCTAGCTTTTCCCACCTCACTTTCCAAATGAAAGGTACTTCCCATGAGCCCTGAACTCAACGGGTAGGGTTCATAAGTGGCACAAATCATGAGAGGTGAACCAACGTAATCATCATAACGGTGGGGCAAAAGCACACCAACAAGGTTTGGAAAGCCTAGCCCTATGGTTGCTTATAGCTCCGAGAAGCTATCCCCAAAGCACCCTAGAGCTCCTAGAGCTCATCGTCCAACAGGACCCTCAGCATAGGGTCATTCCACGATACTAATATTCTCACGGAAGGTTAGGAACTTGACCTTCCCCAAGGGCTTAGTGAGAATATCCGCAACCTACTCATTAGTTCCTATATGATCGAGCCTTACGGTGCCTCGTTGTACCATATCCTGGATAAAGTGGTACCTGATATCAATATGCTTGTATCAATCGTGGAACACAGGATTCTCGGACAAGCGAATCCCACTCTAGTTATCACAGAGTATCACGGTGGTATCTAGCACATGCCCGAACAACGCACTGAAGAGCTTTCGCAACCAAATTGCTTCACAACAGGCCATACTCGCTACAATGTATTCGGCCTCCGTGGTGCTTAAATCTACCGACTTTTGCTTTTTCTCATCCATGATATCGAAGCAGAACCAAGTGTGAAGCAGCATCCCGATGTGCTCTTACGATCCACCACACTTCCAGCCCAATCAGCATTAGTATATCCATGGAGTGTCACGCTCCCGACAGTGTATCTCAGCGCATGTTTTATCGTGCCCCGAAGATATCTCAACAGATTATTGGCACCAACCTAGTGAAAGTGATGAGGCTCAACCATATGTTGACTCAAAGTGTTCACTGCAAAACATACGTCTGGACAAGTGTTCACTAAGAACATCAGGGCCCCTACGAGCTGACGATACTTAGTAGGATTTGCTAACACGGGCACAACAATGTCTCTTTGATTAGATGTGCTTCCTTAAATTTAGCACCATGGCTCTTATACCATGTTGATAAATCATGGCTTTAGCATTAGGGTGATTTCTCTTCCTTAGTGACTATTTGTGAATGATTTTTACTTCTTTAGGTTAGGATATTCTTCTTATTATCTTGTTAGCATTCTTCTTCATGAAACAGTAACCAATTCATGAACATGAAATATACAAGAGACGCAACATGTAGGCTATGAGCCAAGGCCAAAGATCTTTCACTCTTTGAGAGGAAAACCTGCACAAATTCTTCTTAGAAAGATTCCAATTCGCAAATGCCAAGACCACAACCCTTGACCTAGAAGCCACTCCAAGGCCAAGACACAGTGAGCCTTCCTTGTTGGAATAGGGTCTCCTACAAGAGCTGTGAAACTAGTCCATTTTGTATATTTTTTATTATATTTAGCCTAACGCAAGGGTTTTGGGGTTGGTCAAAGCCCCTAATGCATTGTAAATGGGTCAAGGGTACACCAAGAGTTCGCAAACCACGGTTTGCGGACCATTGGATGCGTAGGCTAAAATAGTATAAGTAGTTGAATCTTTTTGAGTTGTAAGACAGACATGGATTAAGATTAGCATGAATTGCGAATTAGTAGATCTGTTTGGGTTTTTGGGGAAAAGACTCCTGCTGGCTGTGTGCACGGAGATCCTTAGTCCTGTTGTGTGCGGACCCTACTGCTGTGTGCGCAGGTTGGTTTTGGGGTTATGTAAGAAAATTTTTGATATGTAATACATGCGAAGTATTGTGGATAGCTGATGTTGTTTAATTTATCTAGTTATGGTTACAGTGGACTCGAAATATATGTGTTTAGGGGCTGCGAATTATCTGTGTTATGATAACTGTATCTACAATCTGATTGGGTCTACTGTGAATATATTGTTTTATGCTCATATTCGGCTATTCGCACATGGATGTGAGCCTGTTATATAAATCTGGTAAAATTGTACTCTGGTTGATCATTGAAAGTCCTGCGAACGATTTCTAACTGCGTAGATCTGATAGTTGCCAAACGGTTTGACTTACCTGCTCTCTCTCTCTCTCTCTCAGGGTGCGTAAACCTGGTTCCAACACCCACCCATACTGCTTTAGGTGAGACTTTGGCCTATGAAAGCAGGTCACTACCGAAAGGGCCAGTAGTATCGGGGTTTGTTGGCAAACCTTAACCTCCGAACCTGGGTCAAGACCCCTCACGCCAACAAATGGTTCTGTTTCCGAGACCGGTAGAATTTTGAGAGAGGGATCAAGTAATGCAGACGAATTCACCTACACCCCCACCACCAGAAGACGACATGGCAGCGCACATGAAATTTCCTACCTTTAAGGGTGTGGGAGATGAGGACATGGAGCAGTTCTAGTTTGTCGCAGAATCGGTATGGACTGCATAGAACATAGCTAGTGACGCGGTGAAGAGGGCACAACTGTCCCTTGCCTTCAAAGGAAAAGCTTTGGAGTGGTACATGGGGTACATTGGAGAGCATGCAAACTCAACCATCGAAGAGGTCAAGGACGCCTTAAAACAACAGTTCAAGAAGCCTAAGTCCTATTCTCAAATAGTGGTCGATCTAAAGGATTTCTAGCAAGGGCCTTCTGAATCTGTATGGGAAGCCGATCAATAGTTGAAGAAGGTGATCAGGGAAAGGGGATTTTAGTACGACGACAGACAGCACACGGAGTGGTTCTTTGCTATGTTGCTGCCTCACTGCACGTACCTAAGGGTCACCAAACTTTCGAATCACCGGAAAATGCCTTGGAGGTCGCTATGAAGTTAGAAGCTGCGCCCTGAGATGACGCCCAGCTAGGCATCCAGTAGATCCAAGGAAAACTGGAGGCGATGCACATGGAGATCCAGAAGCCGCGTAAGGGGCGAGGCGAGGAGGCTAGCCCGGAAAGATGGTGGATACGTTGTAGGATGAATAGTCACACAAAGGATAACTGCCCTCTGTTAGCAGATTATATATAGACTGGGGGACCTAGACCGTTTTTCCCTAGGGAAACTACGGGATCAGGTGGGCCGGCACTATGGCGCGATGATTGTCTCGTTGCAGGGTTGCACAATACAAACCACTACCCCCACCTTGCTGCGTATGTCCCAGAAGTAAAACATTAATGGTGTAGATACTGCATATCGGTGGGGCACGATGAAAAGAACTACCAAACGTATGATTTGATGATCGATCGAGGGAATCTCTATAGGGTGTAGTCGGACCCATCCTCACCTAGATCCCTCTCGAGCGTAGGGGCTTCCCCAACAAGGGGCAGGGGAGGCAGAAGGGGTGGAAGCGTAGGTCGGGGACAAGGGAAACTCATCTGTTATAACTGTGGAGAGGTCGGGCACTCTGCCAGGGTCTATCCAAACCCCACACGACAAACCTGCTGGTATTGCAGGCAGCTGGACCATGCGACTGAAGATTGTCTAGTCTTGATAGTGAAGATGCAGGAAAAGTAGCCAACACCTACGCAGAATGTGCAGAGGGTTAAGGCCGAACTACGAGACAAATATCCAAGTGTAAATGTCGTCACATGTAGTGGGATGGCCACCAGGGGCCTGGGGAGAAAACCACAACCGAACCTCTGATCCGACCAATAGTTAGCAAACAGGAAGGGTTGGATATAAAAAAGGAGAAAGAAACATGTATCGCAGCTCGCAAGGACTTTTTTGAGGCAGAGGCATCTACTTCGCAGCCGCCTAAGAACCTCAAGGTAGATGAGGAGGTCAAACCCTTTTTACAAGCATGTATGAAGCTGTTGCGCAACCCAAGGGCCGAGGAAAATCTTCAGCCATTGATAGATAGCTGCGCAACACAACCTATCCTCCCTAGTCAAGGACGTACATAAAATCCACCGATATAAGAAATGCACAGGCAGGGAAATGCGGTTGACTGCACAGATCGGTGATTACGAGATGGATCAGGTTGTTTTGGACCTAGGGTCGGATGCGAATGTATTACCTAAACAAACTTGGCAACGAATGGGGGAGCCTAGGTTGGAATGGTCCACTATCCAGCTACGTATGTCCAATCAACGGAAGATCATTCCATTGGGAAGACTATCGAAGATTGTGGTGGACATCGCAGTGGTTAAGGTTTGGGCTGACTTTCAAGTAGTTCAGATTGTGGAAGATACAAACCCCTACCCTGCACTCTTAGGATTGGATTGGGCCATCGATATAGCAGGCATCATTAACCTAAAGAAGAGAAGCATGGTATTTCAGAATAACGTTACAAAGGTAATATTACCATTAGATCCGGCGGAGGGTGAACGATACACAGAACCAGCGCGTGATGAAGAGGATGTGGATCACATCTATAAGTTGACTGCGCAAGATGAAGATTGGATCAACCCCACAGCAGAGGGGGTACTCTACTGGGAAAAGGACAGCGAATGTTTCTCCAACTCCGATGGGGAGATGGAGAACTGACAAAAACAATTACATGATGTCTCTGCACTAAGATGTCTTCGGATCACAAAGAAATTCCGTTGCATCTCCTCAAAGGTAAGAGATCTACCTTATTTTGATGGTTCTGGAAATGTTAGGGACTTCTTGCGGTCATTTGAAGCCGAGGTTCCCCAAGAATGACGGTTGTGGGCCTGTATGTTGGCCATGCAAGGATCACCTGCGCAATGGTGGATAACGCATGAGGAGGCGTTCCAATATTGGGAAGAGTGTCGGAATATGCTGATCCTACGATTTGAGGCCCTAACCAATGCGCAAATCAAAACATTCCTTGGACCCAAAGATCCACGCAAATTTTTGGTCGCTTGGATAAAACAATGGTGCGATAGAACTGCCCAAGAGTGGGTTCACCTGCTTATTCATGCCCTGGGACCAATTCCCACGGCATGATACTTAGACGCGAAGCTCCACCAACGCACTTACCACTGAGAGGCTTGGTGGGATGAATTTCTGGGAACATTTGGGTTCATAGGCAGAACAGAGGCGCTGGACGCAGCTCTGCGAAATATTAACACCGTAGCATGAGGTGAATCGCACTTGTGTATCACACCTGAATTACCCAACTAGGAGCCGCGAACACCAAACATGATCGAATATTGTAGAATTGAATAGGGTATGCATGAATACCAGACCACTCGGGCTGTAAATGGATAGCGTTGAGAAACACCCCACGTTGGCAAAATTTGGGGATATGGATATTATATCTCCACCAGCTCCCACAACGGAAGGGAGGCTGCGCTCATTCCTAGGCTACATAAGTTATTACAGGCATTTTGTTCGAAAATACACAGTAATCATAGCACCTCCGAAATAATTTCTCATGAAGACGACCTGATTCTGTTGCGATGACACAAACCAAGCAAACATACCTTTGGGTTTTAAGTACTCAGGGCTTAAGCCTGTGTTGGGGGAAGATGCACAGGAGGCATAGGTATTTGAACCAGGCATAGTAGGAACACCAAGAACACAGGAAGTGCGAAAACTAGTCGTTGGCACAGTAACATCTAGTAAAAAGAAAATGTAACTGTTAAAAGGAGAAGACCGTTGGAATTTAATGAGGCAGATTTTGAGGATTTTTTACCATTTACCTGATGGTAAGTTCCAAGTCACATTTACCCTACCGTTGGATGCCCGCAGGCACTGCAAAAGGGGCTGGATAGCTCAAACAAGGGTTCCATTGCACTTGCATAACTTGCACCTGTCCTCTTTATCTCACATGAACTTGAGCTATAAGATTCTTCGGGTCTACATTGTCCCTCTCATGTCGGATCAACCTCCTAACCCTATTGATAGTAGCCACGCAGAGTCAGGATTCATTTTTCGCACTCGGATGACAGCCACCAACCCAGCTGAGCCCCCAACCCCTACTGCCCCAGAAGTTGAGGAAGTAATGGATATCGGGTCTGAGGAAGGGAAAAGAGAAGGCATAGGGCTCAGGGAAGCCCCCAAAAGCTGCGAAATGGACTTCAAGGAAGCCTAAGACCTCCCCGAGGCATGCCAAGTCCCCGCGGACAAAACCTCAGGCTGAGGCAGCGTAGGAGGAAGCTCTGCCTGCCAATCCGATCAGCTGGTTACCTCCATTCATTCGCCTGTGAAGGTCTTCGATGCGCACACCAAAGAACCTTGCTGGCTTGGTTACCTACCTACAAACGCCGCTAACACTAGGAGAAGTCCCTGTCATGAGAGACCCTTGCGGGAAGCTCCATGAAGTTAAATTCAACGATCACGACTTGGAAAACTACGAAGCCTTCCCTGAGCTGACCCCCGCGCTGTTCTTCGACACAATTTACGCGGACGATGGGGTTACAGTCGTTCCTCAACGCTGGGTAAGCGGATTGGCCAGATCCGGGCTCTTGAACCTACTGCATATGCCCCACTTTGGTCATTACAATGTCACGGATCGACTGGCCCGCCAGTTGCTCACCCTAATACATAATGGATGCCTGGGGATTCGGGATAGGATCCCCATCGATGCTGCTTTGGTTCATAGAATCATAGGCCTTCCCATGAACGGGCCACACCCTCTGGAGCGTGTGGACAAGAAATATGAAGGGGACACTGCTGAGTATGTGTGCAAGACCTACCATGTGGAAAGGAATATGCGGGGCTTCGTCATAAAATCCATTAGTGACCCGGCTATGAAAATGGGTACCATATTACTCGCCTGCAAGCTAATGCGGAAGTGCCAAGTCGCAACTGTCCCCGCCTATGTCATTTGGCTAGATGGTCAATGTGCGAAGGGGGTTTACCTCAATTGGGCCAAATACTTATGCAACGAGTTCTTAGCTAGCATCTGCGAATCACAGGAGCAGGGTAAAGCCTTCTGCTATTCTTGGCTACTATTTCTTATAGCCCTGGTTGCTTGGGAAACCCTTGCAGAGTCAGTCCTCCCCGAGCTCCCTCTAGATATGTGCGAAGGGGCCCGTTATGCCCATCTGTGGGATTCTAGGGACGCACAACGCATAGAAGATAACCAAGTCTTCTGGGTCGTCTTTCAGAGTAGCGTGGCCACAGCCATCAATTCTCGACCTCGGTTGTCCCCCACTATATATGAAAAGTACAAGAGTATCGCAGCATTCCGGGTTACCACGAACAACATTGAAATCCGCAGCCATAGGGATAAAACCTGGACATCACTCCCTTATATGGTAGCAGACAAAGAAGTTGACAATGTGATTGCGCTATGGCCTCTTGCTTGGAAGATAGGATTCAAAAGGAATGCAAGGGGCACCGCTGGTACCAGCACGACACAGGTACCCCAACCGGTTACCACTAAGGAGACGGGAAGCACAGGGAAAGATTTTGGCACAGTCGCGAAAAAGGACACACAGCCACCAAAGGCCACCACGAAGAACACTAGAGCCGAGACTCAGGTTGAGTCGCAGCCAGGCACGAAGGGAGTGAACGTCGGAGGTACGAAACGCACTGGCGAGCCTGTCAAGGGACCCCGAATGAAGCAGTGCGCCTAGCGGAAGGAATGGGATGAGACGGTTACGTTGGCAGATGGAGATCTCGAACAAATCGCAGATGCTGTTGCACTGGCCACATAAGAAAAATGGGTCGCATTAGAGGATCACCAGAAGGCTGCACTCAGCGCTATCCAGGAAGAGCTGCGAACCTTGCAGCTAAAAACAAACACCATTTAGACCAGGATGGCTTAGGGACGAATTCCCTCGACATCTAGCACTATAGCACTAGCCACAAAAGAAAGCCGCCTCTGTACTTTACCTAGCACCACCCTTGTGGTTAGTAAGTTGGACCAAGCGATCCAGCTTCAACCAGGTGTCGGGGTGCAGCTGAATCTTACCAAGCTACCCCACGCAACATTACAAAGTCTCCACACTACAACGTTTACGATATTCACCACTGAGACCAGCAAGTACACCAAAAACTTGGTATGGCCGAACAGACCATCGCACAGTAGAATGCAGAGGTACTATTTGCTGTCACATAGTGGGTAGACCTCGAAACTCTGATCCAATAGCACTGCACAGAAGTTACGGAAGAAATCCCAGCCGTAGCCACTCCTTGGGCTAAAGTGGAAGGATTGGTTGCAGCATTGAAGGCTTCCAGGATGGAAATGCAGGTCATTATGACTCAGTTGGAGCAGTAAATCTCTCACTTACAAGCCAAACTGCAGCTCGAAACACCCCCGGAGGTACGAGCCTAGTGTTGGGCTAGTGACCGAGGCTACCAACACCATTACAGGATAGATTGCTCAGGGTGCCCGATTACTCGAGGTCGCTATGCAGCTTTGGACCAAGATCCAGAGCGATCCAATCCTCCAGAAAATCAATCAGGACTTACGACAGAAGGAGGAAGCTTTTGAGCAGATCGAAGCTACATTACCTACCTTTCTCCCTGCACAGTGTTTGGCGTGACTGCAGACCAGCAACACCCTCCAAGATGAGATTGAGGGACTCCGCAAGAAGAAGCATGTGATCGGAGAGCGCTTAAAGCCTTGGAAAATTGCGGCCTTCTAGCTCTCACAGGATGTGGACGATGTTGTGAAGCGACTAAACCAGACATTGGAGAGTGTCACATCTACAAGAGAGGGACCAACCTCACAGAAGCTCGTAGATATTGTGTAGAGCGCTGCTGCTCAGAGTCAATAATTGTTGGCCCCGTTGGTCGCAACTATCAATGCACTGCGTGCACAGGTGGAGACCCCACCACCCAAGTGACTCGGGACGAGTCACATGATTGTGTTGGGGGACTATTGGAACAAGGTCTCCTACAAGAGCTACAAAACTAGTCCATTTTGTATATTTTTTATTATATTTAGCCTAATGCAGGGGTTTTGGGGTGGGTAGAAGCCCCTAATGCATTGTAAATGGGTCAAGGGTAGACCAAGAGTCCGAAAACCATGGTTTGTAGACCATTGGGTGTGTAGGCTAAAATAGTATAAGTAGTTTAATATTTTTGAGTTATAAGACATACATGGATTAAGATTGGTACGAATTGCGAATTAGTAGATCTGTTTGGTTTTTTGGGGAAAGGACTCCTGTTGGCTATATACGCGAAGATCCTCAGTCTTGCTGTGTGCGGACCCTGCTACTGTGTGTGCAGGTTGGTCTTGGGGTTATGTAAGAGACTTTTTGATAAGTAATATATGCGAAGTATTGTGGATATATTACGTTGTTTGATCTATCTAGTTATGGTTATAGCGGACTCAAACTATATGTGTTTAGGGGCTGCAAATTATCTATGTTATGATAGCTATATCTACAATTTGATTGGGTCTACTGCAAATATATTGTTTTATGCTCATATTCGGCTGTCCGCACGTGGATGCGAGCCTGTTATATAAATATGGTAAAATTGTACTCTGGTTGATCATTGAAAGTCCTGCAAACGATCTCTGACTGCACAGATCTAATAGTTGCCAAATGGTTCGACTTAGCTGCTCTCTCTCTCAGGGTGCGGAAACCTGGTTCCATCACCCACCCATACTGCTTTGGGTGAGACTTTGGCTTGCGCAAGCAAGTCACTGCCAAAAGGGCCAGTAGTATGGGGGTTTGTTGGAAAACCTTAACCTCCGAACCTAGGTCAGGACCCCTCATGCCAATAATTCTCTATTTTCCTCTTCCTCTTTGATGTTTTGATCTTCGAGACATTGTCACTGAGATCTTATCATTGTTTTCACATTGAGATATTTATAGTCAGACCTCCTCTCTATCATGATATCGAGACCTTAATTCTGTGAGGGAACCAAGTCCTTTTTCCCAAGATAGCACTGATGTAGGACCGAGACCTTTTCTGTGACTTTAATGAGATTGTATTACTCTGATTGTACCGAAATATCCATAGCAAAATCACCAAACCATAACTGTTACAATACATTGAAACTTTGTTAATCATCTTGACTCTGATATTTAATATGTATGTCAAGAAGATTGTTGTGTTTCATGCGAACGACATCTATGTTTACCCATCTGAAAAACTCAGAGATATGAATAGTAATACTTCTCTCCTCATCCGAAAACTTAGAGAGATACGAACTTATTTTTCTGTGATTTATGTGAAGTCCAGATGGGTATATATAGACGTTTTCCACAATGAATAAGATGACATGAACTAGTGAACAATTATTTCATCACTTTGAGCCAACTTTAGTTTGTCCATTAATTTTTTTGAGGCTGACTTCAAGAAGAGGCTAGTGCTTGACATGGAGGGCTATTTAGACATAGACTTATATACATGACATCGGCTCAAGAAGAGATCTTCATACATGAAATTAATTCTTTTGGCTCTAAATGACAAATCCTAATAAGGACCGAATTTTCTTTCCTTTCTAAGGACTGAATTAATTTATCAAAGTCACAATTACATGTGATTATTTTTTGCAAGGAGATCCATAATATAGTCGGGTCACCAAAATTCCTTACATGAAAAGGGAGGATATATATAGTCCTCGAAGAAAGTGAAGTCATTGATCATATCTATGGAAAATTCTCTGATGGTTAAGAATGATGTAATACATGGAAAGGGATCAAAGGGTTCTAAGAGTTTTTTTGAAATCATTTAAATATTCACTCATCCCTATGTAGCAAGATTGGAGACATCAAAGAGATATATGATAATATGGAAGAACTATTCCCTGAAGATCCAAATAAAGCAGGTCATATCGCTTAGACCTGATCTACACAAAATCAAAGGTATCAAAGTCACAATTACATGTGATTATGAAGACCGAAACTAGTTACATTTTACAACAACCTCCAGTTACATTTTACAACAACCTAGTTAAATTGCCTAGCAACTCCATCTCTCCATGAGATCTTGAGCTCAATACTAGCGATACTAATGATTTATAGACACTCTTGTGGAACATACCCTACCCAAGTTCTCAAGGTGCCTTTGTTATAGCATCATTTTTCACCCTTATGTGATTCATGATTGTCTTTTTGGCCTTGGGCACCCATTCCCAAGGACTTGAATAAAGTTCATAAAAAACAGTGTTTAAAATCCCATACGCGGGTATGCCCAGAATTTTCCGCGTGTATACGCGAGTCCAGAGATACTTTTCCGTGTATGCCATTAAAATCATTAAAAATATATATATAAATCCCTATTTTCGAGGCTGGGTTGATGGTTATTCCTGTAATTCAACCACCCCAGCCCGTGGCCAACTATTTCCAACTGATTGAAACTACTTTGAGGGAGTATAAAAGCCCCTCATGTGCATGGCCTAAGGGAGGGAGAAAATTATAGACATTATATTCTGTTGGAGCTCCAATTCAAGTCTGATTTCCTGTGCCTCCTGCACTTCCCAGATTTTTACAGGAAACCCTTGTTTCCTGGAGATGTTCACCAGCTTATATGTCATCTCGTGTGCACAAGTATTGAAAGTATCCTAGTGAGGCAAGGGCGGGACGGATCCGGACGACGGTCTGTTCTAAGATCGTGGAAGGATTCAGGTGATCTCTCCACCTCTCTATTATTGTACATGCTATTCATAATGAAGAAGAACCATCTTGTTCCCGAATTCACGTATTAATATCTGCTTGCATATGTGAAAATATTGTTATTTAAGCATAAATTATTGTTTATATGATGTTTCACATGGATTACACTGACATTTAGGAGAGATATATGCTGTACAACTAGATTTCCATGCACATTTCTTCTTGGTTTTCAGGTTCAAGAGGAAGAAGGGTTGCTGGGGGTTTGGACCCCGCGGGATCTACAACAAACGTAGGACCTACGGGTGAGTTCTACAATCGATAATATCTAGTTTTAGCATACAAGTTTGGTTGTGTGAGTCCTTCTTGAATAGCATGCCCTGATCTATGGAGGTTTTGACCCAACGACCTCTAGGGAGTTATTTCCCGAAACAGTGTTCCACCAGGGCTATTGTTATCTTGGATTCCCAATCCTCAAAGAATATTGGTCCTCTACGACCACTCTTATCTTGGATGCCCTATCGCACCCTCAAAGAGTATCAGAATACTCCTTATTTGTCCTCTTATTCGACCTTCTTCTTGTCCTCTTCTTTTGCATATGAGAGTTAGTGAGTGTATTCCTTATGGACATCAAGTTCCTCTCCTTATATAGGCTTCTTCCAAGGGACACATGGCTCTTCTTGTGGGCCAACATGACAACTCTCTAGCCTTACTTGATCTTGGAGGTATTTTGACACTTTAGAGAAAAACTAAATTTCTCTTTGCACATTACAATGTGCCCATAGGGTCTTCAACATATGACAATGAATCTTATACCTAGAAAAAATCCTAGAAGCACTTTAATTAGTGCTTAACCTATAAAATAAAGAACCCAAGCATGAAACCCATGCTAAAATAATAATTTATTTTCATTTTATAATTTAAAATTTACAAGAATACATTTCATACTTATGAAGACCGAACCTAGTGACACATTTTTCAACAATCCCTCTTAACTATGGAGGTATTCATAAGCGGTACATGGTCATTCTCAACCTAAAGGCATCTCATAAGAAGAGTCATATTTCTAGCCCATCTGTTTATCATCATATCTACCAACATTGTCACATAGCAAGGCCTTGATTAACAACTCTAACTCTCCACAATATTAGAGCACAATGCTGGCGAGACCAATGATTTATAGACACCATCATCATTGTCTTTCAAGGTACATAATCCACCTGGGTGTTCATCGAATATGGCCTTCCTTTGTACTATTATTATCTTGGGTAGTGTTGTACTATACAACAACCCTCCCTTTTTCTTAATTTTAGAATAAAATTCATTTAGAAATAGGGTCCCTTTTTCTTTTTATAGAAATAAAAGAATTAGAAATAAAGATTCATTGTTTTGAAAAAGCTCATCTTTGTTTATATACAAACCAAATACAACATTCAAAACTTCCGATCCGATCAAATATAGAAGACCTTATCATAAAAAACAAGTCAAGTATAAAAGTCCAATGAATAACAATCGCAATCGGAGATCGGAGAAAACCCTTAGAAGAAATTTGACATAGAAACCCAAATCCTCCGATGCGATTAGTTTGATCGTAAAACTTCAAATCGCAAAGAGTTTAAGTTATCCATTCACATACTTCCGATGCGATGCGACCAGTCGCAATCGCATGATCGGGATACTCTTTAATAAGCTCTTTGCGGTCAATTTCAAATTCTTCGATGCGACGCGCGTTATTATAATAAACGCTTTTCAAAAGAAAACAAACATTTGTTCGTTTAAATAACAAAAACTTTTATATGGTGGACCCACCATCGGAAATCAGAGAAAGCCATTAATAATTCTTTTCGATTGAAACTCCCCGATTGCGATCTAAACAATCTAATCGGAAATCGGAAAAGTTTTCAATCGCAATCGGCAAATCGAGAAATTTGTATTATGATATTTATGTGCCATTTGAAAACTTTCGATGCGATTGATAAATGACATTTATTACATTCGAAAAGTTCATGATAGGTGAATATTATAATATTTCACAAGCGCCAAATCTCCATTTGTACGTGGGTATTCAATAGAAAATCGAATGAATATTGGTTGATGATTTCGTTTTTAATACGTGAGTGTGACCCAAAAAGAACATTTATGCACTATACGAAACCAATAAATAACGAATCATGAGTTCATAATCGTTCCGTTCAAGTTGCTTGTTTTTTCACGACTGAAAGTTTATTGTTTTGCAGAGCCAAGGAACACTGAACCCTTTCGTTCACAGACAAAGGGAAATAGTATCAAACACAGAAATGTCGAAGAGAGCAAGGAGAGCCAAGACTGCTGTTCCTGTTAAGTTTGTTGAGACTCCTACAGTCTCAAAAGAGAAGCCAACAAAACTGAGATTAGTTACAGATACATCATGCCAAGGGCTCGGAAGAATGACGTGGGAAGGAGTTTACAATCTATTGGAGAAAGAAAACCCCAAAGTCACAGTGGAAAAGGCATCAGTTCCAGATGAAGATAGCTCAGATTCCAACTCTGAGATTACTAAAAAATCACTTGCAAATTCATTTTTGCATCGAATTGCAGCCAGAGCAAGCATCATGCCTTATTATGATGTAATTCGATGGGTCATCGATAGTGTGAAGATAAAGGACAGAACGTTTGTTTCAGCTTCTGGAATGTCTTTTGGGTCGTTTAAAGCAGAAGATATTAAGGCAATGTATCATCTTCCTGATCCGCAAAAGGTGTATAACAAAGAATTTATCAAAGAGTTTGCTGATAATAATAAAGTTCAATCTGATCTTATCAAAGATTGGAGGAAAAATCCTGAGAAGCATAGAAATGAAGCATCCGGTATGTATTATGTAGATTCCCTCTTACCTCCGTATTGCTATGCCGCTGCCATGATGTGTAGATTATTTGGTAATGATAATTCCGCTAGGTTTTCTATACAAATGGTCCCATTAATCTTAGCTGCTGTCAATTCCAACATTATGGACTGGGTTGTTATTCTCTCTGATAGAATGGCTAATAGAATACTCGAGTACAGACAAGATAAAACCGCTGGAAATTCCACTCCTTTTTTCTTTTGTGCCTATATTCTAGATGCTCTTTGTTTTAATTCTGAGTTTCCCTTGTTAGGATGGAAATGGACTCCCAAGACCCTACCCCAATTCATATATATCATAAACTTCTTTGGAAAGTTCATTTCCAAGATAATGTGTATAGAATATGCCATGGTTTACTTATCCCTGTCTTTCAAACCATTTTCAATCGCTTCCCTCCTAGATTCTCTGATAAAGCTAAAGCCCACTTATCCTCAATAGGAGATTGGTTTGGAGAGGAGAAATTTACATACATCAGGATTTTTGGGAGTACTGTGGAACCCCACGTTCTTCCTCTTATTGTTCCAGACAAACTTCTCGCCCAGGAAATTTCCTATCAATTAACAGTTGAAGGAATATCCAGAGCTTTAAACAATAGTAAGAAGAGAATGTGGCCTCCATTTCCATTCAATTGTGGTCAGTTTACTTTAAATGACTTCAAACATGCAGAAAAGGAAGTCGCCAAAATAAAGGGTTGTAAATTTGCAACCATTCCAGGGAGACAATATGATCCGCGACAGATAGCCTTTAATGTTACTGCTTCAGTTTCAATTGCTCGATTTGAGCATGAACCAGATGAGTTTGATGATTTGTTTGTTTTGTTGAATGATTTTCCTCAAATTTATGATTTAGCCAAGTCTAAATTCCAGAAGGAAGAAATGAATAAATTTTTGTTATTCAGAAGTCAAAGATTGTTGAGAGTTCCTCTAGACCAACTGAGAATTCCAATACAAGGGTCAGAGACAGAGGGTACATCTGGAAAAACGCCAGGAGAAACATCTGCCGGTAAAATCATTACACAATCGGCTATTAACCAGCCAACTGTACATACTGAAAAGGTGAGCACTGATGGCAAACCTGATGCTCAGAAAGGGAATACTGATGGTAAATCCGATCGAAATATTGATCAGCAGTCCACTGCTCAAACAATAGAAAAATGCACAAGTACTGATACTGATGTGCATAATAAAAAATGAGGATCGGATAGCAAAACCATTGAGCAGAGAACAAATACAGAGAAAGCAGACACACAATCGGGAGGAAAAGAAACTACTGAGAAAATTATAGACTCTGCTGATCTTAATGTTTCCTCTCAATTATTGAAACAGTATGATCAATTCGCTCAACAATTGGGACTGCAGGATAAAGATAAAGAACAAGAGGATCAGGACGTTGAAATCATTCCTGAACATCCGACAGGGCAGATTGTATTGAAGATTGAGGAGATCCCTCCTTTAGATGTATTTTACAGCCCTAAACATAAGGTTGTTGTTAGAAGACAGAGAAAAAGAAGGAAGATAGATCAGGACATGTTTTCTACTCCACAGGAAGAATTTATGAATATTGTTTACAAGAATACTGAAGTGAATCCATCTGAGGATCTCACTAAATTGTCCCAATATGCAGGAGCATATAGTGTTGCAACAGTAGATAAAGCTGTAGAAGTTTCTCAGATGATGACTCAGAAAGATCTCCATATAGCTTTACTTGAAGAGCAAGCTAAGGAAAGTCAGCAAAAAATTACTCAATTGCAACAACAACTACAAGATCAAGAACTCAGGGCTAAAGAGTTAGAAGAACAACTTACTACAGAAAAGAAGAAAGTTGATGAGCAAGTCTTAGGCAAACAACAACAATTGAATGAAGAAATTTCCAAGTTACAAGGTTTGTTACAAAATGAGAAGAATGCGAAGATTGTACAAGAAAAGGAATTTCAAGTAGCTTTAGATAGGTTCAAAGATTTCCCTAAATTAAGTGAATTCAAATCGGAAGCTCTTGAAGTTAATAAACTGTTGTCTCAGCAATTGAATGAATTTTGTGCAAAATTATCACAGGCAGAACCATTTTGTGATATTACCTCATCCTTGATCCAGAACATTATTACTCTTAGGCAAGAAATTGATGATGCTGATGAAAAGATTTCTGAATTTCTTACTTGGCAAGATACAGAAAAAGGAAGAGAAGCTAATCTTCCTAGGATAGAAGAAAGACATAAAGAAATCTTGTTTACAGAATGGGAACATCAGATAATGAAAGCCGAGAGAGCAATATCAAGAGCTAGGAGCATGATTAGTAATATCACGCAATTTATAAATGACAGCTTGTATTCAATCAATCTCATTTCAGACTGTGTTCCTGGCAGTTTGCCTAAAGTAAAAGAAACTGAAAACAGATGGAAAGAAGAAATGATAGATAAAAGTCAACAAATCAACAAAATTCAAGTAATATCTTGGGAAAATATGTGGACTTATTTAATTAAGCCAAACAATCAACAAATGGCTATTAAATTCCTTTCAAATGCTGTCGATTGTTTAATTCCAAAATTTTCCGATGCCACCTACGCTGGACAGCTGCATTCCGAGATGAGTCATCCACCAAGGCTCCAAGATATGCTGAAAATTTGCAACTTGGCTACATCAAGCGAGAAAGAAAAGCAATGAATCAGTTTCATTTAAGATAGCATTTTAGTTTTTAATTTGATAGATTGTAGCAGTAGTAGTAGGATTCTGTTTATGTAATTTCTTATTTAAATCCCTCTCATTCCCTCTTATATTTTATAAAGGATCACATCTGGTGATTTTGTGCTGAAATTATCTTTGAAGTGTTGCATTTCTGTACCTTTTGATTTAATTTTACATCGGAGTTACTGGATTAGAGTATCACATTTCATTTGACAATCTTCAAGATGAATGAGGTATTTCTATCTGTTCACTGTTGATTTCCTTTGTTATATGATATTCGCTTGAAAATTTGCTATCATTTATATATATTTGGTTTTCATAACGTTTCCTTTTATATATCATTTCTGAGTATAATTGAAATGTTATCTTTCATAAGCATATATAGATGGTATACAATGATGAATGCAATATGTTAATATAACTCTGTTTAATTTCTTAAACAGAGTTATCTTTATTCGTTTCTGCACATTTCAATTTAAATAATAATACATTTTCATGGTTATTGTTAAATTGGAACAATCTTAAGTTGTATTCACTTATAATTACCCGGGTTAGTGTTAGAATTTCTTTATCAGCATTTAGTTTAATTAGATAGTTTTATTTCAGTCAATTTAGTCCCATTTCCACTCATCCAAATCAACCCCTCACCAACCCATTTAGTTATGAGGAAACTGGTCCTTTAAATCCAGTCGGAGCCACCATACCAAACGGAAAAGGAGCTGTCCTAAGGTCCCGACCGGGTGGTTTTCCCCGATGTTTGAAGCAAAGATTTTCTAGGCTTCAACACGTAGTTAATCCCCAAAGAATATCGGTCTACGACTACTCTTATCTTGAATTCCCTACCACATTCTCAAAGAGTATAGAATGCCAGATGATTACCAAATCCTCCATTCTTTCTTCTAGTGAAGACAATAATGTTGTGTCTATCTCTCCCTCTCAAATAGGGAGGATACATCCACCAAACCAAGTGTTTCTCTCAAATACACACGATTCTTGTTTGGAAGTGATTTCGTTAATATGTCACCTACCTGTTCATCATTGGAAATACACTGAAGTTGTAGCACACCATTTTGTACTAGCTCTCGAACATAGTATTACTTGTCGTTTATATGCTTTCTCTTTCCATGAAACACTGGATCTTTTGACAAACATATACAACTAGTGTTTTCATAGAGTATCACAGTAGGGTCCATCAGTCCTTCAAATAGGCTAGATAAAAACTTAACCAGACTACTTATTTTCTTATTTCACAAGCTGCAACATATTCAGCCTGAGTACTACTCAAAGAAAAAATGTCCTACTTTATGCTCATCCATGAGACCATGGAGGATCTCAAACAAAAGCATCGTCCTGTAGTGCTCTTTCCATCTTTTTCACTGCCTCCCCAATTGGAATATTTACATATAATTAGTTGGACATCATTCCTTCTATCATACTTTAGACAATAGTTGGTTCCTTGCATATATCTCAGAATATTTTTTTATTGTTATCTAATGATATTTCTTCAGCTCCACTTGGAATTTACTAAGAACATTTACTGCAAAGGATATGTCTAGTTGAGTATTCAGCAAGTACATCAATGAGCCAATGTGTTGTCTATACTTGGAAGGATGCATAGGGCTTGATTCAAAAATCCTAAGTCTTTTCAATTTTTTGATCATTAGAGTGGTCATAGGTTTGTAATCCCTCATGTCAAACCTCTTCAACATCTTGATCTCGTACTTTCCTTGACCCAAGTAAACTTCATCAGGTCCTTGCTAGACTTCTAGTCCTAGATAGTAATGCATCAACCCAATATCCTTTATGTCAAATTATGCTGCATACCCAAAATATTTTTTGGGTTTCTTACTTTCTATAAATGTCCCTTTCCTTGCCCATGACCTTTTGCATCAAGTAGTGTTGATTAAACCTATTAGGTCTTTTCCTTATTTCTGGAATGACTGTAGGTTTAACGGGTTCACTAGGACATTTTTCTTCATGGTATGATTCCTCTTCTTCTTGGTTCACTTATTCCTCAAATACCAAAATATCTTCATCATCAAAGTCCATGGAAAGTTCCTTTGATTTCTTGAATGCTATGATCTCATCAAATATGACATCATGACTAACTTCTATGTGATGTCGACCCTTCATGTAGATCCTACAAGCTTTTTATGAGTTACTATACCTAAAAAATAATTCCTTTATTCTAGAAGGTTTCAACTTCTTTCTTTTGGCCTTCGGTATATGGATATATACAAGACACACAAAGATTCAAAGACGCTTTACAGATGGCTTCTTTTCAGTGAATACTTCTTCCAGAGTTTTTTTCTTTTATCTAGATTTCTATGATGACATCGATTCTAAATGTAGACCATTTTATTTGTTGCTTCTCCCCACAGTAATTTAGGTAGATCCTAATCATGAAGCATTACTTTTACACTTTCTTCAATGGATCTATTCTTTCTTTCTGCAACACCATTTTGTTCAAGATAATATGGGACTATCAGCTCCCTCTTAATCACTGACTTTTTATAGAATGTTATGATCTCCTTGGATGTATATTATCCTCCATTATTAGATCGCAAAATCTTGATTTTCTTTTCTGTAAGGTTCTCTACTTCAGTTTTGAACTCTTGGAATTTTGTGAATACTTCATACTTGGTTTTCTTTACATAAACCCAGGTATTTCTTGAATGATAATCTATGAAGGTAACATAATATATATGGCATACAAGAGATTTTGGAGTTAAAGTAAGACACACATCAATGTGAATAAGATCCAATATTTCTTTTGACCACGAAGCACTACTCCCAAACGGTCTCTTGAGATTCTTGCCCAATTCACATCCCTTGCATACAACTTCATGATCCTCCTTTATCTGAGAGATTCAATCTATTATGTAACTTAGAGACAGGAGGATTTTTAAGTGGAGATGACCAAATATTCGATGCCATAATTCACATGGGCTAATTTCAATGTGAATTAGGGCTTGGGGTATAGGAGACATTAATCTGTAGAACATTCCTTCCTGAATGAAAATAAATTTGGCTTGATCTATACTTGAGTCTTTTCCCCAAACAATAAACTTTCGATCAATGAAGGATACTCTATCTCCTTTATCTTCTAATCTTGAAATAAAGAGTAGTTTTTTATGCAAACCTCGAACAAATAGAATTTTTTTGAGGTGGATGTTTCTTCCATCTTCAAGTTTTATGGATGTTGATCCAATACCTTTCACGGAATAACTATTGTTGTGCCACAAGGAAAAGACCCTCTAGCAGATGTTTTTGAGGAAGCCTTATTAAAATAGCCTAGATATCCATTTGTAGGAGAGGCCACTAGAGGAGGTTGGCAAGAGGATGTTTTTGCAGATGTTTTTTCTCGGTGCGTTTATAATCATAACACACATTGATGTGTTTGATATATATGTGATGCACTAGTGCATATTAGAGGCTAAAGAAGTGTTGCAGAGTTATTTTTAAGTACAACGAAAACAACGGTGCACTTAATACAAACAACGCACCAGTGCGTTTTATATAAAGCGCAACGGTGTGTACTATCAAATGGCACACCGAGACACTCATTATATAACGATTGCGGTGATATACTATAATAATGACGCCCCGGTGCATTTATGGTGATACGAAGCCCCGACATAGGGTATTTATTTAATGAAAATATATGGTGATTTATATATAACACGCCCAATGATGGTCGTATATCACCAACCCAGTGTGTTTTCAACATTTTGGTGCTATTTACCAGTGATGACAACCTAGTGCACTTTAGGTACAATGATGCACCGACATAGGGTTCTGTTGAAGCCTAGAAAATCTCTGCTTCAAACATTGGGGAAAACCACCCGGTCGGGACCTTAGGACAGCTCCTTTTCCGTTTGGTATGGTGGCTCCGACTGGATTTAAAGGACCAGTTTCCTTATAACTAAATGGGTTGGATTTGGATGAGTGGAAATGGGACTAAATTGAATGAAATAAAACTATCTAATCAAACTAAATGCTAATAAAGAAATTCTAACACTAACCCGAGTAATTATATGTGAATACAACTTAATATTGTTCTAATTTAACAATAACCATGAAAATGTATTATAATTTAAATTGAAATGTGCAGAAACGAATAAAGATAACTTTGTTTAAGAAATTAAACAGAGTTATATTAGCATATTGCATTCATCATTGTATACCATCTATATATGCTTATAAAAGATAACATTTCAATTATACTCAGAAATGATATATAAAAGGAAACATTATGAAGACCAAATATATATAAATGATAGCAAATTTTCAAGCGAATATCATATAACAAAGGAAATCAACAGTGAACAGATAGAAATACCTCATTCATCTTGAAGACTGTCAAATGAAATGTGATACTCTAATCCAGTAACTCCGATGTAAAATTAAATCCAAAGGTACAGGAATGCAATACTTCAAAGATAATTTCAACACAAAATCACCAGAGGTGATCCTTTATAATTTGCAATAAGTCGGCTTTAGCTTTATCAGAGAATCTAGGAGGGAAGCGATTGAAAATGGTTTGGAAAACAGGGATAAGGAAACCATGGCATATTCTATACACATTATCTTGGAAATGAACTTTCCAAAGAAGTTTATGATATATATGAATTGGGGTAGGGTCTTTGGGAGTCCATTTCCATCCAAACAAAGGAAACTCGGAATTAAAACAAAGAGCATCTAGAATATAGGCACAAAAGAAAAAAGGAGTGGAATTTCCAGCGGTTTTATCTTGTCTGTACTCGAGTATTCTATTGGCCATTCTATCAGAAAGAATAACAGCCTAGTCCATAATGTCGAAATTGACAGCAGCTAAGATTAATGGGACCATTTGTATAGAAAACCTAGCTGAATTATCATTGCCAAATAATCTACACATCATGGCAGCGGCATAGCAATACGGAGGTAAGAGGGAATCTACCGAATACATACCGGATGCTTCATTTATGTGCTTCTCAGGATTTTTCCTCCAATCTTTGATAGGATCAGATTGGACTTTATTATTATCAGCGAACTCTTTGATAAATTCTTTGTTATACACCTTCTGTGGATCCGGAAGATGATACATTGCCTTAATGTCTTCTGCTTTAAACGATTCAAAAGACACTCCAGAAACTGAAACAAACGTTCTGTCCTGTATCTTCACACTATCGATGACCCATAGAATTACATCATAATAAGGCAGGATGCTTGCTCTGGCTGCAATTCGATACAAAAATGAATTTGCAAGTGTTTTTTCAGTAATATCAGAGTCGGAATCTGAGCTATCTTCATCTAGAACTGATGCCTTTTCCACTGTGACTTTGGGGTTTTCTTTCTCCAATTGATTGTAGACTCCTTCCCATGTCATTCTCCCGAGCCCTTGGCATGATGTATCTGTGACTAATCTCAGTTTTGTGGGATTTTCTTTTGAAACTGTAGGAGTCTCAACAAACTTAACAGGAACAGCGGTCTTGGCTCTTCTCGCTCTCTTCGACATTTCTGCGTTTGCTATTATTTCTCTTTGTCTGTGAATGAAAGGGCTTGGTGTTCCTTGGCTCTGCAAAACAATAAAATTTCAGTCGTGACAAACAAGCAACTTGAATGGAACGATTATGAACTTATGATTCGTTATTTATTGGTTTCGTATAACGCGTAAATGTTCTTTTTGGGTCACACTCACGTATTTAAAACGAAATCATCAACCAATATTCATTTGATTTTGCTATTGAATACCCACGTACAAATGGAGATTTGGCGCTTGTAAAATATTATAATATTCACCTATTCTGAACTTTTCGAATGTAATAAATGTCATTTATCAATCGCATCGAAAGTTTTCAAATGACACATAAATATCATAATACAGATTTCTTCGATTGGCCGATTCTGATTGAAAACTTTTCTGATTTCCGATTAGATTCTTTAGATCGCAATCGGGGAGTTTTAATCGAAAAGAATTGTTAATAGCTTTCTCCGATTTCCGACGATGGGGTCCACCATATAAAAGTTTTTTCGTTTAAACGAACAAATGTTTGTTTTCTTTTGAAAATCGTTTATTGTAATAACGCGCGTCGCATCGGGGAATTTCAATCGACCGCAAAGAGCTTATTAAAGAGTATCCCGATCATGCGATGGCGACTGGTCGCATCGCATCGGAAGTATGTGAATGAATAACTTAAACTCTTTGCGATTGAAGATTTGCGATCGAACTAATCGCATTAGAGGTTTTTTGGATTTGTATATAAAATTTCCTCTGAGGGTTTTCTCCGATCTCCGATTGCGATTGTTATTCATTGGCATTTTAAACTTGATTTGTTTTTTATGATAAGGTCTTCTATATTTGATCGGATCGGAAGTTTTGAATGGTGTATTTGGTTTGTAAACAAACAAAGATGAGCTTTTTTCAAAACAATGAATCTTTATTTCTAATTCTTTTATTTCTATAAAAAGAAAAAGGGACCCTATTTCTAAATGAATTTTATTTCTAAAATTTAAGAAAAAGGGAGGGTTGTTGTATAGTACAACAGGTTCTTATTCAAAGGAAGCATTGTGCACTTTGTATAACCCGACCCGGTGCGTCTAAATAATCTAGTGAACTATAAAGAAGTGTCGTGCGCCATTGATACAACTGCCCGGTGTGTCTCATACTGGAACACACAGAAAAAGGGTTAATTTAAAAAAAAAATACCTGCCGTAAAAAATAATTTTTACTTTTTACAGTTTTGTAGAGCTCTCAAGCACTAGCGTGACATTTTCTTCTTTGAGGCACCCTGCCATCGGTGCTCCCATTGCCTGCATTGCTTCCATCCATTGTTCAGTGTGTGTGCTTCATCTTTTTCAAAACGGTGGGAAATTTTGGTTTTTAGTATTCTGTTGGAAAGATGTCTGCTCTACATGCAAATGTGCATGTAATATACTTGTTTCTCACCAACTTAAGCTTTTATCAGATTATTTTTGAAAATTGAGATATAATTCACAGCATTTTTGAAAAAAAAAAAAAAATCCTACACTGCATTTGAGCCGTTCGGCTCGCGCCGTTCCTAGTGCTCCCTATAAATGTACAGGCTATTAAAGTGCTATAAATTATAGGATCTCAAGTTGATTGAGTATTTCATAGTTTAAATTTCATATTCTACATGATTTTCAATATTCAGATGATTTCCAAAAAAGAAAAAAATATGAAAAAATAAAAATAAAAGAAGGTATATTAAAAAAAGGAAAAAAGAAAAAAGAAAATAAAGAAAATAAAACCCAAAAAAAAGAATAATATTGAGAGTGCTACAAATCAAAATGCCACTACTGATTAGATTAGTTTGTTCAATCATACAGTCTAAGCATGATTGAATAATTTTAAATTTTTGTTGGATAGGTTAGAAAATAAGGATTTTCCAAATAGTTTAATCTTGGAAAATTACTAGTTAGGTAGAAATAAAATTGAATCAATAGTTTAATTTGAGTAAATGGAACGAATATGGGATAGAGTAGGATAGATTGGATTATAAAAATAAAACTAAAAATATTTGGCTCTGCAAGCCTAAACGCACCCTACAAAAGGATGATGAAAAAATGTTATATTAGCGAAAGGGTAGGTAGAATGAAAGAAAAATAAATGTGACGATACATGACATTTATACGAAAGAATCATTCAAAGGATTTCATGTATTCTCCGTAATCAAACAACTCTATTGACCGTTAATCCCTTGCCATTCCTGTTCCTCCACGATCCCACTCCTGTCACATCTGCCCAATCACCTCCACTCCCGCTTAAAGACCCATTAGGCATTTAATTGTTTAAGCCGTTACCCAACTGGCTAGAGCCATGTCAACGGAAACCCCGCCAGCCTGAAAAATCACTCTTCCTCACATGTTTCAAAGGTTACAGTGTTTCAGTGTTTTATGGTAACAGGTGATTGAATTTCAAGGTTTTACAGATCAAAATAAAGCGTGAAAATATTCAATTGTCTGCAGATCAAGCAGAACTCCCTCTTTTTTCTTCCCCTCTTCTTCTAATCCCCTTCCGTGCACCTGCAAATACATTTTTGTCATTTTATTTTTCAGAGACCAGTCATGCCTCCAAAACAGAAGGATCAAGAACCATGCAATCTAATGGTTCACCCTCATGTGGACCTTTACCATGTTTCCCTTGCTGATATGGATTTTAAGATCCATGAGACTCTTTCAGAGTTTGATATCTTCGACATATACTGTTGGTTGGAGGATAAGCTCATTGATATGGCAGATGATGAGGCTGATGATATAGGGTTAGAAAGTGTTGTTAGTCATTAATAATTTTTGCTATTTGTAGATGACTAAATGTTGATCGTAGATTTCTAAAAAAAAGATTCATGAATATTGTGAGTTTTAGAAATCTCACTGCCTCAATTATTCTTAAGCCAAATTTTTCACCATTCCACCAGCTTGCCATTCCATGATCACCCCGCTACTTCTACGAAACTTCTTATGTGCCTTTACCTACCTTTGTTCTTGTAGATGACTAGGGTTTGAGGGTTTTCTCTTGGTTTCATGACCTCCATGGTTAAATCATCAACAAGGCTTGTATCTTGATGCCGTTACACCTCTTCCTATCCTTAAATACCTCCCATCACTCTTATCCCTCAAACTCATCATTTTTCTACAAAACCTAGCCTATTGCTACAATTTGACACTTTTCATGACTAGGCCTATGTTTTGCCCTTTTTGACCCTTTCCCCTCACTCAATTCTTAAAATTTAACTTTCCCCTACTCTCTAACATCTATCCCTATCCCCCAAAATTTCCCCAAGAATTTAGACAACACTTAACCCCTTCATTCCCCTCCCTGTAAAAGGCAGTCCTAAAATCCCCTGTTTTTCCTACACCAAACCCTAATTTCCTCTTCCAACTAAGCAGGGGTTTGCCACAGAAATGAGGCAGGAGAAAAATATCCACATGATAGGTCATATCAGCAATCATAAATCCATACCAACTCATATACATCATTCCTCCATCAGTTTCCAAGAATTCATTCCAAGAGTCTGTTGTGTGTGGAGCCTAATTATCTTGTTTACTTTGTATCACAACATTGGACCCCTGTACCTTAGGCAAATGATCCGACAGTAGAAGTTATGTTTAGTTTAGGGTTTTTTTCCCTAGAAGGCAACCCCTCGCTTTTATGAGGGTATTGTATTGCGGCTGTGTATTGTATGTGTATTCTCGGAGAGAGAAACAGAGAGGGAGACTGTCAGAGAGAACAGAGGATATTACAGGGGATTTTTTGTAGGTTGTGTCTCTTCATTTTTACTGGATAATAGAAAAGGAGGACTGGCTATTCGGGGTGGACGTAGCCCAAACTGGGTGAACCACGTATATCTGTGTCTCGCTGGTTTTATGTGTTTTGTTTGCTTGTATTTTCCGCATATTTTATGTGTTGCATTGCTCTGTAATATATAATTTTCTAACAACTGGTATTAGAGCCGAAGGTATATTTGGTTGATAAACTCGCAGGAAAGAAGGGTTCCTGGTTCGAGTGGGAGCAATGGCGGAAGATGGTTAGTTTAGGGTCAAGAGATTATTTGTATCAGAAAGATAAGTAATTACCATTGAGTGGAAAAACAAAGAAGCTGACGCCCATGACAGACACGGGATGGAACATTCTCGATAGAAAGGCACTCAGAATAGTACGATTGTGCCTTGCAGGATCAGTCGCCTACAATATTTCGAAGGAAACAATGACAGAGGGTTTGATGCAGACGTTGGCGAAACTATATGAAAAACCCTCGACCTCAAACAAGGTATTTCTTATGAAACAACTATTTAATATGAAGATGTCGGAAGGTGGATATATTGCAAACCATTTAAATTATTTTAATACAATTACCAGTCAATTAAGTTCTGTAGGGGTAAACTTTGATGATGAAGTTAGAGCTCTGTTTTTTCTGTGCTCATTGCCAAAAAGTTGGAATGGTTTAGTTATGGCCATTAGTAACTCTGTCTCTGGATCTAGTACCTTCAAGTTTGATGATGTTGTCGGTGCTATCCTTAGCGTGGAAATGAGACAGAAAAGCTCTGGTGAGGCATCGGGTAATGCTTTGAGTGCAGAGTCTAGGGGAACAAGAATGGAAAGAGGAAAGAGCTCGGGATATTGCAGTAAATCAAGGAAAGGCAGATCCAAGTCTAGATCGAAGATAGTGTGCTAGAAATGCAGAAAGAAAGGACACCTAAAGAAAAACTGTAGATCTCGGAAGGGAAAAGAAGGAGACACACGGCAAGAAAACAATCATGAAGCAAATGTGACAGGTGATGTGTTACAAAATGCTTTGATTCTTTCTTTCAAAAATGTTATTGATTATTGGATTGTAGATTCAGGGGCTTCATTCCATGCCACACCTGATAAGAAATATTTTCATGACTATGTTCAATGAGACTTTGGACAAGTTCGTCTGGGTGATGATCAACCCTGTAAAATTGTTGGAATGGGTAAAGTTCTTGTAAAACAACAGAATGGAAACCAATGGCTGCTAAAGGAGGTAAGGCATGTTCCAAATCTGAAGAAAAATCTGATTTCAACATGGCAGTTAGACAGTGAAGGTTGTGTGATAACTTACACAGATAAAGCTTGGAAGGTCACCAAAGGAGCCCTGGTAATAGAAAAAGGCGAAAAGGTTGGTACATTGTATTTATGCAATGATATTTCTAACTCTGTTAATGCTTTAACTTCCAAAGGAGCAGATGCATCATTATGGCATCATAGGCTCGGACACATGAGTGAGAAGGGGATGAAGATTCTTCACTCAAGATATTTGTTACC
Source organism: Pinus albicaulis (assembly GCA_034641835.2). Lineage (NCBI taxonomy): Eukaryota > Viridiplantae > Streptophyta > Pinopsida > Pinales > Pinaceae > Pinus > Pinus albicaulis. The sequence continues at coordinate 1,302,877,414 of CM076570.1, forward strand.
ATGTTTGAAGAATGTTGATTTGGATTTTTGTGAGAATTGCATTTATGGAAAACAGAAAAGAGTCAGATTTCTCAGAGTTGGGAAAGAAAAGAAGAGCGAAAAATTAGAGCTTGTGCATACTGATGTATGGGGACCTTCTCAGGTATCATCTCTCGGTGGCTCTCGTTATTATGTTAATTTTATTGATGATGCAACTAGAAAAACCTGGATTTATTGTATTCAGAATAAATCTGATGTATTTGATACTTTCAAGAAATGGAAAGCTTTGGTTGAGATTGAGACAGGAAAGAAGTTGAAGTGTCTCAGATCAGACAATGGAGGTGAATATTGCAGCAAAGAGTTTGATAGGTACTGTTCAAAGCATGGAATTCGTAGAGAGAAGATAGTTCCAAGAACACCACAAGAAAATGGTGTGTCAGAAAGGATGAACAGAACAATCATGGAGCGTGCAAGGTGCATGAGATTGCATGCAGGATTGCCTTTACAATTTTGGGCAGATGCTATAGATACTGTTGTTTATCTGATAAACAGAGGGCCTTCAAGTTCCTTGGATGGTGGTATTCCAGAGGAAGCATGGACAGGTAAAAAGGTAAACTACTATTTTTTAAAGCCTTTGGTTGTGAGGCCTTTTTCCATATTAATAAAGAAAACAGAACAAAGCTTGAGGAAAAATCAAAGAAATGTACCTTTATTGGATATGGTGCTAATGATTTTGGTTATCGCTTATATTATTATGAAAATCACAAAATCATTAGGAGCAGAGACGTAATATTCAATGAAAAGGTCTTGTATAAGAATCAGCTGCAGGAAAAGAAACAGGAAAAATAAAGCAAGGAATACACGGTTCTTGATGAGATAACTGAAAAGGTAAAGGTGCCTCAAAATAATAATAATCAACAACCACAGCAACAGCAACTACCACAACAGCAACAGGCACCTCAAACACCTGAAAGTGGTGTTAGAAGATCTACCAGGATAACTAGACCCCGTGAACGATACTCTCCTTCATTATATTATTTATTGTTGACTGATTCTGGTGAACCTGAATGTTATGAAGAAGCAATGCAGGTTGAAAGCAGGAAGAAATGGGAGCTAGCCATGGAAGAAGAGATGGACTCCTTAATGCATAACCAGACTTGGGACTTAGTCAGGTTGCCTGCAGGTAAAACTACATTGCAGAATAAATGGGTTTACAGGCTGAAGGAAGAAGATGGAGGAAAACAGAGGTACAAAGCTAGACTTGTGGTGAAGGGATTTTCACAGAAGAAAGGTATTGATTTTAATGAAATATTTTCTCCTGTTGTTAAAATGAATTCAATCAGAACTATTTTAAGTCTTGTAGCAGCGGAAGATTTACATCTTGAACAGTTAGATGTAAAGACAACATTTCTCCATGGAGATTTGGAGGAAGAGATATACATGCAGCAACCAGAAGGATATGAGGTCAAAGGGAAAGAAAAATTGGTGTGCATGTTAAAGAAGAGCTTGTATGGCTTAAAACAAGCTCCAAGGCAGTGGTATCTAAAATTTGACAAGTTTATGTATGAACAAGGTTATAATAGATATCACTCTGATCATTGTGTTTATCTAAAAAGGAAAAATGATGGCAGCTATATTATATTGTTATTGTATGTAGATGACATGCTTGTTGCAGGGTCTAACATGCAGGAAATAAATGTGCTCAAAAGAAAATTGGCAAATTCATTTGCAATGAAGGATTTGGTAGTTGCAAAACAAATCCTTTGTATGAGGATAACTAGAGACAGGAAAAATCAGAAATTAACATTGTCTCAGAATGAGTACATAGAAAAGGTGTTGAAAAGATTTAATATGCAGAATGCAAAACTAGTTAGTACACCTTTTGCTAGAAATTTCAAACTTAGTAAGGATATGCGCCCCAAGACCCACGAAGAAATGGAATATATGTCTAAATTTCCATATGCATCAGCAGTTGGAAGCTTAATGTATACAATGGTCTGCACAAGGCCTGATATTGCACATGCAGTGGGAGTTGTAAGCAGGTACACGAAAAATCCAGGTAAAGAACATTGGATGGCAATAAAATGGATTCTCAGATATTTAAGAGGTACCACAAATCAAGCATTATGCTTTGGTGGTTCAAACATTGCTCTACAGGGATATGTTGATGCAGATATGGCAGGTGACAGAGATAACAGGAGGAGCACTACAAGATATGTATTACTGTTGGAGGAACAGCTGTCAGTTGGGTTTCAAAAATCCAAAGTGTTGTTGCACTTTCAACAACAAAAGCAGAGTATGTTGCTGCTACAGAGGCTAGTAAAGAAATGATTTGGTTACAAAGGTTTATGGATGAATTGAGTAAGAAGCATGATATGGGCATGCTATACAGTGATAGCCAAAGTGCCATTCATCTTGCAAAGAACTCAGCATTTCATTCCAGGACTAAACATATACATCTAAAGTACCATTTCATACGATCAGTATTGGAAGATGGAGAGTTGAAGCTGGAAAAGATACACACTAGCCAGAATTCTGCAGATATGCTAACAAAAGTTGTAACCAGGGAAAACTGAGAATGTGCTCAGTTTGAATTGGTCTTCAAGGATGACGATGAAGATGAGAAACAACCAGGTCCAAAGAGGAGTCATTATCCAGCAAATGAAGCAGCGGTGGAGTTGCTACAATCAGTCTCCAACTCGGAGATTGTTGGGTGTGGAGACTGATTATCTTGTTTACTTTGTATCACAGCATTGGACCCCTGTACCTTAAATGGGGCGGCAACGCCACCCGTAAATTAATCGCTATCGTGGGGGGTCAGGTGGGGGGGGGCGTAGCGACTTTATGGAGCCACCCCCTGGCGGGGGGTTTCGGGGGCGGCGCCCCCGAAGCTAAAAACAAATGTAAAATTGCCTTGTAAAAGTATATTAATTTCTAGTCAATCTGGGCCATTCATTAGGCAAATTATCCGACGGTAGAAGTTATGTTTTGTTTAGGGTTTTTTGCCCTAGAGGGCAACCCTTCGCTTTTATGAGGGTATTTTATTGGGGCTTTGTATTGTATGTGTATTCTCAAAGAGAGAAACAGAGAGGGAGACTGTGAGAGAGAAGAGAGGATATTAGAGCGGATCTGCTGTAGGTTGTGTCTCTTCATTTTTGCTGGATAATAGAAAGGAAGGACTGGCTGTTCGGGGTGGACGTATCCCAAACTAGGTGAACCATGTATATCTGTGTTTCTTTGGTTTTATGTGTTTTGTGTGCTTGTATTTTCCGCATATTTTATGTGTTGCATTGCTCTGTAATATATAATTTTCGAACAGAGTCAAGCCATTTGCCACTCCTAGGGCTAGTTTTGTTTCAAACTATGATTCTGACCAAACAAACATGAATTTGACAAAAGTGAGAGAGGATTTTGTTCATAATACGGCCAAGAAGAAAAACCTCTTTCCGTGTTTAAACAGCTACCATGGTTTGGCAGCAATGTTAAAAATACAGGTGTCCTAGGAGAATTTCTACACTTATGGATTGAGCTTGGGAAAATCCATTTTTCTCCTAGCTGGAGTGTCCAAATGACATTGTTAATGAGTCAAATGACAACTAGGCTTGAATAGCATTCCAATGAGATATCCTGAGCTCACTTTAGAGTTAAGGAAGGCCTCCAAACGTTGTCTGCACCAGCACCTTGCATTTTTGCACCATCACTCAGCACTTTTTGACCAGTCTTGAGAAAATCAACTTTTGGTAGGGAAAATAAACTACCATCAGGGAAAAAATGGTATATTTGGAAATTAGACAGGTTAAAATTTCCAACGAGCTATCACAGGCCCAAATCCGACATCGTGAAGGTCATCAAAACTTGGCTTCAAGTGGACCCATTTTTGGCGTTGCACTAATCCACAGGCCGACCCGACTGTTCGGGCAGTGGCGCTAAGCTAATGCAGAGTCTCCTCAAACAAGGAAAGAACTTACCCCAAGGCTAAAATTAATCCTCCAATTTTCATTCAAAGGGCTGCAGAAGAGTTAAAATTGGTAGGTGGTCTCTCCCCCTTTTCCTCCAAGCAATTTTCATAATTTGGTGTCTATGAAATTAAAAAACCCTAGTTGTGCAAACCTTAGGTCTTAAATGCAAAGTGAGCCTATGTTTTGACCTCCTTGAACAAACTAAGTGTCTTTTGAGAGAGAATGAGTTAGGGTGTTTGAAAATTCATTTTCAAGAGAAGCCACCTTGAGCTCTAAAAATAATCATATACTTGCCTCCATATCACTCATTTGTAAAGGTTGCCATCATCACCATCTTCATTTTGCTCCTCCAACCCTCGTTGGTCCACAAACATCTCCTAGCACCATGTCAAGGGAAGATGACAGTGAGAAAAACAGTGAAAAAGAGGAAGAGGATGACACTGAGAAAGAAGACAATAAAGAACAAAACAACAAGGAAAAAGATAGTGAAGACAGTCATGACAACAGTCATGACAGTCATGAAAAAGATCAACCTCTCAGTGATAATGAAAAAAATCATAGTACAGAGGATGAAGAGGAAAAAGGTCCTGGTGATGAACCAAATCAAAGTGAAGAAGATACAGAGGCAGACAATGATGAAAGAGGCAGTGAGCATGCTAATTATGAAGATGGTGACAGTGGGGACAATCCAAGAACTGAAGGCAACAAATACACCCCAGAAACAAGCCTAAATGATGAGCAAGACAACAAAGGATAAAACGTTCAGAACAGCCATGAGGGTAATGAAAATAATAAAGGGGCTCATAGTCAAATTGAAGATCACAGCAGCAAGGGTCAGTGCCATGATGAAGACACCAACAAGTCTAAACTCACTCTTTTCAAATCAACATACCAGAGAGGGCCTAGACTAGTGTTCGTTGCCTCCAAAAGACAAAGGATCATGTCCTCCACCTCAGCTCCAAAGATTGACAAAGGCAAAAAAAAGGTGAAAAGAGGTAGGAAAGGTAAGAACGATCTTAAACAAGAGCCTAGCATCATTGACTTAGATAGTGAGAATGAAGACAAGGGAAGGGCTCATAGCATACTCTTCCAAAGCCAAAAAGTAGAGATTAAAGACCTGAAAAGGAGTCTTGGCATGGCACAATACATCATTGATTTCTACAAGAATGAGCACAAGTACATGAAGAAGATGAAAAGAGGCCTTGGCTTACAAAAGAAAATGACAAAACACTATGCCTTGAAAAACAAGCTCACTAGTGCCAAACTCAAGGAGGCCCTCATTGAAATTCAAACACGAAAAGAGGGAAAAGACCAAGCTAACCTTGAAGTCTTGGCTCATGCTTCTCAACAGGTCTCCCAAACAGGCATCCACTAAGTTTGAGGAAATTTGGACAAATTTTTGTTTTTTGAGATTTTGGAGGCCTATTAGCATAGCGCCACTAGCGCTACATTTTTTCCTCAAGCATCCTCAGAGGGAAAACTCTACATTTTTGGATTCCTCATCACTAGTACATCATTCTCACAAAATTTCAGAGCAATTGGAGCTTTTTTGACACTTCAAAAGATAAAAAAAAGTCCTCATTTTTCACCTTTCTGCCTCTATTTCAGGCCTAGCACTGCGCTTATAGCAGTGCTGGGATTTTCACATTTTGGACAGGCGACAGGAGTTGAATCAGGAAACTATAAGAATTTTTGGAAAGTAGAGTCATCAGGCTTTCCAACGGGACATCATGGAGAAAAATCCGACATCGGGGAGTGATCCAAAACTTGGCTGCAACAGAGCCTATTTTCTGTTGGAGGTGGCGCTGCGCAAATGGACTATGTAGTGTGTTTTTGGCCAAAAGTCAACAAAACACACTAATTTATTGTAAAATCATATTTTAGTGTTTTTTGAGGCAAATAACTCTATAATTAGGTTCTAGAGGTTATTTTGGCATTTATTCCATGGGATATTTTGTGCCTTGGGCCTTGCATGGTCTCTTGGACATTTATGACATTTATGATTTTGAAATTTTCCTAACCCTATCTAGGGTTTTTGCCCTCCTTTGCGTAGTTAAATAGAGCACGAGGGCTTCATTGTAAATGTTGGAATTTGATGAGTTTTGAGCGCAATACATCATTTTTTGAGGTTGAAGAGAAATTTGGTGATGTGGGGCTTGTGAATGGCTTGCTTTTATCGATGATGGAGAAGCTTTCTTGCAGGATCCTTGAGCTTTGTTAATGGTGGTGTGTCTCTAATTTGTTCACGTTTTCTTGTTCATTATAATGTTTCATCCTTCTATACGCAGTAGAACAGAAAAGTATAGGCTAAGAAATGTTGTTTGAAAAACCTTAGTCCTTCCTGCCTTCTATTGCCTTGATGTTTTCCTCTGCTAGGACATTTTAAGGAATTCTTGATTGCTCCTTAGACCCCCTAAGCTTGTTTATTTCATCAATGGATTAATATGCTAGTTTCCAAATATGTTTTATGGCAAGCTCTGCATATTTGATGCTATCTAAACTCTATCTTGGAATCTCTCTTTGAAGTATTCGATGTTAGGTTAAGCCAATGAAGTATTGTTTTGATCTTGCCCTTTGTCCATGCCTATCAGTTTGCTTCAAAGTTCTTTGTAGCTTGATTGATAAAGTTTAGGGGTTCCCTCTTTGTTGATTAAAGTTATTTTGTTATCTTAAATGTTTTCTAAAGCTTGAAGGTGAAATCACTAGAAGTTAAATGAGTTTCTCGCCTTCTATATTTCATTGGAAGGTTTGTCTTGAATTTCTATTTGTTTAAGCATTGTCATTGAATTAATGGTTTTCCCTATCCCATGATTATTATCTTTTGCTTATCAGTATTTCAAACCGGCTTATTTATGGGTATTTGACAAAGGATTCTTCACTGCCCTTTGCCCTACCTAATTCACCAACTTAATTTCCATTTCACTTCACACATAACCTTAAAAGATCCATTAACCACACTAGATTTGCCATGTGATGCACTTTGACTCATTGTTGAGATATCCATGACTTTCATTGACTCCATAGCCCGATGATTTGAAAACCTCTCACTCCACCTATTCTACCTATTCATCTCACCCAACCAAAACAAACAACAAACCCTACACTTAACAACTAGCCTAAAATAAACCATCTAAAGAAAATAAGTTCACATCCTTTGCATACAATAGAAAGAGCCCTCTCTGAGTCCAGGAAGGCTAGGTCCGAGGACTCAAAAGACTGGTCTCATGTTACCCTGTGTATTTGGTCACCAATCTGCTAAATCACAGGACACTAACAAGTGTCATGCCTGTTATGATATAAATCAGAGGGCTATTATTGCCCCCATAGGAGAAGTTATTTTTACCATTAGTGCCCAGTCTATTATGCATATGATGGAAGCTCCTGTTATTGAAGAAACCACACCATTTTCTTATGAAACCCTTAGAGAATTGTAATAGAAGTTATATTTTTCCAAAAGAGCCAAAAAACTGGAATTTTTCATGGCTATAGACACTCCCTTGCCCAAGAAAAACCCTCCATATCCATCTTCTACATTCCCTGGTAGAACTCAACATATAGTCAGTGTCCTTTCTTACCTGCTAGGATATCATTCAGATCAGTGGCTAGATGGAGCAATGATAGGATTCTTGTTAATACTGTCATCAGAGTCTAAACCCTCCATTATGTTTAATTTCAGTCAATTCCTAGAAGATGCCATTTATGATTAGTTTGTCAAGTTTCACACATAGGAAGTGTTTAAATACACTTCAGTCATTGTTTATATGTTTTTTATATTTTTAGGAAAATAGGTTCCAGTTTACAATGAGAAAAGTGAATGAAGATTCCCAACCTCAGTCTGTCATCTTCTGGACAACAATGCTAATGAAAGATCAGAAGGATTACACTTACAAAATATTTGTTGAATTATTTTTGCATCCAACTATGAGTATCCTCAACAACACAATGGAACCAAGGATAAGTGAAGAGATTAAAAAGATCATGCAGCTTCCATACCAAGTCAAAACTGGAGATTGGTATCTGTACTAGAACTGTATAGAAATCAGAATATATGGGTGCGAGTTGCCCCCTTAAAAGCCGCCAAAGTTCCTCCCCATGAGGATGTTTGAACTAGAGTACATTAGGCAGATGATTAATTCAAATGAGGTACATTTTGTATTAGCGAAAAGGTAGTCTCAGTTCAGGATCAAATCCCAAATTGGTCCTTTCATTTGCAACAAAAGAGTAACAGGAGAGGAGGCTGACAGGATGTTGAAAGAGATGAAATTTACACATAGTTTCACTTGGTCTTATGACCCATTGGTAGTTATCTCTAAGAAGAGGGTAGAAAACAAATCAACTCCCTACATTCACACCCACAGGCCCGAAATTGAACAATTCCTTAACCAGACAAAGTGGAAAACAAACACCTTGCAGGAGGCTGAAGAGCATATAATTTCATCTTCAAGTATACAGACCCCTACTCCATAAGAAAAGAATAATATAGAGGATAAGCAAGACAAACGAAAGGAACAAGGGAAATAGGCAACAGGGAAAATACCAAGAGATGATTAGTCACCTAGCAAGGAGTTTAAGATTAAATATAAGAAAAGAGTTAGAATTCACATGGATATTGATCAAGGCAAGGAATCAGAGAAGCAGACAATGATAACTATCATAGACTCTCCTAGTTCTTCTTCGACAGGTGGCCAAACTATATTTTCTCCTACAACTTCAACAACAATTCCATTTCAGCAACAAAGCCTTCAAACACTTACATCTACTGCTTCTACAAGGGAAAAGGAGGAAACAATATATGAAACCTTTAGAGAGATCATGAGGAAAAATGAAATATTGAAGACCAACACCTACAACAAATATTGGAAGCAGACCACCAGTTCACAAAGTAGGCTTCTATCAACCTTCGATCCAGAGAAGGGAAAGATGTGTATGGCTTTGTTAGAAGCCTAGCTTTTTCAGCCAAAATCACTTGTTGATTTCAATCATACATATTTTGAGTTTAATGTCAAAGACATCCACCCAATAGATCAAATGTAAATGCACAACAAGACTGGAGAAATAATCTCATCCACACTGACTAGCACTGCAATGAGTCTGTCTAAATTGTAGGTATCATTGGCCAATATTCAGTCCCACCTCAAGATGGAGAAGATTTCTTCTCTTGCAAAGGGTACCAGAATCAAATCGCTGGAGTATTTAGTTATGAAGATTGGGTGTGACCCAAAAAATGTAGAGGCAGTAGGGGATATCCCGAAAAATAAAAATGTAGACATAACAACACTAAAAAAGAAGCTTAAAATGTCAGCCACTGAAGACCTTCTAACAAAGGACATAGAGGAGAATGAAGCACAAAAATCAAAAATGATGAAGCTGATAATGGAATAGTCAGCACAACTAAAGAAAATGGAGACAGAAATGAAGAAATTGGTAAGGAAAATGAAAACGCAGCAGAAATGGCCATCATTCCCTTGGAGATTGTTCCTATTGCAGTCATACCTTCAACAACATCAACTACAGGTACATCAGGTGGTACAAAACAGTTGGCTAAAGCCATGGAGAATATGACCATCCAAATAGAGGAGATTAAAAAGAGGGAAGCAAAAATTAATACCTTGAAGGATCAAAAGGTAAGATCTGACAATGCACATGAAATAGAAGTACAAAGAGCCAAAAAACAGATTGAAAGATTGCAGAAAGTAGAGAAGGAAGCTTCCATTGGTCACACCATTTGCCAAGCAAAGGAGATCATATGGACAAGTATAATCGACTCTATGAATTAAATATGGCCTTCAATTCAAATCATATTTGAGCAGAAAGAACTAATTGAAAAGGTAAATGATGCCATAGCTAAAGCAACCAAGGATCTTGGGGCATGCCTAAGACAAAAAATAATATCATAAGATTTTTAAATTCAAAGAGTAGGTATGAATTGGATGAACTTGGAATGGAAGACAAAACAACAACAATTCTAGAGGTCAAGAAGGTGCTCACTAAGAAAATCTTGGTCAAAAAATTCGAGGAAAAGTGCCACAATTTGGAGATTAATGTCAGTAGATTCTTTAACAGAATCGAGTCACTAACCAAAATAGGGTTACCCTCACTGTTCGTGATAAATGATAAGCTCATGGCCAGGGAAGACTATGTGAAGCAACTGAAAGACATTGCTAAGGACATGTGCTATACAACACCCCCCATTTATTAAAATAAATGGGGACCCTTTAGAAATAAATAGGAAATCTATTTATTAGCTTTAAAAAATAAAACTTAGGAAATAAAAGTTTTCTTTTTGAGTTTTCAGCTTTATTCCTTTAGCGCATTGCAAACCGCATAGCTTACAATTTACAAAGAGTTACAATCCTCTAAGTTTTGCGGCCTGCGAAATACTTTAACCTTTTTCGAAGTTATGTTTTAAAATTTTTGCAAACACTTCAATTATCATTATGCTCTCTTTATCACATCGCACCTTATTTAGAACAACCAGTTCATCAAGCAATTTGATGTAAGTGTGATAGCGCAGACCCGATGAGCAGACAAAGCAACAAAAATAAATCTCTAAAGTCCTATTAAGCGTAACCGCTTGACTTTTTAATGCACAATTCGCATTTTGCATGACATAACCAAAAACAAATTCATTATCGCATAAAAGTTGCGAAGTGCGGTTTGGCACATCGCATTTCGCAACATTTATGGGTAAACTTCACAAACGGTAAAATTTATATATGGAGATGTGCGAACTAAAGGCATTTAATTACTCGAGCATGAGAAATGAGTTATGTCGTATCAAAACGAAATTTGAGATCTAATGTCTTAAATTTGATTGATAGATATTTCGTGTGAAGGTGAAAGAGAATTGATTTTGAAATGATTATCGATGATTGATATCATATTTGATAAGATTCATATCTATTTTTGCATATTTTGAAATAAATTAACGGCGGATTTATCTCTTTGTTCCATACATTTCTAATGATTGTTCTTGATACTTGAAATGAGGAAACCAACTAAAAGGACGAAGAAGAAAGAGACAAAAAAGGAAGGAAAAAATATTGCTTAAATACCGTCTACTGAAGATTAAGACATGCCCCCCTTATTTTCAGATACCACTTGAAACAAGGAATGTGGTGGTTTGTCATGGGAAGCAATGTATCAGTTTTTTGAAAATTAAAAGCAAATTGTGATAGATAAAGTTGCTTCAGCAGAATTATATGTTTCTTCAGATCCAACTGATTTTGACGTTGCGTGTTTATTCATCCACAAGATAGCCACAAGGCCAAAATTTCTCCCTTACACAGATATGGTTAAGTGGGAAATTAACCACTTAAACATAAAATACATAAATTTTAAGGATTCAAGAAGAAAGAATATTGGTTCTTTCAGGGTGGAATATTTACAAGCAATGTACCATCTACCCTCCCCGCAGCAAAAATATGACAAGGCTTTTCTACAAAGTTTTAGAGTAGAGCACCCAGATCTCCTGAAATTTATCAAAGAATGGAAGGAAGACCAGGGCAAGTTGAAGCGAGATAAACCCAATACGTACCCAATTGCCCAAATTCCTTCCCCTTATTGTTATGCTCCCAATATGTTGTGTAGAATGTTTTCCAAACCTAATACCACCATGTTTTCAATAGACTGGGTTCCATTGATTGATGCAATCGTTAATTCCTTAATTCTGAATTGGGAAAATATCCTATGTGACAGTTTAGCCACACACATCTCAGAATATATGAATAAAAGGAATGTTTCATCTAGAGAAATACCTCCCTTTTATACGTCTGCCTATATCATGGATGAAATCTTCTTTTCTTCTAGTTTTCCTATCATGGGATGGAAATGGACAACCGAAGACCCTACCCCAATCCAGATTTACGACAGAGACCTTTGGGATTCAGACTTCCACCTAAATTTTTATAATTTTTTTTATGGAGTCATGTTTCCTATGCACCAAATGATATGCAATAAGAAATCCCCTAGGGTTTCTGAAAAGGCTAGCGCAAATATTCTTTCTTTGGCTAGGTGGTTTGCAAAGGAGAATTTTAAATATGTCAGAGTATTTGGGAGTTATGCTTCTCCCCACGTCCTACCATATTATGTTCTTGATAAGTTTCTTGCACGAGAGATAGCCTACCAGCTTGTTAATGGTATCACTAAACAACTGAAATATGCTAAGAAGGTCGTTTGGCCTAATTTCCTTGTACAGTGTGGAACTTTTTCACTTTTTGATATTGGCCATACCTACAAGGAGGTTTCCAAGATTAATCTATTGAAATTGGCAGTAATGTCAAAGAGGATATACGATCCAAATGATGTAATTAAAAATTACGCTACAAAGCTCAAAATGAAGCCTTTTATAAAGGAATAGATGGATTTGATGATCTCTTCCAGGGCACAGAAAAGTTTTCAGATATAATCAAGTTTGCATCCAGCCAACTGAGCCAAGATGATTTGGAAGCATTCCAAATATATAGAAATAAGAGACTCAAGAGAGTTCCTCTCAACTTATTAACTATTGAAGATTTCAGCAGACCTACTCCAAGTATCAGCGTGGATAATGAAGCAAAAGACAAGTCTGAGGATGAATCAAGTCAATCAGAGCATCAATCTCACAATTTTGATAACTCTGAAAATGAATATAAATCTAGAAAGGATAGCCAAGAAAAGATAATTGATCAGGTAATCCAAGAGATAGAGATGCAGGAGCGAAAAGAAAGTAACGGAACAGAGTCAACTTCTCAATAAGTTTAGCACAATCATGACACAGTAGATCAGTCTGAAAAGTCACAAACAAAGAATTTTAGAAGTAAATGGGAGGAGTTTTATGAAGCAATAAAAAATCCTAAAGCTAATCCCAACACTGATCAAGTAACTAGTTTTCAAACATCTAAACATTCTCAACAGATAATGAAAATTGTTAATCCACTACAACAAGATCCAGAGACTCATGATCGAGAGATCATACTCGCCTACCCTATAGAACAAATAGTTTTACAAGTTGAAGAAATTCCTTCACTGGACATCTTCTATAGTCCTAGCTATAAGGTTGTAGTTAAGAGGAACAAAAGGAAAAGAACTGATGAAACTGTCTCAAACCTCACAGACAAATCAATTGACGTATTATGGAAGGATTCCTTAGATCACCCTACAGAACATCTAACTAAATTATCATAGTATGCAGGGTCATATGCTCCTGCCACTGTTGATAAAGCTACGTTAGAGTGTTGCTAAGGCAAAAGGAGGCTACAGTACAAGAACTAGAGAGGTTGTTAAATGAATAAAAATCCAGCTCCAGTGAGCAAATCAAAGCAAAGATGGCCCAATTTCAAAAGGATTTCAAGAGTCTTAAATTGCAGCATCATGCAGAAATCAATGAGAAACAAGCACAACTGGAAGCATCAATGACCAGGTTATAGAGCAAACCGCAACAAGAGAAATTTATAAAAGAAGAATTGGATGTAAATGCTGGGCATTACTTCCATGGGTGGGCATTGACCCATATAAGGCCTACCCACTAAACACCCATAAAGCCTTGGTTATGATGTGATGTTTCCTCCTTAACGTCAGCTTACCACCATGGCTAGCCTATAAACCTCCAAGCCAACACTTAGCCATTTTTGGACACATTTATGCATGTCGCTCCTAAACGTCGCACGGTGACCATGATAACGTCGCATAATAGCCAAATGATGTTTTCGTCCGTCAGTGAACCCATCTAACCTTTCGTCGTGGTTTTCTTCACTTCATCAACCATTGTTCGTCGCATGTCCACCAAACGCTTCCAACGCCCTTGGCTGCCATCCTCGGCTCGTGGCTCTTACAGGGGCAGTTTCCATCGCGACAGACGTATAATTGGGCGGTGTCCATTGAGAAGGGACATGGAAATCCTAGATTTCGCACAGTTGGGCAACTTTCGTCATAGTGGGGCAAGGAAGCCCAACTTTCCCCACACTTGGACGACTTCCGTTGCGACGAGGCATGAAAACCACAAGTTCCGGAAGTTAAAGAAAGTACAAGAATTATTTTGTCATCAAGCTTCTATGATTGCCTCTTATTGCGATTCAAATAAAATGCTGATCCAGCAAATAACTATCCAAAAACTTGAATGTGAAAGACTCGAAAATAAAATCAATGAAAACATTCAATGGCAAGCATCAGACTTGGGAAAGGAAGTGGATCTACCTCAAGTAGATAAGTTTCATAAGGATATCCTATTCAAAGATTGGGTAGCACAAATCAAGCAGGCAGAGAAAGTAGCAACGAAAAAAACAAAATTATTATTTGAAATTATTGAATCTGTATGTGAACAACTGGTGAAAGCAGAACTTCTCAAAGAGTACAAGTCTGAAGTGTTCTTAGAAATAAAAAAAACTAGAAACACAATGGAAGCTAAAGGCAAACACATGGGATTAAGTAATTAAAAAGGCAAATAAGTTTGATCAAGAAAATTATTGGAATTTTATGATCAAACCTTGTCATCAGTATCAGATTATGCAATCCTTAACAGATTCAACAGAAAGTTCACAACCAATACTTTCAAACGCAATATTCAAGGGACAGGTCAGATTGAGGATTTCGCAGCCAACTCAGCTCAAGCCTATGATAGATATTTGTCAACTTCGTGACCAAATCCAAAAAAAAGGGGAGAATTCATAAATCAAAATTTTTATTTTATTTTCCTAGATTGTAGTTTAAGTTAGTATTATGAGGATGGTTGTTTGAAACCTCCTCTATGTTTTTGTAATAATCTATTTTAGAACATAGTTAGTTTAGTATTTTAACCCCTCTCATGCATTTAGAAAAATGTCCAAGAATTTGTCAAAAACATTTGCAAAGAATGCACTATTGTAAGTTTGTGAATGCTTTGATGAATTAATGCAACACGTCTATTATCTTTTGATAATTAAAGTTGTTTAACTGATGTTGCACTACTGTACTCTTTAAATTGCTTGAAAGTGAGAAGGAGCAGATCAATTACTGTCAGATTACATGAGTAGAAATTCATACCTATGGTAATTTTATTCACTTGTATTAAGTCTTAATTTATAGATTGACAGTCATCTTTTTATTGCATTATATATCTGAAATATTATTATAGATGAATGTTTCATGCACTTATGTTCTAATATTTGTCTGTAGTTTCTTATTGAATGTATAATCACACATATGAATGCGATATATTTTTCACAATTCTTCTAGTCAAACTATTATTTTAGAAGAATTACCTTACATAATTTTCATCTCTTTCAACTATTAAATGAACTATATTACTAACAATTGAAGGATATATTTTTAGATCGCATAAAGGAAAAAACATCCCGGGTATATAGTAGAATAAATAGTTTAGATAGATACATAAGATAGATTAAAATCATTTCCCATTTTCATGTCATATAATCACACACCCTCAAAATCATGCTTATTGGGAAACTGGTCCCATTACCCCTAGTTGGAGCCATTACACCAAACGGAAAAGGAGTTGCTTTAAGGTCTGGACCGGGTGGTTTCCCCCGATGTTTCGATAGCGGAATTCTGAGACCTCAACAAGACACAACCAAGTTTGCAGTTCTTAGAGGAACAATGACTGGAAGAGATTTTCTTGAGGCCATGTGCAACAATATATTTATTCAACATGAAATTAAACACATTTTTGTGTTGAGGCCCAATTTTGTTAGATTCACAAAGATAGATGAAATATTTTGAAAGGTGATTAGGATAAAGATTCCAGATGAGAAGCAATGGGAAAAGCTATGTGAATACCAAGAAGGGTGAAGGCCAACGTATCAGCCAGATCAGCATAACAACAGATCAACCAAACCAATCATCACAAAACCAGATCGAATCGAGCAGCAACAACCTTCTGAAGAATAGCGTTGGATGTCAGATTTATTTCATCGTGTCCATTTTGTGGTCACACTAGTTGAATTTTTCTTATTTTGTAATTAATAACAGATTTATTATGTAGATATGACAATCGTTGTAGAAATAAATTAAATACTAGATACATTCTGAGTATCAGGGGTTGGACCCTGTATTGTAAAGTTTTTCTATTGTAGCATTGCATTTTCTTGAAGCTGGAGAATAAATAATAAAATACCATATACATGATACTTGAGCTATGTTTATTTGGTGATGTTATTCCTTTTCAATATTAATGTTTCCATTGTTTTTCTCTCAATGCATCATTTAAATATGATTGTAAAACATAAATCTGAAGATTAATATTTGCTATTAGAGCACCTTATTTATGGCTTTGTTTAGAATATAAATGTTTTTATTCTGAAGTCTGGTTAAGAAATTATTAATTGATTTTTAACCATTACTGAATTCACTATTTCCTTCATCTCATAATTAATTATGTTTTAAGATATAGTACGTGTAGTTAGCTTGCCTTGTGAATGCTCTTGAAAATTTGATGCAACAACCCAGCCTTTTATGACTCCATATCCCAATGGAATTAGTTTAAACAGATCTATTAATCCAACCAAACAATCAATCAAAAATCAGTCTCTACAATCATTATAACTAGCCTAATATAAGCTTCATAAACAAAGATAAATCCAAAAGAGAGACCCCCCTCTGAGTCTAGGAGGGCTATATTCTAAGCCTTAAAGTGGTTTTGATGTTGTCTTATATAATTATTCTTGGTAATATTAAAATTATTGAATGATAACATAGTGGCGACCATACTGGGGAACTTACTGAATTTTTTTTCATTTCATTCGAATTCGGAAACCCTGGTTAAAAAATATTTTATGATAGAAGTATTTTCTAAGATTGGCTTTCTTTTAGTTTTCGAAAATAATTAGTTTGTTTGTGCTTCAGATCTGAATTCCGGCTCCTAAAAGAATATCTACTAGATCCCATCCTGACCAAATCCTCCTACTATAGTGGACAATCCTGAATTTGTTTTAAGGAAAACTACTAGAGTTGAGAGCCAAACAAGTAACAGATTTCTTCACATAGCAAATTCCCTCCCTGAAAAATTTGTCACCTTACACGACATTCAGTCTGATTTACAATTTGAACAAGGTTTACTCAAGACTAAATATGAGAATTGGATAGACCAGACAATATTTGATCCTTCTATTCTGCAACAAAGTCTAGTGAGAGAAACTTATTCACAAATTCAATCTGATCTTCAACTTCTCCAAGATTTTGACACTCTCCAAGATTTGGTAACAAAGTTTACTTCAAATGTTGATGATGCTTAACTTCAACAATCTGTAGAACTAACCAACAATCTGTAGAACTAACCGCATTGACTATAGAAACTTCTTCTATTACCTCTCAGACTGCCCATCTTAAGTTAGCTATTCCTCCTGCTTCTATAACCCCCACCACTTCTTTTATCCTTCCTCATAAGACTAATCAAACCTCCATGCACACATCTCCTCCCATCATCCATCCTATTTCATCCACTTTCCACCTTCCTCCACCACCTCCATCAATTATGGCAACTAGGTATGCCCCATTGGTGTTGCCAGCACCATTGGTAGCTATGCCACAGGATTACCAGTAAAAAATTACACTATCTGACAGAACTGGTCATGTAACTTCTCAACAGTATGTTGAAAAAGTGAATGATTGTTTTGACCTTCAAGAGGTATATGAAGAAAGTGTTAAGTTAAGAATGTTTGCTCAGAGTCTTAGTGGAGAAGTTAGAAAATGGTTCAAAGCTTTTCCTGCAAAGAGTATCAATGACATCCCTGATTTCATCAAACATTCCTCAATAAGTGGGAAGTAAAAAAGAACCCTCTTCAAATTTTATCTAAATATGAAAACATTAAGAGGGCCCCAGCTGAAAGTGTTCATGATTATTGCACCAGATTTGACAGTTTATATAATGCAATACCTGCTCATATAAAACCACCACAAGGTTTAGCCTTACTTAAATTTCCAGATGGTTTTGAGCCAGAAATGTCTTATCAGCTAAGAGAAAGAAACTCGGCCACATTAGAGGAAATGTAGAGGGATCCAGTGAGCGTAGAAGCCAACCTATTAGCAAAACGATCTAGAACGAGAATTGAAAAACGAGTTATCATAAGAGAAGAACCTTCAACTTCCACATCTAATGCTAAAATTGACTCATTGGTTAGAACTATGGAGAGAATGACGGAGAGGATAAATCTAAATGAGAGAACTATTCCTAGAGAAAATCAACCAGCTCCTCAAAACAGAAATCAAAATCCTAGAAGAAACCCTCCTCAGATAAGACAGATAGAGCAAAGAGGTCCTGATCAGCAAATTAGGCCTCCATTCCAAAATAATTATGCTGATAAGGATGAAGGAGTAGTTGAAGAAGTAGAAGAAAATCAGATAAACTTAATGGGAATTAATGAAGATGACTATGTTTTTCTCACTCAAGAAGAACAAGAATTATTTTCATTAACTCAAACAGAGTTAGAATCTAAAGAATCTTATGAATATAAATAGGTATTTGAGAAAACTATCATGGAAGTTCACATACAATATAACCTTAGAAGTAAGAAAAACTCTAATAATTCAAATAAAAAGAATTCTGAAAACTCTGCCAAAAAGGTCTCTGAACCTGATCTCAACAAAACAACAGAAAATTAAAGGAAAAGTGTAAACAGTTCAGAAAATAAGAATACAGAAAGAATTACTAGGAAAACAGGTGATACCTTTGCTAAAACTGCCCAAACTAATATCCCTAGTACAAATCAGCAAATTGAACTGAATAAAAAAGTAGTGGCTAAAAGAACTAATTTTTCAAATCTACTCAAAGTTAAAACACCATTCAGCATTGAGAACGAACTTGCTAAACTGAAAATTTCTATTCCTCTCACTGAATTGATAAACAAAAATGTATATAGGTCTCAGGTCCTAAAGATACTAAACATAGGGCAAATTACTGATACTATTAATTTAAATGATGATTAGCCTAAACTCTTTTTTGGGCTACAAGTTAATGGTAAATATCAAGAAGGAGGTGTCCCTCCCTTTTATGTTAGTCTTAATGTTCATGACAAAATTCTACGTAATGCCATGTTAGATTTAGGTGCATCACATAATATTATGCCAAAGGCTGTTATGGATAAACTTGGTTTTGAAATTACTAGACCTTACAAAGATTTGTACTCATTTCATTCTAGCAAAGTTAGATGTCTAGGTCTTATCAAATATATTTGTGTCACTTTAACTCAGATACCAGCAAAAATTCTGGTGATGGATATAGTAGTAGCTGACATCCCTCCTAAGTATGGCATGCTTTTATCACGCTCATGGGGAGTGAAGTTGCAAGGGACCCTTCAAATGGATATCACTTATGCCACAGTACCAGTGTTTGGTCAACAAATAAGACTGTATAGGGAAACCTTAATGAAGTACATGGTGAGTAGTCACGAAAAGCCACATAACTATCCTCTGTACTTTGTTCATACCAACCTTGACTCCTTCATTCTTTATAATGATGGAGACATTGACTCACAGGTTACCCTTGCAGAAAAAGACCTTAATAAAAAGCATGACAACCAAATACAAATTGTACAACAAGACCCTGAAAATGATCTCTTTGGAATATGAGTTTTGATGGCTCATGTGGCAAAGTAGCCTCAGGAGTAGGTATTTGGGTATATAATGCAAGGAACAATCATGCAGAAGGTCACTCATCTAATCTCAAATTTTAGTGCACCAACAATATAGCAGAATATGAAGCCCTACCCTTAGGATTACAATTGCTGAAAAGATTAGGAGCTAAGAGGATTTCTGTCCATGGTTATTCTGAACTAATAATAAAACAAATTAAAGGAAAATATTATGAAAAACATTCTAGATTGAGAGCATACTGAAATGTTGTGCTTGATTTCTTACGAACATTTGAAGAATATGATCTGGTTGTTATTCCAAGAAATCAAAATGTCCTAACAAATGGTTTAGTCTTTTCAGCAAGCACATGTCTAATGTCTGACCCAAACAGATAGTACATAGTATAGGTTAAACATCGTCCATCTATGCCTGATAACTTAAGATATTGGCAAGTATTTGGTAATGACAAAAAAATTAAGAGTTTATGGTGTACAAATTAGTGTAAATAAATAGTGTGGTGTTTCTGATGTAAATATTTCAGCAAATAAAACTGTACATAAGTACTTCAACTCAAGGATAATATCCTGCGTAGAGGGATTGTCCCTTTAGAAGAACCGTTTGACTTAACGACGTGGCCAAAAAACCAAAAATAGAACCAACAGGGACAAACATTGAAGAGTGTAATATAGGCAGTGAACAAAGCACCAAAATGATAAAACTGTCAAAATCACTACCTATAGTTACAAAACAAATGTATATACATATGTTTAAGGAATTCATAGATGTATTTTCTTGGAGCTACGAAGACCTAAAAGCTTATGATACTAGCATTATACAACAAAAAATTCCAATCAAGGAGGATCAAAAACCTTTTAAACAAGAACTGCGTAGGATAAATCCTATCTTAATACCCTTAATTGAGAAATAAATTAAGAAAATGTATGAGGCCAAAATCATAGTTCCACTTAGATATTCTAAATGGGTATCCAACATTGTGCCTACAAGAAAGAAAACAGGTGAAATCAGACTTTGCATTGACTTTAGAAATCTGAACAAAGTATCCCTTAAGGACAACTACCGCTTACCAAAAATGGATTATATATTACAGAGGGTAATAGGCTCCAGTAGGATCTCTTTGTTAGATGGCTTTTCAGGATATAATAAAATTTTAATGCATCCTGATGATCAAGACACAAAGATGCAGATTGGGTAGGGAGCCCAACGGACAAAAAGAGCACATCTGGAAGGATCTTCAGTATCGGGTCGACAAAATTTTCTTGGTACAGCAGGAAGCATAGATCTGTGGCACTCAGTTCAGCAAAGGCTGAGTATATGGCAGCAAGCTTGGCTGCATGCGAGGCCATATGGATGAGGAAGATCCTGGTCGGGTTGTTCGGGTCACACTTGGAGCCTACTGTGATTTATTGTGATAACCATAGTTGCATTAAACTCTCGCCTAATCCATTATTTCATGATAGATCCAAACACGTCGACATCAGGTACCATCATATCAGAGATTGTGTGCAGCGGAGAATCATGTTACTTTCATACATTCCCACGGAGAATCGGGATGCTGACATCTTGACGAAGGCGCTCACCAGGAGAAAATTCGAATACCACAGAGGCAGGATAGGGGTTGCAGATAATCCATATCTTGTTGAGAGGGAGTGTTGAAAATGCAACAAGATGATGGAGCTTGGTGAAATGAAGTCGCCTTCACCAAGTGGGCCCGCGGGCTATTTTTGGCGCAAAGTCTATTTTTAGACTATGTCTATTTTTAGACATATGGATCATGGTCTATGAGTTGCGAGGATCTTATTTATGGATGATTAATTAAGTTGGTAAAAATAGATGGACCTATATTTTTAGACATTAGGCGATTTCTATTTTTACTCTTTGTCGGTAAAATAGAAACCGTTGAATATATGCGCTTATAATAATATTTAAATGCTAGTATCTTATCCTCTTGGAGCACTTCGGTTGATGCTTGGATGTATACATACGGTGACGAAGGAATACATATTCACACAAGGGTTAGTTGAGCTATTGCATAAAATTTCAGCTTCAATTAGAACTCTCATATTAATGAGGAGATTGAACAGATTTGATGAGACAGTTGGTGGAGTTGTGTTCGGTTTAACTTAGTTGAACTAGTTGTATTTAGTCTAAGTGATAAATACACTAGTGATGAGTGGTGTGAATTAATTATTAATTAATTCACTAATTATTAACTCATAAATCAACTAAAGAACACATCAGTTAACTGCAATGCATGGACAGTTCAGTGGAGACCAGTGTTAGAGGTGGGTGAAAGGGTGAGTGTGACTATCAGTTGTGACTATAATTGTGCATGAGATTTACACACACATTGATGGAGATTGCCAATTAGGATTGCGCAGTTGGATCTAGTGGGATTCGAACTTGGATCTCATTCATTCTCATCATGGATTGCGCAATAGAGGCAGGCAGACTTGTGGAGGAGATTTGAACCTGTGACTTGTTCACTTTCTATACTAGTTTTGTGTGTGACTTTTGGAGATAGTACTGAGTACTTGTGAGGATTATTGTACTATGATTGTTACATGTTCTCTATCATTATAATATACAGATAGTTGGGGGTTTTTAGCTATTGCTTTCCCAATTACATACTGTGTTCATATGTGTGCTTGATTATGTTTTAATGTGCGCATTTGACTGCTTCTATTTCCGCATATTGATGATCAATTGTAGAAGAGGTTATGTATTATGCATGAAGCTTAAATAGTGTGTAATCAGGATAATATTGGTGAATAATTCAGCTATTATTCAAATTTATACACCCATCTCAACACTACATAATCCAACTGAAACTTTTCTTCTTTAGTCTTACTGTCATAGATATTTTTTATCTTCTCCTGCAACTGAATAGCGTTCTGAGACACTTCGTCCCTTGTCTGCTGAAGGTGGATCATTTGATTGATCATTCAATGATTATCATCTTCTTCGCTGCCAACCTCTTGCAGTAACCTCATGACCGGAACTGTAAGTGACGCGGGAAAAACAACATCAGTATCATAAACCAATTTGAACAGTGACATACCTATGAATTTCTTGCTGCTGACTCTATCTGCCCACAACGCGTTGATAAGCTTTCGATGCCAGTTCCTTTTGTTTGCCTCCAACATTTTCTTGATTATGTTTATCAGCGATTTATTTGATGATTCTGCCAAGCCGTTTCCTTGTGGGTAGTACGCTGTCGAATGACCCAGCAAATATTATATTTGTCGCAAAACTCTACCATCTTCTTAGATCTAAACGTTGTTGTGTTATTTTTGATGATTTTGTGAGGGCAACCAAAACGAGATAAGATATTTGACTCTAAAATTTGAATGATTACCATATCAGTGGCCTGCCTTGCTGGAATGGCCTCGATCCATTTGGTGAAGTAATCTATACCTGTCAAGATCCATTTATGATGTGATGATGATGCGAGATGGATTTCTCCTATGAAATCGAGTCCTCACTGCTGAAAGGGAGCATTTACTAAAACTAGTTTCAAAGGGAGAGGAAGCAATTTCCTTTTTCCTTGGAAAATTTGACACTCATGGCAGCTCATTACTATTTTATACAAATCTGAAAATAAAGTGAGCCAATAATATCCTGCTCTCAACACTTTGTTAGTCGTTGTTTTCCAGAACAAATGACCACCACAATCACCTCTATGAAAGTCATGCATTACCTGTTGAGCCTCATCTTCAACCAAACAATTGAGGAGAATACCTCCTGGATCTTTCCAATAAAGAGCACTTTTTAAAATACAGTATTTAGCAGATTTAAGTTTCAGTCATCTACCTTTGCTTTTAGACATCCCTGGAGGTGGTGAAATATGCTGAAGAACATAAACAATATTTGAATACCATGGGGATTGTAGAAAGATGTCTGAAACTGGAACAAGAAAACCTTCATCCTCATCTTCTGACAATGTTGTTAGGAGATTTATATGCAAAGCACGCAGGTTTGATTGAATCCATTAGCTTTGCCAAGCCTTGGCCTTTGATCAACTTCGTGGGTTTAATCTCCAAATCATACTCCAACATTGTTGTTATCCATTTACCTCTTCTTCCTTCTGGATCATTTTGCATCATGACATCTTTCACTGCTGCATTAAGAACATATGCTATAGTATGTGAATGCAGAATGTATACTCTAAAATCCTTCAATGCTTTTATAAGAGCCAACGCTTGTTTCTCAATGATATTATACTACAAAGCGGCATCTCGAATAGTCCTACTGAAAAAGGCAATTGGATTTTCAATATGATCTCTCTTCTGCATCAAAACCGCAGCCATAGTATGCTCCGATGCAAATGAAAATATAATGAAATCTTGAGTGTAATCAGGACTAATAAAGACTGGGGCATTGGACAGAGCAAACTTTACCAGATTAAATGACTTGATAGCATCCTCACTCCATTTCATAGTGCTATCTTTCTTCAACATGTTAGTCATTTCTCTTAAATGTTCAGCCAAATTGGGTATAAATCTGCATAGGAAATTCATCTTACCATTAAATGCTTGAATCTCATTTTTTTTTACGTGGAAGGTCTATGTGCTGAATTGCTTCTACTCTGGATGGATCAATGCAGATACCGTCTTTAGAGATGATATGCCCCAGCAGCTTGCCTTCAACCATAGCGAATAGAATTTTCTTTGGATTAAGAGATATCCCAAACTTCCTGCATCGCTGAAAAACAATTCTCAAATGGTGCAAGTGTTCATCATCAGAACCAGAAAACACTGTTAGATCATCCAAATAAACAACAAGAAAAACATCCTTTTCATTGGAAAAATAAATGCCCATTGCTCGCTGGAAAGTGGCTCCAGCGTTCTTCAGTTCAAATGGCATTTTGGCATACTGGAAAGTTCCCCAGGGTGTTGTGAAAGCAGTTTTGTCTTGGTCTTTCTCATGCACCAAGATCTGATTATAGCCTAAGTAGCCATCGAGTAGTAACATCCTCGAAGCTCCAACTACTCTCTGCAGAATACAGTCCATCTTCGGAAGTGGATAATTATCCTTTAAGGATGCTTTATTCAGATTCCGAAAATCTATACATAACCTTATCTCTGCTGTATTTTTACGTACCGGGACCAAATTTGAAATCTAGTCAGAAAATCTAATTGGGACAATGATACCAGCTTTATACAATCCGTTTACCTCTTTTTCAATGGATGGCAGTAGCTTTCGGTTGATCCTTCTCAGCTTCTGTCTAAATGGCTTCTAATCCGGCTTGATGGGAATAGTATGCTGAATTATGTTTTTGTCATACACATTCAAATCTGAATAATCCCACGCGAACACATCAGAAAATTCAAAAATTAATTTAACATACTTTTCCTTTACCTCAAGGGTCAATGCTTTTGATAACTTCACAAGCTTGGGCTTGTCAGCAGTTCCGAGATTCACATCTTCAACTCCTTTCTTAGTAGGCACTAATCTTGGTTTCTTTGCAACATCATCCTGGTAAAAAAGCACCTCTAAAGGTATGAGACCTCCAGGAATTACATTGTCCTTTAGCTGCAATATGTCCATCTGATTTGCTTCAATTTCTTGATCATCAACCTCATAATCACCTTTTATGGGAGTATCCTTGAATTTTCCTTCACTCTGCAAAAAAGCATTGATTTCATTGTCATCCGAAAACACTTGCCAATACCTTAGATTGTCAGGAACAACAGGCCTATGTTTGACGTAAATCTCAAACTTGTTGCTGGAATTCATCGGAATTTTCAAGTTGCTTGCAGTAGTGGCAAGAGAATCAGCAATAAGATTCTACATTTTGGGTATTGTTGTCAAAGTGTACTCAGGAAAAGCCCTCAGGATGTCAAGAACTACATTTCTATATGCCCTCAATCACGGATGCTTTGCTTGATACTCTCATTTTACCTGTTTGATTATCAACTCTGAATCTCCATAGACAGAAATCCTCTTTGCATTTAGCTTCTTCAAAATTTTCAAACCTGCAATCAAAGCTTCCTACTCTTCTTCATTGTTAGAGCAGTCAAAAGCCAACTTGTAAGCACATACTCTAACATTACTAGGAACTTTTTCAAGCTGGAAAACCAGGCTCCGAATCCATATTCCTATACCAGCACCGTCCTTACCAACAGCTCCATCAAAATCCATGCTCCAAAGGCCTTCTTCTTCCCCCAGATGCTGAAATTTTGCTTCTTTCTCTACTTTATCTTGACTGATTTCTGCATCTTTCTACTGTTCATTGTCTTTTTGCTGCTGGCAAGTAGGAAGCTCAGGAATGCTTGTTGCTTTACCTTTTTCCTGTTTAAGGACTTCACTAAAATTTTCTAAAATTTCAGGTATCTCATCTACTTGTACAAACTGAACACTTTCATCATTCAAACCACCATCTGAATATAATACAAAGGACTCTAAATCAGTGTGGACCGCATTAATGGGATGATTAACTGGCTTCTCTTTGCGAGTGATCATGTATTTCATTTTATTCTCCCAATATAATTTTCTCAACTGACCAAACAAGGGAATGGTGGCATAAGAGAAGTCAAGCTGCATAGTTCCTTTAAGTTTTGCACCCCAAGACCTGCATAAAAGCATTCCAAATCGTGGTGGAACATTGGCAACAACTACATCCATCAAAACATTCTTGGCTTGGATTTGGTCTAAAGATACTACCAAGTCTTTGATAAGAAAATACAATGGACCCTACTAGAGTAAAAGGAATACAAATCATGGTATTTGCGGGTAATATCAAGTCCTAACTTCTCCATAATGGCTTTGGGCATCAAGTTATGCGAGGCTCCCGAGTCCAACATAGCATTATGTAAAATGAACTCATGTAATCTAAGACTCAGGTAGAAGGGAGGGACTTCACTTTCTCAGATTGATCTTCTGTGGCTGGACCAAAGATGAGTTCAAGGTAGACATCTGATTTTTATAAGCTCTATTTTTGACCAACTCAATCAAGTGTGTGGACACCTTCAGCTTAGAAATTTCATTTTCCAAATTAAAAGAAGAAACTTTTTCTAACTCTTTAACTGGAGGATCTTTCTTTTCTGCTTGCTCCTTTTCTGGGCTATGCTGGTTCTTTTCATTTGTAGTGTTATTTGTTGACGATGCCTTGCTGGGAGAGGGATCAGCATGCTCTTTCCCTTTTCTTTGAGTATTTGAGAGTTGTTTTTTGGTTGCATCTCTTTTCTTTTCTAAATGGGACTGATCGGCACATCTCTGCTCCTCAAAGAACACTTCTCCTGTTGCGCTGATAAAGCGTTCATGTATCCTCTTTGGTAGTAATCGGACTCTTCTTCTAACACTGTATCATTAGCCAAAATGAAATCATCATCTTTTCGAATGTCTGAAATCGTTGTGTATTCTTCATCTTCAGTGAGAAATATGGAAGCACCATCTGCAGTGAAGAAATGATTGGCTTCAACGACAGGATCCTCATCATCGTCTGTCTATGTTCACTGAACGTAATTTTGCTGCAATGGAGTTTTGATCTATTGTTGTGGCATTGCTTGGACCTGCGTCCTCTGTTCTCTCTGCTTAATTCTGAATTGTGGCTGTTGATGTCCTCTAAAATTCGGATTCCTAATTTGTGTTTCAGGTCTGTCTGAAATTGTCAGCCGATCAACCATCTTTTCGCCTATTCTAATCAAAGTATCCATCTTGCTGTCTGAAGGAGACACTTCTTCTTTCATAGTTACTCTCTTTTTAGCCTTTGCCTGAGCTCTTCTGGCCGGTAGATTTGTTTCTACACTCACAGCTATCTTCTGCATGTCTTCAAGCGTGATGTGATCTCTTTCTCGTAGCTGATATGCCATATCAGCGTCGAAACCATCAGGAAAATTGGGCAAGACTAATCCCACATGGGGTTTAAGATTGGCCCGAATAGCATTATATATAGCATTAAATCTTACACAATAATCCTGTACAGTTTCACCCACATTTATTTTAATATTTTCATATTCAGACAAAATTTGGAGTGGGTTTTTCTTTACCTCCCATCAATCTAAGAACTGCTTATGTAACTCCTGTAAAGTGCCAATAGAGCTTGCTGGTAAGGCTCTGAACCACTTTCTAACTTCGCCTCCAAAGCTTTGGAAAAACAACCTTGTGGTTACATTCTCTACCTCTACCTCATGAAGATAAAAAAAGTCATTCATCTTATCAACATGCTACTGGGTTGTAATACTTTGAGTGGCATCAAAGATAGGGATTTTACTTTGATAATCAGCAGGCATATCATTCAGATTCTGAGGTAAAACCAAGGGTGCATACTAGGTAGCCATGATTCGAGGTGGATTTACAATAGTGTTGGTGCTACTAGGATTTAAGGGAGGTGTTGATGGAGGAGATGAAAGCTAAGAATTGACTGATGGCAATGCTGATAACACTGTTACCGATGAAATAGTAACCACAATGTTACCTACTTTTTTTGGTAGCATAAAAAGCACCCGATTTTGAAAAGTGGTGATGCAGAATCACCCCTTTTCTTTTTTGTGCACATTTTTGACACTAATATTTTTATTCATGAAGTATGAATATTTGTTTTAAAATGTTAGTGATTTTCATGCTAATTTTGAAACATATTGATGCGATATGTCCAAACTTTTTTTACTTGTTGATTTCATGCTAATTTTGAAACGTATTGATACGTATCAGCCTTTTTTTAGAGTGGTGATTTTCATGTTGGTAATAAAACACAAAGCGAGATAAATAAATAAATAAATAAATAAATATATATATATATATAAATAAATAAATATATATATATATATATATATATAAACAATAAAAAAACCAATAAAAATGTAAAAAAAAACAAAATTAACTCGTAAAAATAAAAAATTTAAACAAAAATAAATAAATAAATAAACAAAAAAAACAAAAATATTCGAAAATTATATCAAAAGAAATGACAAAATTTGAAAAGAAAAACACATAATTTCAAGGAAAAAAAAATCAAAAACATTTTTTTATAAGTTATTAAAAAAAACCATATAATTTTAAAAATAATAATAATAATAAGAATAATAATTAAATAGAAAATTTTAAAATAATTAAAACTACAAAATTAAAATTTAGATAAAAAAAATAAAATACAAAAAAGAAAAAATTAAATTAAAAAAATAATAATAATAAGAAAAAAAATTACAAATTTTAAAATTAACAAAAAAAACCAAAATTTAAAATTGAAAAAGAAAATTAAAAAAAAAAAAAAAAACTATCATTAAAAAACAAAAAAAAATGAAAAAAAAAACCACGTGCAAATAATTAAAAAACAAATATCCACAAATTTGCTGTTTTTTTTTAAAATGAAACAATTTATAAATTTTAAAAATGAAAAACTAAATAAACTAAAAGATTTAAAAAAAAATTTAATTTAATTAAAATTTAATAAATTTAATAAATAAATTTTAAATTTTAAAAAATAATTAATCTAAAACATTAAATTTAAAAGCAAAATTTAAAAAAAAAACAAAACAAAAAAAATTAAAACAAATTAAATTTAAAATAAAAAATTTGAATTAAAAAAAAAAAAAAATATATATATATATATATATATATATATATATATATTAAAAAATTTTAAAAAAAATAAAAACAAAAAAAACAAGAAAACAAATTAAAAAAAATAAAAATAAAAAATAAAAATTGTTACGAATTAAAAAAATATTAAAATAAATAAATAAATAAATAAATAAGAAAACTAAAAAAAAAATAAAAAAAAATCAAATTAAATAAAAAAGAAAAAAATAATAAAAAATAAAATAAAATTATTAAAAATGAAGAGAAGACTCGTTTTGAATGAAAAAGAGCGAAAGGAAAGGAGGTGGGCCCAAATCGCAATCGGAAGATCGAAAGGAAGGGAAGATATTTGGAATAGAGCGATTGAAAAATATGCGATGCGATGGAAACATTGCGATTGCGATTAGTGTAAAGGGAAAGGGAAATCACAATCGCAATCGAAGCGGGAGTGGATGTAATACATAGGAGAGTAACGAAATATGCAATGCGATAGCGGAAAATATGATGCGATGAGAAATGGGAGAAATCCCTTTGAAAATTTGTATAAAATGAAATTTTCCATTTTACATAGGGAAAGACCCTTTTCAATTTGTAAATGGTGGAAGGGATTAAAGGTGGGACCGGGAACTAAATTGCAATCGCAAATCGGGGGCTCGGGGCGGGTGTATCACACAATGGAATTTCACCGATTGCGATTGAGAATAAATGATGGGGGGGAAGTTTTTATAAAACGAAATAAAATGACCTTTGGGTTTGACAAAAGGAAAAGGCCTTTTTATTTTAAATGGGCAGAAAAGGTTAAGGTGGGGTCCAAAGGTCAATCGCAATCACAAATCGGGGTGTGGATGGAGTGGGAGGTTGAACAGCGGAAATGGCCGATTGCGATGGTGCGACGGCTTATGAGCCCTCCGATCAGATGGGAGGATCAACGACGGAGATGTAATCGGGCGGAGTTAATCGCAATTGGAGTAATCGGGGAAGGTTCAATCGTAGGGGATTGATCGGGACGTGCGATTGCGATGATGCGATTGGCTGCGGGCCATCGAATCTTTAAGGTGATCGACGATCGGGATGAGATCGGGCGGGGTTAATCGCAGGTGAGATTTATATGGTGTGATCGGATCGAAATAGGGGATTATCTAATCGCATCAGATTTTTATGGTTTAAAAGACCTTTATAATGCGATTTATGCAATCGAATAGGGGAAAATGGATTTTATAAAGAAAAACATTAAACTTTTATCAAATAAAGTGTAAGGAAGAAATGGGAAAAGGGGAGGGGTTAGGCTATAGGGGAACTTCATTCACTTAGGCATAAATTTCAATCCAGGAGTCAGTTTTGAGAGTATAATATACTGTTGAAAAGCTCTTTCCGAGCTCTTTCTGATGGACGTACTTAGAACATGACTGTATATTTAAAATGTTGTAGAAAACACCTTTGAAGGGCAGGGAGGTGGCTTTGTGTAGATAGCAGCTTCTGAAGTGCAGCTTATTACATATGAAGACATAAAATTACATAATAAATAATAATAAAGGAAAGGTACCGGGTGAAAATTACATCAAGCCTAATAGAACATTTCTTTGATTTTCCAGGATGCTGTGACTTAGAGTTTATTTGACCTCCTCATGACTTTGCTGATATTTATTGGCACTTAACTCATAATTTTGACGAAAATGAGACCCTAGAACCTAATGAGACCAACCCTATGACCTAATAATATGGATTGAGAATGAAAGTGAATCATGACCAAAGACCATAGAGAGGAGAATTAGCAAGGTATTACATGAGGAAAAACTGATGAAAAACCACTACCATCAATGAATCTGTGACCTAATGGAATGGTGAAAATTTATGGTATGGGACTCCTAATATGATAATGCAAAAGAGCAATTTTGATAACTGATGGCAGTATGACTAGACTGACACTAACATGCCCAATGCAGTAGTAAAAGACATTTTAACGCAAAATGGTCCTGATAGAAAGAGAGGCAAATGGATTGCTATTATTATGGAATCTGATTTGGAAATTAGACCTACCAAATTGATTAAAGGACAAGGATTAGCCAAATTGATGGATGAATCTAATTTTCATGCACTAGATATCAACATGATCTACTCATTAAATGATTAAGAGGAACTGGTGACTCCACTAATTTATGAGGCATTCATAAATTCTCCCTGTTATGCATATATCTAATATGTTTTGTTTAATTTGAATGCTCCTCCTGGTTTGTCCAATATTAAAGCAATATTTATAAACTTGAAAGCTCTCAAATTCTGCATTTTAGAAGATGTCTTATATTGGAAATATCTTAGAGGTGCTTTACTCAAATTTTTGCTAAACGATTATGCAAATAAAGTTATGTAGGAATTCCATGAAGGTGACTGTGGTGGCCATCTTTATTGGAAAACCACTTCCAATAAGATCCTTAGGGTTGGTTTCTACTGGCCTACCCTTTTCCCTAACATCCACAAGATGGTAACTGCCTTCCACAAGTGCCGAATTTTTGAAGGAAAGAGAAAATTTTTGCCCTTTCCTTTAAAGCCCATTTCTGTTGAGAGCCCTTTCCAACAATGGGGTTTCGATTTCATTGGTGAAATTCATCCCCCATCTTCTGCCCAGCATCAATGGATTCTTACTGCCACAAACTACTTTACCAAATGAATAGAAGCCACTCCAAGAAATGCTATTGATTCTTTCATTATTAAATTCCTTGAAACAAATATCCTTTCAAGATTTGGTTGTCCTAGAAAATGTATCACAGATAATGCTGGAGCCTTCATGTCCAAGAAAATAGTTGATTTCTGTTATAAATACCACATAACATTGGGACATTCAACAACCTATTACCCTCGAGGTAATGGATTGGTTGAATCTTCAAATAAAAGTTTGGTGAATATCATCAAAAAGCTCCTAGAAGATAACAAGAAATCATGGCATAACAAGTTGGTCAATGCACTTTGGGTTGATAGACTAACTACCAAAAAAAAAATTGGCATGTTTACCCATTGGTCTATGGAATGTGTTAAGATTCTATAATGTATCTTTTTGACCATACATTTTACTATCATTCCACTCTTTTCCAGTCCATATTTAAAGTCTATATTATCACTTTCATCCATTTTTTCAAAGGTATATAACATTATTCTCTTTACTATATGTTTAACTTGTTTTACATATAATTTTACATTACCTTCATATTTAATCATTAATCGAAAATATATAATTGTTGAGATAGTTTGAAGACTACAATTAATCTATCATGGTTGTCTGAAGACTGTGTTACTGAAACAGTGAACATAATACAAAAATCCCATTGCTGAAACAGCCCGTGATTTGCGATTTTGAAGCAGTATTTCAGGCACAACAGCAACAAGAAAAGACAAGGGAGGGAGTTGTTACACTGGTCGTAACAACTGCACCTCGGACCTAGTACCATCGTAACCATTGTAACAACATTTTACTATGGAAGAATAGAATGTCCTATTTAGTATAGAAGATCAGATCGGGTTAAGAATAGGATATTCTATGATGTAACCAATTATGTAATAAATGTCTCCTCTTTAAAAATATGAGACATTAACATTAAGGGGGGATCAAAGATGACAGAAGGTTTATTTTGAAAGAGACTTCCAAAGAAGGAACGAGAATTCTTTGTAATACATTTGATAGATGAATAAAAGCTTGTCCCGAGCATTTCGTTTTAATTCCTTCTCCTGGGGAATATTGTGAGAAGGAAAGGGTCCACCTTCTTCACAAGATTCACCCATTTATTTCCGTAGTGTGTTAATTGTTCTTTTCATTTACGCCTTGTTAAACTCTATTTGCTGAAATCATTTATGCAGTATTGGAACTCTGTTATCTATGGCTGAAACTCTGTTTCCATTGATTGTTGCAATGTTTTCATACAATTCATTCCTAGGTAGTTGTGGATTATTTTAATTGGTAATCTTGTTTACAGAATGAGTTTGTGAAAGAGTGGTAATCAAAAACAGGTGTTGAAGATTCCTACTTGGGGAATAGGGTCTTGTTCTCTGTTATAACATAATTGGTCCTTTTTTTTCTGCAGATTGGTTTCTTTTCTTAGATTGTTGAATTTTTAAATGTAATCCAGGATTCTTTTGATGATTGTCTACAATAGAAATATTGTCTTTCTTGTAACTCAAGTAGAGCTTCAGTTTGTTTGAAACAATGTGTGATTAGTGTAATTTTTACTACAACTTTTCATTGCTTTTAAGATTGAGCATATACAGTGTGTGATTGCCTTTGAAATAAATAGACTTCCTTGGGTTGACAATTTATGTAGCACTTGATTCGTTAAATCAATAAGCAATTAAAGTGACCAACATCTTGACGCCGTTGTCGGGGAAGGAAATTATAGATTTCAAAAGCTTTGATGTTTTTCTTTCAGATGTGCAGATTGCATGAGAGGATGCGGAGCCCATGAGAAAACTAACCCTACAGGTGGAAAGGGCAAAGGAATGGGAGGAAGAAAGACCTTTAATGACGAGATCGTATCAAAATCTAAATCTTCTCAGAGGCTAAGCTCTCGAAGGCCTAAGCCTCAACATTCTCCCCAATCGAACTACGAAATAGAATAAATTGAGTCCTGAAAACGTTGAGGAGCCAGCAGGAAGCGTTGAAGAACCAGCAGAAAACGTTGAAGAGCCAGTAGAAAGTGCTTAAAATCTAGCAGAAAACGTTGAAGAACCAACAGAAAACATTGAGGAGCCAGTAGAAAACATTGAGGATCGAACAAGCGCAGTAGAAGATCAAGCAATGGAAGGGAACAATGACGAATTCTTCGGAGGAGGACCAGTAGATCCTGAAGGAGGGGGAAAAGATGAGAATTCTCTCTCTACCTTGGGGTTTCCTATTGGTGATATCCCTAGACGAGCAACCCCCATGAAGAATATTCCACTTTCAGCCTTACCTAACTTCCATGGTTTATCTTCTGAAGATCCTGATGAGTTTCTTTTTGAGTTTGATATATTATGCAGAATTTATGATTACATTACTAATGCCCAAAAAGTGAAGCTATTTCCAGCAACATTGAAAAGAAATGCATTAAGGTGGTTCATGAGTCTTAGAGGCCATGTAATCACAACATGGGAACACATGAAACAAAAGTTTCTAATTAAATATCAAGACTACTACCGAACTAGAGAA
Source organism: Pinus albicaulis (assembly GCA_034641835.2). Taxonomy (NCBI): domain Eukaryota; kingdom Viridiplantae; phylum Streptophyta; class Pinopsida; order Pinales; family Pinaceae; genus Pinus; species Pinus albicaulis. The sequence goes on from CM076570.1 coordinate 1,302,911,602, forward strand.
AAAAGAGAGGAACTATTTAAGATGGTACAAAAGGAGGAAGCGAATCTAGAGGACTTCATGGAAGGACTACAATACAACTTGCAGAGATCCAATCATCTCGATGTAAGTAAGGACATTCTTAAAACAATATTACTGAAAGGGGTGAGGGATGATTGTCTAGATATGCTAAATATGTTCGGTAAAGGGGAAATATCTAAATAATCATATGATAAAATTGTTAACCTCTGTAAAAGATGTTCAAGGGGAGCTGCAAGGAATAGGGCAAACAGCAGGGATACCACATATTCAAGTGTTCAAAAATCAGCCAGTGGAGGAGCAACAAGAGTCGAAATTGGTAATTTACATTAACAATTTAAAACTGAAATGTTAAGTTCTTTTGCTTCACAGATTGACACCTTGCAGGTTAAGAATAAATAGAGCCGAAGCAAAAAAAATTTTGGCTGTCGTTTGCCCCAAATGCAGAGATAAACACCTTCTAAGGTAATTTCCATTAGACAAGGTGCCAATTTGCCCCCTTTGTGAGAAGGATCATGAAACACAACAATGCCCTTCTTTACCAGGAATAAAAGCAAAATTGCAACCAACCGAAGAAGATGCTGAAGCAGTCTATCTGCTGACACAGAAAAAGCAATGGCAACCACGAGGACAAGGTATGAACTCTAATATGCCATTTACATCTTCTAATCGTTGGAACAATTATCCTTCTTTTATTCAAGCAAATTACCCTCCCTTTAACCAAATGCAATACCCGCCCTTCATTCAAATGAACTACCCACCCATGCAACAAACAAACCCTCCCTTTGTAGATCCTGCAATCTAGACTCCTTGGCCTCCACAAAAACAATCTTAATTTAACCAATGGAATCTGAATTGGAGGGGTCAACAACTCCCGTTTCCAAATCAATTTCTTTAATTTCAGCAACCACTTCCTCTACCATCAAGTGCTACACCGAATAATCAAATGATAAGACCCCAGCTACCTGTACTACCAAATCTTAACCCCAATAATAAAGTTGTCCAAGTTATTGATATTCAAAACCAGCCTATACTTCCTATTTTCCCTGCACAATGTAATGACATTCATTTACGGTCTGGGAAAATAGTTGAACCCATTATCGATGATGTTACCTCTTCTGATTCTGATAAAGAAGAGACTGAAAAACGTGATCCACATAAAGAGTTACAACCACCCTCTAATAACAGTGCTGAAACAGCAGAACAACCATTCCCTGAGCATTTAGTTTTAACTAAAACACTTGAGCCACCTACTTTTAATCTTCTAGGGGAATTACAGAATCTGTATGTCAAAATTCCACTTTTACAAGCACTAAGAGATGTACCAATTTATGCCAGAATTATGAGAGATATTTGTGTTAAGAAACCTGGTAGGAAAGATAAAGATCCCCTTACAGTTCATGTTATGGGTGATCTATATGCATTAATGTCCGGTAAAGCTCCTCCAGTTAAATATGGTGATCCCGGCCATCCTACTGTCACAATGCAAATCGGTAAAACAATAATCCCTCAAGTTCTGGTAGATTTAAGTGCTGCTATAAATATTATGACGCTTGAAACTTCACAATTGTTACAGCTGAAAAACGTAATCAAAGATACACCAACCATTCTAGGGTTAGCTGACCGTTCTACAATCAAACCGGAAAGAGTTACTGAAGACCTAGTTATCTCAGTTGAATCCTAAAATTACCCAGCTGAATTTGTGGTGTTACAGACTAAAACAAAGTTGGGAGGACATCCTCTAATTCTGGGAAGGCCCTGGTTAGCCACAGCCGATGCCTTTATCATCTGTAGATATGGTTCAATGACAATTTCCAATGGATATGAAACTAAGAATCTTACTCTCTACCCTCACGCTACACCCATGATTAATAATGATAATTTTGTATGGATGGACTATGATGAGGATGAGGTAATTAATAATTTTATTTGTGAACCCTCCTCTGTGATTCCAGAAACACATAATCAACTGGCTGCACTTTTGAAATCAGATACCTAGCAAAAGCTTAAATATGAAGATCTACCTCGAACATCAACCACCATCTATTCTAAAAGTATAAGAGTAGAAATCGAACCTGGCAAAACACTAAACAAAAACCCCGACTTGACAGTTGTTGAAACACAACAATTAATGAAGTTAGTGTTTGAAAATAAGGAAGCATTCGCATGGGACTATACAGATATGAAAGGAATCTCTCCTATTACGTACTCACCGGATCTATATCAAGGAAGGTTGTCAACCAGTCTGTCAACCCCAATGACGAATGAACCCTAATTTACAAGAAATTGTCAAACAGGAACTTCAAAAATTGCTTAATGCAGGGTTTATATATCCTATATTTGACAGTGAATGGGTTTCCCCATTGGTGATAGTTCCTAAGAAAAACGGGAAATGGAGAGTGTGTGTAGATTATAGAGCCTTAAATAAAGCCACTCAAAAATATCACTTTCCTTTACCATTCATTGATCAGGTATTAGATAGTTTGTCAAGGAAGAAATTCTTCTCCTTTTTAGATGGGTTTAATGGGTATAATCAAATCAAAATTGCACCCCAAGACCAAGATAAGACCACTTTACTAGTCCTTGGGGAACTTTTACTTATAGATTTCTCCCATTTGGACTATGTAATGCACCAACAATCTTTCAAAGAGCAGTTATAGGAATATTTTCTTATATGCTGAATGACTCTATGGAAATATTTATGGATGACTTTACCCCTTATGGTGTGTCTTTTTAAGACGCATTACAAAATCTTTAGAAAGTACTTAAACGATGTATACAAGCTCACCTCTCTTTAAGCATCAAAAAATGTCATATTATGATGAGTGAAGGAGTGGTGCTTAGACATTTTATTTCATCTCAAGGAATTCAAGTAGATCCATCCAAAATACAAGTCATTCAGAACCTTCCTATTCCTAGAACACAAACATATGTGAGAAGTTTCTTAGGACATGCAGGATATTACAAGAGATTTATTAATTTTTTTTCCAAAATAGCTTCTCCTTTGTTTCTGTTACTTTTGAAAAATACTGAATTCAAGTGGACTAATCTTTGCCAAGAGGCCTTTGTAGAACCCAAGCATCAATTATCTACAGCTCCTATTTTGAGGGGACCTAATTGGGCACTTCCCTTTCATATATCTTCTGATGCTTCGGATACTGCAATTGGAGGTGTCTTGCGACAAGAAGAAAACCATCTCCCTTATGCTATCTACTTCATTAGTAAGAATATGGCTCTTGCTGAACTTAATTATACAGTTACCGAAAAGGAATTTTTAGCAGTCATTTATGCTATTAATAAATTTCGACATTACATTACTGGTTACTCTACTTTTTTCCATACTGACCACTCGTCTATCAAGTATTTAATGAACACATCTGTCACAAATGCTCGAGTCACCGGATAGTTATTGTTATTACAAGAGTTTGATACTACAATTGTACATAGACCAGGTAAAGAAAATGTTGTTGATGATTTCCTTTCTCGGTTAAAAGCTGATGACAATACTCCAGTAGATGATTCATTTCCTGATGAATATTTATTTGCAGTTTCTGCTCACTCACCATGGTATGCAGACATTGCCAATTATCTGGTTGCAAGGAAGTTACCATCACACCTATCACATCGAGAGAAAAGAAAAATCATTCAACAAAGTGCTTCGTATAGTTGGATAAGTGGGTGTCTTTTCTACACAGGACTTTATCATGAAATCCGAAAATTCATTAGAGAAGATGAGGTTTATGATATATTAAAATCTTGTCATGATGGCCCTTCTGGAGGGAATTTTGCTGATAAGAAAACGACACATAAAATTCTTAGGATGGGTTATTATTGGCCCTCACTCTTTAAATATGCAAAAAAATATGTCCGGGCCTGTGATAGTTGTCAGAGAATAGGTCAACCTAATCATAGAGATGAAATGCCATTAAACCCCCAGGTAATACTTGAACCATTTGAAAGATGTGCCTTAGACTTTATAGGACCCATTAATCCTCCATCCAACCAAAGAGTTTTATATATTAGTCTGCACAGATTATATGAATAAATGGGCGGAGGCTAAAACACTCCTTCGAGCTAATGAAGAAGCTGTCCCAGCTTTCCTATTTGAAGAAATCTTTGTTTGATTTGGAGTCCCTAAAGAGCTAGTTACAGATGGAGGACCTCCTTTCACTTCTCATGGTTTCAAGCCACCCTTCAGAAATATCATATTCATCATAGAATGACTACACCATACCACCCCTAAGCCAATGGACAGGTGGAGAGTACAAACAATGTAATAGAAGCCATTCTAACAAAAACAGTGAAGGAAAACTGGAAGGATTAGTTTCAAGGGCTCCCTGAAGCACTATGGGCTTATAGAACTACCTGGAGAAATACTACAGGATTTTCTCCCTATGAATTGGTTTATGGTAAAAGTGTTGTTTTTCCTGTGGAATTTGAAATTAAAACCTTAAGGACTGCTTTAGCTGTTAATCTTGATTTGATTGATGCACAGATAGCTAGGTTGCAGCAACTTCATGAATTGGATGAAAACAGATTAGATGCCATTTATCGGACAACTATGATCCAACAACAAAGAATAAAATGGCATGATAAAATCATCAAGCATAAGCAGTTCCAAAAAGGTAATTGGGTTTTATTGTATGATTCTCGGTTTGAAAATTTTCAAGGGAAACTACGTACAAGATGGCTGGGACCTTACGGAATAGATACTTTTTTCCCAATGGAACAGTAAGGCTCCTAACAATTGATGACTTTAAAACACCACTATTAGTAAATAGTCATCGGCTTCGTCTGTACCAGCGCCCTATTTCCAAAGAAGATTTTAAGGCCACTTGCATGGCAGAAGCACATTATCTCTTTTTAGGGGAGCCTTCTGCTCCTCATTGCATTTGATTTTTCTGAATTTTATTTTTAGCATTAGATTAGATTTCTTAAAATAATAATCCCTGTCAAGGGCTGGCATGTTACAATTGATTATTTTGCAGATTCTTGATTTAGGAAAGGCTTACCAAGAATGGAAAATTTCACCACAAGCAGATCCAAGCTTCATTTTGAGAAGCATTGCTCCCCTCACTTCAAATCATTCATAGTTCACTTCCCCATCTTCTAGTAACATTTCATCATTCATTCCCTTCATTCCTTTTTCCCTTTTCACTTCATTTTTCTCTATTTTTCACATTGCTGAAACACCATTCTTCAGCAAATACTTTCCCCATTTTTCACATTGCTGAAACATCCTTTTTCAGCGAACATTTTCCCATGTTAAAACACCACTCCTTAGCAAAACTTTCCCTATTTTCCCATTGCTGAAACACCACTCTTCAGCAACATTTCATCCATTTTTCCGTTGCCGAAACACCATTCATTTCTCCAAAGATATGACTATACAACATTTTCTGTCATGAAACCATCTTCTTCAGTTCTTTCATTCTCACTTCTCTTATTCCTTATGTTAATCATGTCCTTTCACTGCCTTCTCCTGTGATTAAACAGGCCTCCAATATAATCTCCCTCATGTTTTGAAAAGCTTCTAAAGTTCTTCCATGATTATTGAGCTATTATAAGTAAGCACTATATTTTTCGAAATACAAATCAAAGATTAACATGAGGTATGTAAATTTTATATGTAAGTACAATTAAACTATGGTTAAATGAGACGATTTCACAAATCCCCATACATTTAAAGTCATTATTTTAGCCGTAGTTGGGGGGGAATATCGAAATTATATGCCATCATTTCACAACATGTCGATTACCGTCATATTTCTTACTCATTATCTCGCTTCTTCACCGTTATTCCATGTTATCATTCGCAAAATTTACTCTGTTCAAAGTGGGGTAAATTGGCTTTTTGACTGTGCATTTTACCAAAGCTGGTTAACTATGGGAGGACCTGCTATTTGACATGAGCCCGACTCGATAGCTCTGCTTGAATTATACCCGGAGGTGTATCAGATTTTTCAGCAGGCAGGCTGGGTAGGATACTTTCAGAGACTTCAAGAATTTGATCCACAACAGGTCTTTGAATTTGCACAAAATCTTTAGGAAGATCATTATACTGTCTAGGGAGTTCGAATTCCAGTCTTAGAGGGTGACATAGCACAGATTTCAGGTTTACCGGTCACTGGCACTCGATGGTTTAGTCGAAAGAATATCATTCTGAATGTACAACAGGATTTTCTTCTGCCAGGAGAACAAGTCTAGCCTAAAGGCTGGGGTGTTCGACTTCACTCATTACCACCTCCTTGGCCGAAAGTCGCTGAATTCGTCAAACATTACCTCACTTGTGAAGGTCGCTACCAGGTAGTCTACCAGCATAATTTTGTCTTGTTAAATCATTTACGACATGGTCGACCGCTAAATATTCCTTATTATTTACTTGGGTGTTTTAGAAATATGTCACATTATTGCAGATAGGTAAAATTCCCACTCCTTTCCCTCACCCATCACCGTCTTGTTTAGATACTTATTCAGAGGGGTTTTGTTCAACAAAAACCTCCCCTAAACAATCCACCCATAGACCCTCAGCAGAGTTCTGAAATTCATCAGCAAGCTGCTGAAATTCCTCAAGAAGTTGTTGAAAATCTTCAAGAAAATCCTGAAAATCCTCACGAGCAGCAATCAGAGAACATCCCTGACCCTCCACCAATTCCATCCATAGAACCAATTAATCCAATTAACTCTTCTTCAAGTCCATCCCACAACTTAGCAGAACCATCTAATCCTACTGTCCATATTCCTAGTGATGATTCTCAACCTGATAACCCCTCCTCTATTCGTAAAAGGAAAAGGCGAATCACGACTACCTTTCTACCAAAAAGACAAACAAGGGCCGCAACTGAAACAACTATCTCCTCTGATAAGCCCTTCTCCTCGAGAAAAACCCTCTCATAAAAGGAAAAAGCAAACTACTGTTTTTTCTTCCTTCTTACCTAGGAGACGAATGAGGACGTCTACTGAAGTAGCAACCATTCCTACTACCCCTAACCTTGCAACCATTTTGTTAAAACCCCATGGACCACCACCCTCCCAAGGATGAAGTAGCAACCTGGCAAAGATTGCAAAATGTGAAAGGATTCAGAGCTTTAACAGTCAGCACCTTCCATAGCTACTGCCTAAGTAATTTGCATGCCAAAAGCCAGTATCCAGAACTTGATTCATATTAAAGTTGCCTGAGGACATGCAACCTTTTCAGTTAGGATCCTAACATCCCCCCAACTAAAAATGTTGCATGTCCTCAGCCAACTTTAATCTGAATCAGAGTCCGGATACTGGCTTTTGGCATGCAAGTTACTTAGGCAGTAGCTATGGAAGGTGTTGTCTGTTAAAGCTCTGAATCCTTGCGCATTTTGCAATCTTTGCCAGGTTGCTGCTTCATCCTTCTTGCCCAACCCATGATGAGCATGATATTCCTCTGCTGATATCCACAAAATAAGAAAATGGAAGTGGTACCCTATCCACTTTTCAGCACATTGCTAGACACATTTAATGAAATTGGGTACTCTAGAGAATGTAGTTTCAAGATTAGTAAGAATGAAAGGATTGTACTCCTGCTTTTCCTTAGAAGATTGTTGCCAAAACATATTATTTGCTTTTAAAGCAGCAATTTCTTTGGTCTTAATAAATTGTTGATAGTATTGGAGTATTGAAGCCTGTAATTTCCGTATGTGTTCAGTCATCCCTAATTTCTTCAAAAATTGATAATACTCTACCACAGAGATGGCAGGGTTCTGTGGTTTTGGCCATATCCAAAGAATACGGTTATCTTCGTTATGCATGGCTGCAAGAAAAGCAGTGTGCCATGTAATCTGATTAGCAAGGAAAGAGGCAAATGCCCTGATCTGAATGTCGCTAACAAAAGGGTTAAGATTAAACCTTATGTTTTCAGGGATGGCTTCATTGTGAAAATACAATTCACACAGTAAGTGTTGATCACTGATAAAGGCTTCTGCAAACGTTTTCACAAATTGTTCATATGTAAGCATCTCATGGGATCTTCCATCTTTGATTGCTTTCATCTGAAAGAAAGCAAGGCGTTTTGTGATGAATAGAGAGTAATTCAGAGATGGTTTCCTAACAGCTAATAATTTTTGTGCCAATTCAAATATCAGGAGCAATTTTCTTTTTAGCTCTTTATTCTGCTTCTTACGAGAATTAGATTGCTGGAGTGTTTGCTCCAAGATCTCCCAGTTTGAAAATATATGATTCTGCCAAACTAATTTGTGCTTCTACAAGATTTTATCTTACGAAATGGTATACTCTTTCTTCCATTTGTTCATTATTTGCTACTCATTCCATGGTTCAGTTTGTGTCTCAGCATTGCAAGTGGTAGGCTGAAGTATAGTCCAAGTATAAATAACGGGAACTTCAGATTTAACAGTTACAGTAGGCTGGGTTACTTGTACATTAACTTCTTTTTTTGAAATTTTTGAAGGCCCTACTGGTTCTTGTGTAACAGTAGGGTGTTGCTCTTTGACATCAAAAGATGTAGATGCTTTCAGCATTGGGAATTGAACTATTTTATATCCTGCTTCCTGATAAATATTTCCACATTGGCTGCACATATATTCCTTATATTGATCATTTTCTGTGTGTTTGTCTGCCATGGATGCTGCATGAGCTAGGTAATACCAGTACTCTTGTCATAGGCTTCCTTTTTGTCACAATTCTTGCTTATGGGTTTTACAATTAGATGTAAAACTCAATCCTGTGTAGAAATGAGTGGCTTAAAACCTTGTATGATGTGATCCTAAATAGTAAATTCTTGTATTCAGCTAATATTGGTGTAATATTAACAGCTAAAGTTGGTTCTTTGTGGCATCTGAATGAGTAGCATCTAGGCATCTGGTTCTTGTACATCGCATTTAGATATTCAACTCTTGTGATCAAGATGTGTTCTTTGACATTCAACGTTTAAAGCAAAATGATGGCTGTAGTACCTAGACATCACAGTTCTTGTGTTTCAGTGCTACTGGGTGAGACAGGTAAAGATTCCAGGGTTTTGGAGGGTGGTGGTGTATGGGGTTTTGACAAAATGGTTTTAGGGTCGGGGGTAGTAGCAATGGTTGTTGCTTCAGTAGACGTCCTCATTCGTCACCTAGGTAAAAAGGCAGAAAAACAGTAGTTTGCTTTTTCCTTTTATGAGAAGGTTTTTCCTAAGAAGAAAGGCTATCAAAGGAGGTGGCTTCTTTAGTTGCAGCCCTTACTTGTCTTTTTGGTAGAAAGGCAGTTGTGATTCGTCTTTTCCTTTTACGAATAGAGGAGGGTGGTATTTCCTTTTATAGCACTTTAGGGAGCCTTTGAGACCAATCCTTCCGGTTTTCCTTCACTGTTTTTGTTAGAATGGCTTCTATTACTTTGTTTGTACTCTCCACCTGTCCATTGGCTTCAGGGTGGTATGGTGTAGTCATTCTATGATGAATACAATATTTTTGAAGGGTAGCCTTGAAACCATGAGAAGTGAAAGGAAGACCTCCATCTGTAACTAGCTCTCTAGGGACTTCAAATCTAACAAAGATTTCTTCAAATAGGAAAGCTAGGACAACTTCTTCATTAGCTCTAAGGTGTGTTTTACCCTCCACCCATTTAGTCATGCAATATGTGCAGACTAATATATAAACTCTTTGTTTGGATGGAGGATTAATGGGTCCTATAAATTCTAAGGCCCATCTTTCAAATCGTTCAAGTATTACCGGGAGGTTTAATGGCATTTCATCTCTATGATTAGGTTGACCCATTCTCTGACAGCTATCACAAGCCTGGACATATTTCTTTTCATATTTAAAGAGTGAGGGAAAATAATAACCCATCCTAAGAATTTTATGTGTCATTCTCTTATCAGCAAAACGCCCTCCCCAAGGGCCATCATGACAAGCTTTTAGTATATCATAAACCTCATCTTCTCTAATGCATCTTCGGATTTCATGATCAAGTCCTGTGTAGAAAAGACACCCACTTATCCAACTATACTAAGCACTTTGTTGAATGATTTTTCTTTTCTCTCGATGTGATAGGTGTGATGGTAACTTCCCTGCGATCAGATAATTGGAAATGTCTGCATACCATGGTGAGTGAGCAGAAACTCCAAATAAATATTCATCAGGAAAGGAATCATCTACTGGAATATTATCATCAGCTTTTAACCGAGAAAGTAAATCATCAACAACATTTTCTTTACCTGGTCGATCTACAATTGTAATATCAAACTCTTGTAATAACAATAACAATCTGGTGACTCGAGCATTTGTGACATATTTGTTCATTAAATACTTGATAACTGAGTGCTCAGTATGGAGAAAGGTAGAATAACCAGTAATGTAATGTCGAAATTTATTAATAGCATAAATCACTGCTAAAAATTCATTTTCGGTAACTGTGTAATTAAGCTCAGCAGGAGTCATATTCTTACTAATGAAATAGATAGCATAAGGAAGATGGTTTTCCTCTTGTCCTAAGACACCTCCAATTGCAGTATCTGAAGCATCAGAAGATATATGAAAGGGAAGTGCCCAATCAAGTCCTCTCAAAATAGGAGCTGTGGATAACTGATGCTTGAGTTCTACAAAGGCCTCCCGACAAAGATTAGTCCACTTGAATTCAACACTTTTCATAAGTAGCACAAACAAAGGAGAAGCTATTTTGGAAAAAAATTTAATAAATCCCCTGTAATATCCTGCATGTCCTAAGAAACTTCTCACATCTGTTTGTGTTTTAGGAATAGGAATATTCTGAATGACTTGTATTTTGGATGGATCTATCTAAATTCCTTGAGATGAAATAAAATGTCCAAGCACTACTCCTTCACTCATCATCATATGACATTTTTCGGTGCTTAAGGAGATATAATCTTGTATACATCGTTTAAGTACTTTCTCAAGATTCTGTAATGCATCTTCAAAAGACACACCATAAGGGGTAAAGTCATCCATAAATACTTCCATAGAGTCATTAAGCATATAAAAAAAGATTCCTATAACTGCTCTGTGAAAGGTTGTTGGTGCATTACATAGTCCAAATGGGAGAACCCTATAAGCAAAAGTTCCCCAGGACTAGTAAAAGTGGTTTTATCTTGGTCTTGGGGTGAAATTCTGATTTGATTTTACCCACTAAACCCATCTAAAAAGGAGGAGAATTTCTTCCATGACAAACTATCTAATACCTAATCAATAAATGGTAAAGGAAAGTGATATTTTTGAGTGGCTTTATTTAAGGCTATATAATCTACACACTCTCCATTTCCCGTTTTTCTTAGGAACTATTACCAATGGGGAAACCCATTCACTGTCAGATATAGGATATATAAACCCTGCATTAAGCAATTTTTCAAGTTCCTCTTTGACAATTTCTCTTAAATTAGGGTTCATTCGTCATTGGGGTTGACAAACTGGTCGACAACCTTCCCTGATATAGATTCGTTGAGTACATAATTCTAGAGATATTCCCTTCATATCTGTATAGTCCCACGCGAATGCTTCCTTATTTTCAAGCAGTAAATTCATTAATTGTTGTGTTTCAGCAACTGTCAAGTCAGGGTTTATGTTCAGTGTTTTGCCAAGTTCGATTTCTACTGTTATACTTTTAGAAGAGATGGTGGTTGATGTTTGAGGTAGATCTTTAGATTTAAGTTTTTCCTGGGTATCTGATTTCAAAAGTGCAGCCAGCTGATTATTTGTTTCAGTAATCACAGAGGAGAGTTCACAAATGAAATTATTAATTACCTCATCCTCAGTGGTATCTTTAAGGCTTAAAGCTTGTCCGATAGTCAAAATAGGTTGAATAGCATGATCATCATAGTACATACATACATAATTATCATTATTAATCATGGGTGTAGTGCGAGGGTAGAGAGTAAGCTGCTTAGTTTCATATCCATTAGAAATTGTCATTAGACCAGCTCTGTAGCTGATAAAGGCATCGGCTGTGGCTAACCAGGGCATTCCCAAAATTAGAGGATGTCGCCCTAACTTTGTTTTAGTCTGTAACGCCACAAAGTCAGCTGGGTAATTCCAGGATTCAACTGAGATGACTAAGCCTTGAATAACTCCTTTCGGTTTGATTGTAGAACGGTCAGCTAACTCTAGAATCGTTGGTGTATCTCTGATTACGTTTTTCAGTTGTAACAGTTGTGAAGTTTCAAGAGTCATAATATTTATAGCAGCACCTAAATCTACCAAAACTTGAAGGATTATTGTTTTTCCAATTTGCACTGTCACAGTAGGATGGTCGGGATCACCATATTTAACTGGGGAAATTTTACTGGACATTAATGCAGATAGATCACCCATAACATGAACTGTAAGGGGATCTTTAGCTTTCCTATCGGGTTTCTTAACACAAATATCTCTCATAGTTCTGGCATAAATTGGTACATCTCTCAGTGCTTGTAAAAGTGGAATTTTAACATATAGATTTCGTAATTCTCCTAGAAGATTAAAAGCAAGTGGCTCAGGCGTTCTAGTTAAAACTAAACGCTCAGAGAATGGTGGTTCTGCTGTTTCAGCATCCTTATTAGAGGGTGGTTGTACCTCTTTATGTGAATCACGTTTTTCAGTCTCTCCTTTATCAGAATCAGAAGAGGTAACATCATCGATAATGGGTTCAACTATTTTCCCAGATCGTAAATGAATGTCATTACATTGTGCAGGGAAAATAGGAAGTATAGGCTGGTTCTAAATATCAATAACTTGCACATCTTTATTATTGGGGTTAGGATTTGGTTGTACAGGTAGTTGGGATCACATCATTTGATTATTCGGTGGAGCACGTGATAGTAGAGGAAGTGGTTGCTGAAATTGAGGAAATTGATTTGGAAACCGGAGTTGTTTACCTCTCCAATTCGTATCCCATTGGTTAAAGTAACATTGTTGTTGTGGAGGCCAAGGAATCCACATTGCAGGATCTACAACGGGAGTGTTTGTTTGTTGCATGGGTGGGTAATTCATTTGATTGAAGGGCGGGTATTGCATTTGGTTAAAGGGAGAGTAGTTTGCTTGACTACAAGAAGGATAATTGTTCCAACGATTAGAAGACGTAAATGGCATATTAGAGTTTATACCTTGTCCTCGTGGTTGCAATTGCCTTCTCTGTGTCAGCAGATAGACTGCTTCAGCTTCTTCTTCGGTTGGTTGCAATGCTACTTTTATTCTTGGTAAAGGACATTGTTGTGTTTCATGATCCTTCTCACAAAAGGTGAAAATTGGCACCTTTTCCAATGGGCATTCCTTTAGCGGGTGTTCATCTCTGCATTTGGGGCAAAAGACAGACAAAGTGGCTTCTGCTTCAGCTTGTTTCTTCTTAAAGTGCAAGGTGTCAATCTGTGAAGCAAAAGAACTTAACATTTCAGTTTTAAATTCCTCAAGTATATTACCTATTTCAGCTCTTGTTGCTCCTCCACTAGCTGATTTTTGAACTCTTGAATATGTGGTATCCCTGTTGTTTGACCTGTTCCTTGCAGCTCCTCTTGAACATCTTTTACAGAGGTTAAAAATTTCATCATATGATTCTTTCGATATGTCCCCTCTACCAAGCATATTTAGCATATCTAAACAGTTATCCCTAACTCCTTTCAATAATATTGTTTTAAGAATATATTTACTTACATAGAGATGATTGGATCTCTGCAAGTTATATTGTAGTCTTTTCACAAAATCCTCTAGATTTTCGTCCTCCTTCTCTACCATCTTAAATAGTTCCTTTCTTTTTTCTCTCGTCCGACAGTAGTCTTGATATTTGAGCAGAAATTTTTGTTTCATCTGATCCCATGTTGTGATTACATGGCCTCCAAGACTCATGAACCACCTTAGTGCATTTCCTTTTAATGTTGCTGGAAATAGATTCAATTTTTGGGCATTGCTAATGTAATCGTAACTTCTGCATAATATATCAAACTCAAAAAGAAATTCATCAGGATCTTCAGAAGATAAACCATGAAAGTTAGGTAAAGCTGAAAGTGGGATATTCTTCATGGAGGTTGCTCCTACAGGGAGATCATTAATAGGGAACCCCAAGGTAGAGAGAGAATTCTCATCTTTTCCCTCTCCTTCAAGATCTACTTGTCCTCCGCCGAAGAATCATTCATTGTTCCCCTCCATTGCTTGATCTCCTACTGCACTTGCTCAATCCTCAATGTTTTCTGCTGACTCCTCAATGTTTTTTGCTGGTTCCTCAACATTTTATGCTGGCTATTCAACGCTTTCCGCTGGCTCCTCAACGTTTTCTGCTGGTTCCTCAATGTTTTCAAGGCTCAAAATTTCTTCTGTTTCGTAGTTCGATTTAGGGGAATGTTGAGGCTTTGGCCTTCGAGAGCTTAGCCTCTGAGAAGATTAAGCTTTTGATACGATCTCGTCAAAAAAGGTCTTTCTTCCTACCCTTCCTTTACCCTTGCCACCTGTAGGGTCAATTTTCTTGGGGGCTCCGCGTCCTCTCACGCAATATGCACATCTGCAAGAAAAACATCAATGCTTTTGAAATCTACAATTGCCTTCCCTGGCAACGATGCCAAAATGTTGGTCACTTAATTGCTTATTAATTTAAACAATTCAAGTGCTACATAATTTGTCAACGCAGAGAAGTCTGTTTATTTCAAAGACAATCACACACTGTATGTGCTCAATCTCAAAAGCAATGAAAATTTGTAGTAAAAATTACACTAATCACACCTTGCTTCAAAAAAACTAATGTTCTACTTGAGTTACAGCAAAGACAATCTTTCTATTGCAAACAATCACCAAAAGAATCCTAGATTACATTAAAAAAACAACTATCTAGAAAAGGAAACCAATTTGCAGAAGAAAAGACCAATTATGTTATAACAGAGAACAAGACCATATTCCCCAAGTAGGAATCTTCAGCACCTGTTTCTGATTACCACGCCTTCACAACTCATTCTGTAAATAAGATTACTAATTAAAATAATCCAAAATTACCTAGGAATGAATTATATGAAAACAATGCAACAATCAATGGAAACGGAGTTTCCACAATAGATAACAGAGTTCCAATACAGCATAAATGATTTCAGCAAACAGAGTTTAACAAGGCGTAAATGAAAAGAAAAATTAGCACACTACAGAAATAAATGGGTGAATCTTGTGAAGAAGGTGGGCCCTTTCCTTCTCACAAGATTCCTTAGAAGAAGGAATTAAAACAAGATGCTTAGAACAAGCTTTTATTCATCTGTCAAAAGTAACATATTACAAAGGATTCACGTTCCTTCTCTGTAAGTCTCTTTCCAAATAAACCTTCTGTCGTCCCCCTCTAATGCTGATGTCTCATCTTTTTAAAGAGGAGACATCTATTACACAATTGATTACATCATAAAAAACCTATTCTTAACTCGATCTGATCTTCTATACTGAAATAGGATATTCTGTTCTTCCATAGCAAAATGTTGTTACAATGGTTATGATGGTACTGGCTTCGAGGTACAGTTGTTACGGCCAATGTAACAACTCCTTTACTTATCTTTTCTTGTTGCTGTCGTGCTTGAAATACTGCTTAAGAATCACAAATCACGGGTTGTTTCAACAACGGGATTTGCGTACTATTTTGACTCTTTCAGCAACGCGGTCTTCAGATAGCCATGATAAATTAACTGCAGTCTTTAAACTATTTCAGCAACTATATATTTTCGATTAATAGTTAAATACGAAAGTAATGTAAAATAAGTTAAACATATAGTAAAGAGAAGAATATTATATACCTTTGGAAGAATGGATAAAAGTGATAATATAGGCTTTAGATATGGACTGGAAAAAAGTGGAATGATAGCAAAATGTATGACCAAAAAGATACATTATAGGATCCTAATAGTCATGTCTGCCCAATCACCTCTGCTCCCACCTAAAGCTCGTTAAGAATTTAATTATTTAAGTCGTTACCCTGTGGGCCCGCTCCATGTCAACGAAAACCCCGCCACCCTACAAAATCACTCTTCCTCACCCATTTCAAAGGTTATATTGTTTCAGTTTTTTAGGGTAACAGGTGATTGAATTTTAAGGTTTTACAGATCAAAAGAAAGCGCGAAAATCTTCAATTGTCTATAGATCAAGCATAACTCCCTCTTCTTTCTTCCCCTCTTCTTCTAATCCCCTTTTCTGCACCTAAAAATACATTTTTGTCAATTTGTTTTTCAGAGAGCAGTCATGCCTCCAAAAAAGAAGGAGCACGAGCCATTCAATCCAATGGTTCACCCTCATGTGTACGTTGACCATGTTTCCCTTGCCGACAGGGATTTTAAGATCTATGAGACTCTTTCAGAGTTTGATATCTTCGACATATATTGTTAGTTGGAGGATAAGCTCATTGATGAGACTGATGATATAGAGTTGTGGGACACTAACCTACCATATTATATATTCCCAAAAACCCACAGTTGCCCAAAATTTATTAGAAAGTGTCATGCACATTATGATATAAATCAGAGGGCTATTGTTTCCCCCACAAGAGAAGTTCTTTTTACCATTAGTAATCAGTGTATTATGAAGATGATGCAGGCTCATGTTATTGAAGAAACCACAACTTTTTCCTATGAAACCCTTAGAGAATTGTACCAGAAGTTAGATTTTTCTAGCAGAGCCAAAACACTGGAATTATTCATGGCTATAGACACTCCCTTGCCCAAGAAAAATCCTCCATATCCATCTTCTACATTCCCTGATAGGACTCGACATATATTCAGTGTCGTTTCCTACCTGCTAGGATATCATTCATATTAGTGGCTAGATGAAGCAATGATAAGCTTCTTATCAATACTGTCATCTGAGTCTAAACCCTCCATTATGTTTAATTTCAGTCAATTCCTAGAAGATGCCATTCATGATCAGTTTTTCAAGTTTCACACAGAGGAAGTGTTTAAATACACTTCAGTGATTTTTTATATGTTTGTATATTTTCAGGAAAACAAGTTCAAGTTTACAATATAAAACTGAATGAAGATTCCCAACCTCAGTCTGTCATCTTCTGGACAACAACGCTGATGAAAGATCAAAAGGATTACACTTACAAAATATTTGTTGAATTATTTGTGCATCCAGTTATGATTATCCTCAAAAACACAGTGGAACCAAGGACCAATGAACAGATTAAAAAGATCATGCAGCTATAAAACAAAGTCAGAACTGGAGACAGGTACTTGTACCAGAATATACAGAACTTAGAATATATGGGTGCGAGTTTCCCCCTTACAAGCTGCCAAAGTTCCTACCAATGAGGATCTTTTCCCTGGAGTACATTAGGCAAATGATTAATGCAGATGAGGTACATTTTGTATCAGCCAAAAAGAAGTCCCAGTTCAGGATCAAATCCCAAATTATTCCTTTCATTTGCAATATCAGAGTAGCAGGAGAGAAGGCTGACATGATGTTGAAAGAGATGAAATTTATACATAGTTTCACTTGGTCTTATGAACCATTGGGAATTATCTCTAAGAAGAGGGTAGAAAACAAATCAACTCCCTACATTAACACCCACAGGCACGAAATTGAACAATTCATGAACCAAACAGTGTGGACAGAAAACACTTGCAGGAGGCTGAAGGGCATATAATTTCATCTTCAAGTATACAGACCCCTACTCCACAAAAAAAGAAGAATACAGAGGATAAAAAAGATAGAGAAAAGGAACAAGAGAAAGAAGCAACAGGGAAAATACCAAGAGATGATCAGTCACCTTTGGATACTGATACATATAGCATGGAGTTTAAGATTAAATATAGGAAAAGAGCAAGAATTCACATGGATATTGATCAAGGCAAGGAAAAAGTAGAGATTGATAACTATCAAAGACTCTCCCGGTTCTTCTCCGGCAAGTGGCCAAACTATATTTTCTCCTACAACTTCAACTAAAATCCTATTTCAACAGCAAAGTATTCAAACACCTACATCTACTGCTGCTACAAGGGAAGAGGAGGAAACAGTATATGACACCTTCAGAGAGATCAAGAGGAAAAATGAAATATTGAAGACCAGAACCTACAACCAATCTTGGAAGCAAACCACCAGTTCACAAGGTAGCCTTCTATCAACCTTCGATTCAGAGAAGTGAAAGATGGATATGGATTTCTTAGAACCCCATATTTCTCCACCAAAATAACCTGTTGATTTCAAGCATACACCTTTTTAGTTTAATGTCAAGGACATCCACCCAATAGTTCATATGGAAATGCACAAGCAGACTGGAGAAATGATCTCGTCCACACTGACTAGCACTGCAACGAGTCTGTCTAAATTGCAAGTATCACTAGCCAATATTAAGTCCCACCTCAAGATGGAGAAGGTTTCTTCTCTTGTAAAGGATACTAGAATCAAATCCCTGGAGGATTTAGTTGTGAATATTGGGTATGATCCAACAAATGTAGAGGCAATAGAGGAGATCCTTTAAAAGAAAAACGCAAACATAGCGGCCCTAAGAAAGTAGCTTAAAATGTCAGCCACTAAAGACCCTCTAACAAAGGACATATAGTATAATGAAGCACAAAAATCAGAGATGATGAAGCTCATAATGAAACAGTCAACACAGCTAAAGCAGATGGAGACAAAAATGGATAAATTTGTAAAGGAAAAGGAAAAAGCATCAGAAATGATCATCATTCCCTTGGAGGTTGTTCCTATTGCAGTCACACCTTCAACAACATAAACAACTATATGTACATCAGGTGGTACAGAACAAATGGCTAAATTCGTGGAGAATATGTCAATCCAAACAGAGGAGATGAAAAATATAGAAGCACAAATTAATACCTTAAAGGATCAAAAGGTAAGATCTGACAATGCACATGAAATAGAAGTACAAAGAGCCCAAAAACATATTGAAAGATTGCAGAAAGCAGAGAAGGAAGCTTCCATTGGTCACACCATTGGCCATGCAAAGTATATCATATGGACAAGTATAATCGACTCTATGAATGAAATATGGCCTTCAATTCAAATCATATTTGAACTGAAAGAACTAATTGAAAAGGTAAATGATGGCATAACTAAAGCAACCAAGGAGCTTAGAGACATGCCTGAGACAAAAAATAATAGCATAATATTTTTAAATTCAAAGAGAAGGTATGAATTGGATGAACTTGGAGTGGAAGATAGAACAACAACAATTCTAGAGGTCAAAAAGGTGCTCACTAAGAAAAGCTTGGTCACACAGATTGAGGAAAAGTGCCACAATTTGGAGATTGTTGTCAATAGATTCTTCAATAGAATCGAGCCACTGACCAAAAGAGGGTTACCCATAGTATTCGTGATAAATGATAAGCTCATGGCCATGGAAGACTATGTGAAGACACTGAAAGACATTCCTAGGGACACATCCAAGTTTGCAGGTCTTAAAGGAGCAATGACTGGAAGAGATTTTCTTGAGGCCATCAACAATGATATATTTATTCAACATGAAATTAGACACATTTTTGTGTTGAGTCCCACTTTCGTTAAATTCACAGAGACAAATGAAATATATTGAAAGGTGAATAGGATAAAGATTCCAGATGAGCAGTAATGGAAAAAGCTACGTGAATACCAAGGGTGAACGCCAGCATATTAGCCAGATCAGCACAACACCAGTTCAACCAAATCAGCCAACACAACACTCAAGCAGCAATTGCCTTCTGAAGAATAGGGTCAAATGTCAAAGTTATTTCATCATGTCCACTTTGTGGTCACACAAGTCGAATTTTTCTTATTTTGTAATTAATAACAGATTGATTATGTAGATACGACAATTGTTGTAGAAATCAGTTAAATACTACATACATTTTGAGTATCAGGGGTTGGACCCTGGATTGTAAAGTTTTTCTATTGGAACATTGTATTTTCTTGAAGTTGGAGCATCAATAATAAAATACCATTTATAGGATACTTGAGCTATGTTTATTGGTGAGGTTATTCGTTTTCAGTATTAATGTTTCCATTTTTTTTCTCTCAATGCATCATTTAAATCTGATTTTAAAACTTAAATTTGAAGATTAAGATTTGCTATTAGAGCACCTTATTTCTGGTTGCGTTTAGAATATAAATGTTTTTCTTCTAAATTCTAGTTAAGAAATTCTTAATTTCTTTTTAACCATTACTGAATTCACTATTTCTTTCATCTCATAATTCATTATGTTTTAAGATCCAGTAAGTGTAGTTAGCTTGCCTTGTGGATGCTCTTGAAAATTTGATGCAACAACCCAGCCTTTTATGACTCCATATCCCAATGGAATTAGTTTAAACAGATCTATTAATCCAACCAAAAAATCAATCAAAAATTATTCTCTATAATCATTATAACTAGCTTAATATCATATTCATAAAACAAAGCTAAATCTAAAACAGAGATCCCTCTCAGAGTCTACAAGGGCTAGATTCTAGGCTCCAAAGTGGTTTTGATGTTGTCCTATATAGTTATTCTTGCCAATCTTAAAATTATAGATTGATAACACAAGCCACACCGCGAACTGTGTTAAGAAAAACCGCATCGTGTGGTTAATATGACAACCCGGTGTGCTACCGAGAAAAAGCGCACCGCAATAACAATAAAACAGTGCGATGCGTGTTGGTTTTTGGTCGCACCGACAATTTAACTTATTTTAAAAATAAAAATTTATTTACAGCGGCGTGTTAGTTTATTGGAATGCACTGAACATTATATAAAAATAAACATAACGGCCCGATGCGTCGATATTACGGGAACACACATAATGTGTGGCGCAATGGTCAAACATACCGCATTGGGGCAATTTGTGTTTGGTACCGCACCGCCAGTGGCAAACTATTGCAAACGGGCGGTGCATTGCACTATAACAAACGCCGTGGGGCAGATATGTTTTGTAAACGCACCACCTATAATATTTATTTAAGCAATATTTTTTGTTGTCGCGGTGCGTGACGTTTTTTATGCACACTGTGGATGGTGCATGATATACATGTACACACCATTGGCAGTGCGTGATTTTTTTTTGTGGTGCAACAAATTCATTCTTTTTTATAAAATTTATATTTATATTTTTAAATACATTTATCATTTAATAAAAAAAAATTATGTTTTATGTATGAGGGAGGCTGATGTATTTAATATGTGAATCATTCAGTGACATCAATAGAGAGAGGAAAAAAAACAACGAGAGCAGAGGGATGATAATTATAACATGATACAATAGTGGCAGGCAAGAGAGGGGGAGAGACTTTTGTACCCTCACCCTATTACGCCACCCACCAAATTACTCTTAAGGGGGGTAGGCCTCTTTAAGTTCTATGAAGAGGCTACAGCCCACCGATAGGCTTTCCATGTCGATCCTGACCAGTGGTACCAACCCACTGAGAAGGACATGTATTCTATCACTGGCCTATCTAGGAAAGAGGAGGATTTTCCCCAGTTCCTTTATGTCTCCGTCGGTTATGCAACAAGGAGTTAGAGATACATTAGGTGTCTAGTGGAAAACTACAGATTGCTTCTTTTGGTCCAGAGGAGGTTAGGTGCCACTCACTATTATTGACCACCATTCCACATTATACTAGTGACGAGTAGCGCATTGGTTGCCCTCTTTTATTTTATGTTTATTCTTTATTCAAAAGGCCACGACTTGTTAGATGGTCTGCCATTATTTTGCGGCAATTTTGTATAGCCTTAGATAGATGTCGTTCTCAGGAATGTGGGAGTTTGACATTCCCTTTTGCTTTTGATTTGTTTTGTTTATGTTTTAAAACGTTTCCAGAGACGATACCTACTTTTGTCTGACAGACTCGTAGGCCTATGATACATGTATGGATGCACATGTGGCGCAAGAGAGGCGTGTTGGATTATCTGACCAGGATTTCTATTGATGCGCTGGAGCTACTAGCCAATGAGAATGACCACATATTCGTGATGGTGTCTTGCCATTACGTGGGGTTGGATTGGCGAGGGTGTACCAACATCCTATCCACAAAGGATGAGCCACCAGATGATAAGAGGTAATATTAGTGTTTTATTTGAATTAATATAGTTTCAATTTATTGTCTTAATTAATTAGAATAAAATGTATTCTAACACGTTCTTTAACTTGTTTTATTAAATTGTTTAATGAAATTGTCTAATTGTTGTTGTGAACTATATATTTTGTAGATATTGGCACGTTTGTTGGGGACATGCCTCCAACCCCATCGGATGATCCTATATATGACGAGGAGATCGCCGAGGTCATGTAGGGTGAGATACCTCCTCAGGTGAAAATACCCGCGGGCATGTGGCGTAGGGATGACATTCAATTCAGGATGGAGTTGGGTGACTGACTATGTAGACTCCTAGTTGATGAGGGAGTTCGCCCTCAACGATCAGAGACATTCCAGGCACATCGTACGCTCATGGAGCTCTAGAGGGACATGTCGTGTGATATGATGAGCCTTATGCGTCATTTCGTCAGAGCTTATAGGCTACTGGCAGCTAGGAGGGTTAGGCACCATACAGATGCGTGACACAATAGCTCAGATGATGATCACGAGAAGAGTGATCATTCTAGTACTCCACCTCTTCCTCCTTCACCTCACGAAGATGAGTAGCCAACATCTAGTCCTGAGCAGGCACCATCTGAGCAAGCACCTCTTGCGCAAACACCATCTGAGCAAGCACCATCGACTGAGAAGACCTCGGCTAGTTATATTATTGATGTACCACCAGATATTTGACATTTATATGTTGTTCTATTACAGTTGTATATTTTTGACATTATTATATGGTTCATGTATTTTATGTTCATATTGATGTACTTAATTTACATATCGGTGTTGATCATGATGTGTATATTGTTAGGTCATGTTAGATATGTTTATTTAATGTACTTTTATATAGATGTATATGTTATAGAAGTTATTTGACATGAGATGTATATTTGATGTTTGTGTTATTATGATGTTATACAATGCTTGTGTTTTGTTAGATGACCATGATCACGACGATGAGATGATGTTAGCGAATTTGAATGTGTATTTTAGAATATGATGTTTGTACGATAGTAATCATGATCGTGATGTTTATTTTTAATATTGAATAATGATATTTATTAAATATTATGTATTTGTATTTGTAAAATTGTAATTGTAATTGTATGTTTCATGATTGTAATTTTATGTAAAATTGTAATTGTAATTGTATCATTATACAATTCTAATAAAATTGTAAAATTTGTAAATTTGTAAAATTGTAAAAATGTAAATTAATTGTCAAATTTGAACCATAAGTAACATAAAATTGAATCATCGTAAAATTGTAAAGTGTATACCATACATATTGTGAAACTACCATAATTGTAAATTTTTAAAATTGTAGAGATATATATATATAGGGTGCATTTATTTATGGAATGATAAGTTAAAAACCATTTAAAGCAATCAAGTAGTTGTATTATTTTAAGAATTGACAAAAAAAAAGGTTGATACATTGCATTGCTTTCGAGGACATAATTGCAAATTATCAAGTGAAATGATTATAACATAACACAATGAAAACTAATTAATTCAAAATACATATTATAATGTTTCGAAAAAAAAAGTCTTAGTTATAAAGTTAAGTCCTATTCTTTATAAAAACTCATCTTAAATAGTATAAATGATGAAATAACACATATACCATATCACTCTTTCTACTCATCCCCCTCATTATATTCCAGCTCGCTTGGCATGATAACAATATTGTTCTCAAAAATATGTTTTTATCTAGGCTCATGTCTAATTACGAACCACCAATCCCTATCCAACACATCTGGGTAAAAAAAACACTTAGTTGCAGTGTTTGGGGAAAACATAAGGCTCCTTAGCTTCATCCAACATCTTTCTATAGTTTATACATATCCGCCTACTATCGCGATCTTCCTTTACATTATTCATATTAGAGGTGTCCCACCACTTGCACCTAAAAATAACAAATTGAAAAGAAGATAATTCCACTTCAATGATTTCTTGTATCTTTCCAACGTAACTTAACGTCCTTCCTACTAGGTTTTGATCACGGTGGCTAGCTCAACTAGATTTATCACACTCGACTTTCACTCCATATTATTGTGTCATGTGTCCATCATCGAAATTTTCTGTGCGAAAATGGTGTCCATATGCCCAAATAGATGGGAACAAATGCACCTATAAAAAAGTTTAAATATCATAGTGTCATGTGTCTAATAACCCAACTGTTAAAATATATAAATTATAGATGTTACATTTCAAAGGTGCATTATTAAGTTTAAAATGTACATAAATAGATTATTACAGAGTTTCTAAAACCATTCCCTATGTTTAGTGCATCTTCTGCAGCACGCTGGTAATGACTGGTTGCACCGTATTTCTCTTTGACTTAGTCAGCAACCCAACTGTTGGGGCATATAATTGGCATATTTTATTTTAAATGATCAGGATAAGGCACGCTTCTACCATTCAACCGTCTGAATTCTTTCCTGTCACTATCCCATTTCATCATCTTTTGTTCGTATGACTGAAGGTTTTGTCACTACAAAATTGTAAAGAACAAATGTATTGATTGCTTCAATTTGTGCATTAACTGATGAAATCAAACTGATATATAGTACATATAAGATCAAAATATACATTATATCGAAGTTCAACGTGAATATTTACTTTGTGTAAATTTGACAAATTATAAGCCGCTTACTCTTTATCAAGCGTCGTTTTCATTCGTTTGGAGAAGTTCCCATTCCCTTTTGTCTTCATCCCTTTCATCGTCCCAAATCACCGCACCTGGTGTGTTGTCGATCTGCTTGATTTACTCATTGGAATAATAGAAAGACTCATATGATATGTACCCCTCTGCCATAGACCCCTCGGGGTTTTCCCTTTTTCAAACAAAACCTCTCAATCTCTTCATGTATCTCTCTAAGAAGAAAATCCAACGACAAGTAACCACCCCAACTAATTCAACCTCATATACTAGGTGGATTAGAAGATGACCCTGTAAGTCCATGAAACTCATCGGCAATTCCTTCTCAAACATACAAACAATCTCAACTATCTCTTGACGCCATCGTGGAATGCTAACCACATGAATATCCTTTGATGTGATATAGCATACACATGCAGATAATTTAGATATGGCATGTCCTAGATCTTGGGGGAAGTCATGTTTCATACACCCACGCACGAACAAAGAATAATGACGCTGAAAAGTTATAAACACATGCATACAAAATTACTTATGTTTTATGATCCCATGGGATAAAAATTATTAATATAACAAATAATAAAATCATGCTTTTTGCAGTGTCCCTTATTAGTGAGATAGCTTTGATGACACTTAGAGATGGTGATTTTGATATAATATTATGTATGAAAGACTTATGCACATGCTTATATGCTATGACCTGGTTTGGGTCACTTGGTTGTTGTGTGCTTATGATAATATCTATGGTTGCGCGCACAAGGATTGATTTTGGTTAAGAGAATATTAGCGATGTTTTCTCTTTTGGTATCCTATTTTGGACATAGGTGTATGACGTGAATGGTGATTTAGAATTGAGACACAGATCCATGGACGATCATGGTTATGTGGAACATATGGTTAATTATGATTTATGGATGATACATGATTTGTATGATTATATGTGCATAATCTCGTACTAAGCATGATATGGCAGGGGACTTGGTCATTGCCAATAAGGATGCTCAAGTTATAAATGACTACGGAAGTCATTTCTCCAAAACCAAAATGACTGTGGAAGTCATGCACAATATTTGGTAAAATTTGAATAAGTTAATTATGAAATTCATTTGATTGATTTGATCATTGAGATTTTGATGTGTGCAGGTCTTGGAAGAAGACCTTACCAACGAACCATCAGATGGGTATAAGCTCACAATCAGTAACTTAAGGTGAAACACGGAGTTTCAAAGCAGAATATATGAGAAGCCATGGAAATTAGGGCACGGAGTCCTAAATCCATGAAATATAAAGACGTGGAGTCTTGGATATATGATAAAAGGATTAGGACGTGGAGTCCTAAATCCATGAAATATAAAGACGCGGAGTCTTGAATCTATAATGAAATGTTTGGGGTGTAGAGTCCTAAATATTTATAAAAAAAAAAGATCAAGGTGTGGAATCTTGGATCTTTAGAGTAGATCAGGGCGCGGAGTCCTCAATCTACTAAGGCACAAAGATGCATACAATAGGGGTGCGGAATCCCTATTATCCGGAAGAAAAATACCACTCATGGGCAACTCGTAGATGAATTTCCTTAATAATCTAATTCCTACCAATTTTGGAGTGACTTTCTAAAAATAGAAAGTCATGTCTACCATTTCAAGTATGACTTTCCAAAAATAGTAAATCACCTCCAATCAATGGGTAAACAAGTATACTTCAATGAAAATCACTTAAATTATGATTAATCAATTATAATAGTTCAATCTCGACTTAATCCTCAATATTATTAATATTATTAATATTATTATTATCTTTTATGAGACTATGATATTATTATTATATCTCCTCAATCACTTCACACCTCTCTCCTTCATGACTCTCATGGCTCTATGTAACTCTCTCTATTTTAAATATTACATTACACTCTCTTTTATGCACTCATCAAGGAATGGTATATTCCTTTTACACTCATTAAATATATGTCATAAAATATTCGTACACTCATTAAATATGTGTCATAAAATATTCCTCTTACACTCACTTTAATGCATATGTTACACTCTCCTTAAATAAGGCATGCATACCTCTCCTTAATGGCATAAGTTACACTCCTCTAAATGGAATACAATGCATGCATATTACTCCTCCTTTATGACAAGAATTGGTTTCTCCTCCTATATATATGAGTCTCATGTATTCTCACAAAAAAAGGGAGGAGGGTGATGCCAAGAGTGGAAGAGACTTGAGGAAGGTTGTGAGAGATATGGAGAGTATCCAATTACTTCCAAAACAAATCTGAATTTCTTACTAATCTACTAAGTATCTATTGAGGTTGAACATGAGTGGTATTTGGAGGAAGTGAAAACTATTTTCCTTAGTTTTCCTTGCATCTCTCTCTCTACTGCTGTATTTTGGTACTGTTTGTGAGCTTTTACAACTCGGGGGTTCCAGGGGGAGGAGTTCTCCCTGCATATGGTTTGGTGGAAAACCGAATGGTTCAAATGAGTTGGTTAAGGGATCGAAGGTGGATCATATTCTCAATGATTGGAGATGAATATCTCTTGAGGTATAATTTCCATTGTCCTAAAATTATAGTATAGATTTAGCATAAAATAAAAGGTAGACATTTAAATTGTTGTAAGCATCTAATTTTGGTTTAGGCTTATGTTATCTAAAATATTATTGATTAGTTAAAAATGAAGACTAGATCAATCTATATGTATGGATGTTTAGATCTCAATATTGGAGTTATTATTGGTATAGTTTACGGTACTAATCTTGGTATTGTAGCATTTGAAAAAGGAAAGCCAAATATTGTTGAAGGTAATTTCAATAAATAAATTCCAAAGGACTTGAGTAAGTATTTCACGATTTATGGTTCTGTTTCAAGTAATTAATAGATGCATGTTTTATAAATGGTTTTAGGATAGTTTGCAAAGTGTTTGACAAAATCTGTGAATGAGTAATGTTATAAATTTATTTATGCAAGAATAAGTGCTAACTTGCAGAAGTAAGAAAATGGACATGTATCCAAAATATGCTTGGAGGAATTACAGAAGCAACCCTTAAAAGAAAATGCAAAAATAATGGCAACTGAAGTATAGTTTGGAAGATCAAATGCTTAAGGTAAGTTGGAGATAAATTTTAGTTATGGCTTATGTTTCATATTCTTCAATGTTTTTTTATTCAAGTTGTTGTAATAGTACTAACAGAATTTTGATAGAAAGCCTCAATGGCTGTAGCATTCAGGGCTTCCATGTGTTTGTTAAATTGTAGCAATTGGTGCAAAAAGCTTGTCACTCATGTCAAATGAATTAGCTTGTGGGTGGTAAAATGTTTCAAGAACTCATATGGTGGATTTAGAAATATGTGATTTCAATGAGCATATATTAGTAGCATAACTCTGGGTTGTTTTTCCTCATGTAGAGGTGTAGTTGTAATTTTTCATTCCATATGTTTGACAAAAGTCATAAATGAAACATTTAGGCTATAAATTTTGTTGTTTTAAAGAATCGCATTTCTGGGCATCCCTGTTGCGATTCAGCTCCACTTCAGGGGGTATCCATACCAATAGGCCATTTCACCCCAAGTTTGATTCCAAAAATCAAGGTTTCGGACATCAATTCCCAAATCTGCTCTGTTTTGCAGATTTGCTGTTGCATGTAGAACCGCCTGTTGTTTTGTCTTGCTGTTTGGTTCTTTTTATATTGGAACTGCTTGATAATTTATAGTGATGAATCTGATATAGGCCAACCACTTGGAAATTGTTTTTAAAGTATAAATGGTTAATAATTTGAAAATTTAAATAACCTTATGGCAACTTGTTTTATGACTGCCAACTATTTGTCAAAATTCCTCAATGGCTGTACCTTACAACATTGTGAGCTATGTTTGAAATTTCTAAACATTTATATTCATTAGTATAGATTCAACAATGAATATGGCTGATAGTCTACTAATATCTTAAGTTCAATTATTGACACTACTTACAAAAAAAAGAAGTCATGTAACTTTGGATTCATGTTGGCTAATTATTGTGAAAACACCTTAAAGAGATAATGGTTGTAAGTGTTTGATGAAATGCCTCAATGGCTGTACATTTCATACTTGTAAATTTGTTTTCATAATGTTCAATGGTTGCATCTAATTACGATTATGAACTGTCCATAAAACAAAAAGGCTTAAGTTAATTTAAGATTTTCAATCAAGGTATTTCTAGTATAATAACTCATTGAATTAAAGGGTTTTGCTGAAAATTCAAAATTGCAGTAAGTAATTTGTTGCAATATCAGCTCACATATGAATTCCTAATTATGGGATGCCAACTCTATATAATTTAAATTATCCTTTTAAGAAAATAATTCATAAGCATGTTATTAGTCACTCTTGAACACATTTAATTACAACAATTAGCTTATTGTAAATTGTGGTTCATAAAGGTTGACATTTATTCATCCCACTAAATAATTTATATTTTAAAGGTGATTTTAGAAGCAAGTATTATGGTTGTATTTTTTTGGATCTTGATAAACCTTGAACTTTGTAGCTTTGAAGATAAGTTGGTAGAATTTAGGGTGTAGTGTAAAGGACACCAATAACTTCTATATATAAAAATAAATAAATTAATTAAATATATATATATATATATATATATATATATATATATATATATCGCATTTTTATTTAATACAATATTTCTCTATAATAATTATGGTAGGTAAGGTGGGACCTTACACTTTTGACAATATACGTACTCTTACAAGATTCAAATGGTCATGTGATTTCAACCTCGAGAAATGGTCTTCCACGGTGAAGCAACGTCGTAGTGAAGACCCATATGAAAGTGGCACCATCACACCCATTATAACTTCCTCTACCAAACAAATATAGTCTTTTTTTAAAATCCATTGGACATCACCTTATTTAAAATACGAATTAGAGGGACATACCTATCCTATACTTTCTAATTGTCTTTGCCAATGTTTCTTTTTAGTTTTTGAAGTAATATTATATTACCTAACAACCAATGTGTCACTTTTTTCGATGATATGTGCCTCCATAGAGAAGATGAGAGATTTTTAAATATATGCATGGGATTTAGTAAGTGGGTAATATTAAGATGCTCCCAATATGGGAGGTTATAAAGGATAGCTTTCCTTTTCATCCCAATTGGAAATTTCTCAACATAGGTGTCGAAGAATTCTGGATCATCGAACATAGCCTCCCCATTTGAATTGAAAATTTCTACAAACTCCTTCTCCTTCTCTCTCTCATATGCTCTAAGCCATTCAGTTGGTGTCGTTATTACAGGCCTTTGGGTCCACAACATTTACATCCATAATACCCGTTTGTTACAAGACCTGCGAAATTATTGTATACAATATGCATGGCACGTTAAATAATATCATGAAGATCAAAAAAATTACAACAAATTAAATTAATATGCGAAAAAATATTGTTACCTATATCAACAAATCAATAAACATGTAATTTAACAGAGCAAAATCCTAAGCATGGATAATCATTTGTGGTGTAAGCATATATTCCATACAACGTAAAACTCCTCTATGCTGCGATGGGTCTTGATACATCGTATAAATTTATCCCATCCCGTAATTCCTTCAATTCATCTACCAGTGGTTGTAAGTAGACATCCATATTATTCACTTGCCTTTTACCAGAGACTATGAGAGCCAACATAAGATGTTCATTCTTCATGAACAACCATGGCGGGATATTGTTATTGATCACTACTACATGCCAAATAGAATTGTTAGTGTTCTGGAGTGAATATGGGTTGACGCCATCCATGGCTATGCTGAGTCGTAGACTTCATACTTCATCCTTGAATTTTTCTGGCCATTTCTCCTCTATATACTTCATGGCTATTGAATATGTTGGAATTCACATAACTCCCAATTCACTTCTTTGTGAGGCATGCCATCCCTGCAACATAGCTAATTCTTTGCAACAAAATATCCTTTTAATCCTTAGGATTATAGGCATGTGCCTCAATATCTTAAGAGGAGGACCACATGATTTACCCTTATTTTTTGATTTATCAAACCTGTCATGCCCACATTTCGGACATATCTCTTTGTCTGCATATTCACCTTTATATATAATACAATGATTTGGACATGCGTGATATGATATGTACTCAACACCCAACATTTTCACCAATTGCTTTGCCTCTTCGCAGCTACCGGGCAAGACATTATCACTCGAAAGAACCTTATCTTTGAATAAACTGTAGTTGGTGTACAATAGTAAATTTACACTATCAATAATTATTAACGTTCATAAAATTGACCATTTGTAATGTTGATTTTGTGACAATATTTCTCAAAATATAAGGGAATTGATGGTCAATTTCCCTAAAATTTCTGAGAAACATGCATTCGACGAGCCAAACTTTGCTTTCAATTTATACAGTAACATAGTTGTCCCCAACTGGGTAGAATTTGACTGACCGCCAGGTCCAAAGAGAGAGGTGGTGGAAGCAAATTTAAGGCTTTCTAAAAAGGTATCAACAATATGAGCATCATCCCCTAGCTGATAATTGTTATGGAATGCATCTAACAACATTGTCTCCACGACGGTCATTTCCCTTAAGTAATCATCCATACTAACCTCGATTTGATTGTCTCCATTGCGAGCTTGTGAAGAACTACTATTGCTGTAACCATTCCTAATTGGTGAATCTAGACGTAGTTGGAATTGAATCGGTGATTGATTCAACCATTCTTGGTATCGTTCATCTCTGAGTTTTTCTCTTAATTCAGTTTTCTCTTGATCTGACATTATCGTGGGGTGCAACAAAAGATGGTAGGTAGGTCTCCCATCATCACTAGAATCCTAATCATTTCAAAATATATATTTGAACATGATTAGTACAATATCGATGATATCAATTAGTAAGCACGTCATTGCATCATTAATTAGTTTTATGTTGAAATAATTACATTATACCAAAAATTATTACCATCATTGTCCCAGGATTGTGGCTAGAAGATATCATGTTACAATTGGCAAGCTAAAGCGGTTGTCCATTTTCATTTACCAAACGCATCTTGCGGTATGTTGCTCCTGATAAGAGCTTCTGAAGTTTTGGAACTGTTTGAATATTTTGGGCATATGAACACGATTATGAATCTGCATGAACCTGCAAATTTGTATACATTAATTTTATTCAGCTGATTGATATAGATAAGAAAATAAACTCAATTAGATAATGAAAATATAAATAAAATCTGAAGTAATTACGTCTGGAGATAGATAGGTTGAACTCTACAATGGACTTTGAGAAATATTATCGAATGTGCTTGATTTTGAAAAATTGTCCATTTGATACAATTATGAGATTTTCTCCATGCATTTGAACAAAATCAACAATATATTTTGGTGTACATACCCAAAAGTAATTTCGGTGCATTAAAAAAGGAGTTATTGTTATTGGTTCTAATGTAGTATTAACTACACTGGTGCGGTTTTAATACCGGACGCATCAGTGCGGTTAGTTAACAAATACACTGATTGTCAGGGAAAAAACACAACTTTATTATTTTTCAGCGAAAAAAAAGCAGTAAACTGAAAAATGAGCGGCAAATGATTTTCAGAAATCTAATTTCATAGAAAGTTCTTTAAATAGTAAAAGATATTCATTATTTCAATATTTTTGCAAAACTTTTCAGGGAAGGATTTGCACGAGAGATAGCACTGTGAAGCAAAAAAATACTTTCGAACAACAACACTATTCAGAGAATCAGAATTTGAAACATCAGGTGATTCACAAAAAATACCGTGGTATAACAAAAATGTTAAATTTTACAGTAACAATTGTTTTTTTTACATTTTATGTTAGATTTAATACATGCATAGTAAAAATTTTAAATTTTACTGTGCAGTTTACTAATAAAATCATTTACAATCTATATTCCTATTTATATTTAATTAAAATTCAAGAAAAAAAAACAAAAAAATCCATTCTTACATTAGACCCTTACTTCTTCTTGTTTATGTGACTACAAAAATTCTCAATTAGGGCTTTTCATTTTAGATTTATAGGGTTTGTATTAATATATATATATATATATAGGAATTTGACATCTAATGTGTGGGACCACTTGAAGAAATGG
Organism: Pinus albicaulis; assembly: GCA_034641835.2. Classification (NCBI taxonomy): domain Eukaryota; kingdom Viridiplantae; phylum Streptophyta; class Pinopsida; order Pinales; family Pinaceae; genus Pinus; species Pinus albicaulis. The sequence continues at coordinate 1,302,944,352 of CM076570.1, forward strand.
ATCTGTAATATTCCCCATTTTCCATCCGTTAATTGGAATAATAGAGTTCCTACTTTTCTTAATTAATTAAGTAAATAAGAGGGTGGAGGGAGCCATAAACCCCATAGATGAATAAAATCCACTTTCGATGTGTGTCTGTAGATAATTTAGAAGTGGATCTTCATTATGGAGTAGTGGAGCAGCTTCTTAATGAAAGAAGAGTGGAGATCATGGATCATTAATGAGAATATCACAGAGATCATGGAAGAAGTCAAATGAGATCATAGTGCATTAAAAGTAAGATCATACAGCACTAATTATGAGATAGTGGAGGAAGTTGTGCATCTAATGTGCACATGATGGAGAGAGTGGAAATTAAATGCAGATATGGCGGGAGAACATGGAGAGACAGAACAACCTTCATGGAGGCTACTGGCCACATGTGCAGCACAATTATGAGGTGGGCCAGGGCTATGGAAGGCTCACAAAGCATAAAAGGGAGATGAAGGCATCAATAGAAGGAACAATTTAGATTATTGTTTTTGATCTGGATTTTTCATTTGACATTTCTATGCACGCTTCAGTTGTTTAGATAAGTCTACAGTGTTGTTTAGAACACGGGTGTTTCCGAGCGGAAATCCCACCCTTACCCATGAGGGACTTCGAGTGCCTACTCTAGGAAGGTTTCTTTGAGTCTTAGTCTTGAGTCAGGATCAGTCTACATTGCGTTAGTTTTTTCAGTATTTTTGACTCCATGCCCAATGGATAAGGCTACTTGGTCTACGGTGTTCTTGGCACCTCCAAGGAGCTACCATCCCCATTGGAGCCAATGTTAGTGTCAGTCTAGTCATACTGCCCTCAGTGATCAAAATTGCTCTTTTGCATTTGCATATTAGGAGTCCCATATCAATAAATTTCACCATTCCGCTAGGTCATGGATTCATTGATGGTAGTAATTTTTATCGGTTTTCCCTCATGAGGTACTTGCTGATTTTCCTCCCTAGGGTCTTCAGTCACTAGTCACTTTCATTCTCAAAATCGTATCAGTAGGTCATAGGATGGGTCTCGTTAGTCTCTAAAGTCTCACCATGGTCAAAATAATGAGTCAAGTGTCAATAAAGATCAGCAAGGCCATGAGGAAGTCAATAAGCTTGAAATTATAGCGCCCGGAGGATCAGAGATATCATTCATTCAGTTTGATGTAATTTTCACCTCAAAACCATGTTTTGAGGTGAAAACATAATACTTTGCCTTTCAGTCACAATTCAGAAGCTGTTATCTCCACAAAGTGATGTCCCTGCCTTTCAGAGAATTTTTCCACAGCATGTTCAGCGCCAGATCATCTTCAAGCCAGATCCATCAGAAAGAGCCCGGAAAGAGCTTTCCAACGGTATAGTACACTCTCAAAACTGACTTCTAGATGGAAATTTATGCTTAAGTGAAGTAAAAGTCCCTATGTCCTCATATATCCCCTATTTCCCATCCTTCCCTTTTAAACTTTGTATTATTAAAGTTTAATATTCCTTTATAAAATCCCTTTTTCCCTTTTCCAATGGCAAAAATCACATTAATACATATATCCGATCTCATAACCACTTCCCCTCCATTCCCGTTGAAAAAACCTTATGGTAAAATTTTTGAAAGTCCGCATATATATGTATCCCGCCTTCCCTCGCAAGCGCAACATCTGTAACGTGCACTCCGATTGATCAATCACAATATTCTCCGATCGTAGCACCCTCCGATTCAAACCCCCGATTGATATCGCAACCGTCGATCTTTCCCGCCGATCGGATGGCCCACATCCAATCGCACCATCGCAATCGGCGCTTCCATAAATCCCCCTCCGATTGACATACTCCCGATTACACCAGAGCCATTGATATCATCATTTAATCCAACGGCCCTCCACCAATCGGAACGTTCCAATCGCATTGTTTTCAATCCCACCTCCGATTGACTCCCACCGATGGCTCGCCCCCGATTAACCCACAACCGTCGATCTTTCCCACCGATCGGACGGCCCACGTCTAATCGCTTAATCGCACATCCATGCTTCCCAATTGCGATTACTCTCCCCTTCCGATTTGCGATTATGATTGGTCCTTGGGTCCCACCATCAGTACTTCCGCTCGTTCATAAATAAAGGGCCTAGCCCTTTGTTAATTCAATACTTTGGTTATATTTGTTTATTACAAAGGCCTTCCTCCCATCGCATCGCATATCTGTAATATGTCACTCCGCCGTGCCCTCCGCTCCGATTGCGATTGTGATTGCTGTTTGTTATGTCATATCTCTCCGCTCCCCCATTCCGATTGCGATCATAATGCAAATCTCGCCTCCTTTCCCTCCTCTCTCCCATTGAAAATATGGTTTCCCTTCACAAAGAATATATGTTATTACGTTCTATTTCTGTAGTATTTTATTAAAAAGTCAGAGAATAAAGAAATAATGGAAAGCGGAACGTCAGAGGCCAAAGAAACAGAAATGTAACAGTCGCATCTTCGACAATGATTCTAAAGGATCCACGCTACAGGTTTAGCCTCCGCATTGGATATCCGAAAATTTCAAGAGGAATAATGTAACACAACTCTTCCTTTACGAGAAGATTATGAGCTCTTGGTCTCCCATCTCCAGTTATGATTCCTCCTATTCCCATCGATCTATATTCCCACAAATTATGTCTATTTATTGTAAATTCCAATCATTTGTAAAGGGCTGAAAGTCTGAGGCCTGAAAACTCAGAAGAGGGGAATAGTGTGGCAGCGAGCTCTGCACTCCATTGTACTGTTTAGCAGGGAATTAATAAAGTGATGCAGCTCTGATTTGTGGGATTCATGTGGTATGAGTTTTAGCATATGTATTTTCTTTGTGTTTCATATGTACATTGTTATGTTGCAACATTCATTCATAAACATTTCCAGTTGAATGTTTTCAAGTTAGAAAGGTAGAATCCATTTTATATGCTCTGCCTTGGGGAATCATTCATACTCTGTGTATTTTTTTCTGTTTGAAAAGGATCCATTTATTATGCCCTTTTCAGCTTCTCAACAGTCCTTCCACTCCATCTTATCTCAAACTAGATTGCTAAGTCTCTTGCCTATCTTGCCCCATGAAATACCCTGTATCCTGATTTAATTCCTCAGTTCATATTGTCCTTGTGTCCCATACATCCCTGCCAAAATTCAGTCATTTATCAAAACCCCTTTCACAGTGATATATCTAGCCTAAAATCAGTTTATTATTGTGTTATTGAATATTTATTCTACGGAGAGATCCCTCTCCTGTCCTTGTAGGGCTAGCTACAAGGTTGAGCGTGGTTTAGTTGTTACCCTGATTTGCCTTTTCAGCCTGAGGTTCAGATTGGGTACTAACAGATGGATGAGGAGGATGAGCAAGGGGTTGACAACCTACTTGCAGATCTATGATACAAGGAAGAAAGAAGCATAGTTGCGTTGGTTGCTTTTGGGTGAGTATGGTTACTACCCAATATCTCACATTTGTATGGTCCATGCCATGTACATCACTAATGTTATGCAGCAGCAGGAGGCATGGTTGCGCTGGTTATTGTTGAGAGAGTTTGGACATCACATGATATATCTTATGTCCATGTATGTACTTTTGTTTGGGGTATATATTATGTTCATTTATGAAATTTTGTTTGGGACATGGCATAACTCTCACATGATGTGGTAGAAGGGATTTTGTTTGTATTATTCTGATGTGACATTCCACATGTCAATCAATATGTTGTTTCTCCATGACTTGCATCATGATGATGTAAGGTGGCAGCAAGAATCCTTGTTTCTTTGGTTACTTTTGGGAGAGTATGGGATGATTTTTCTCCATGCATTGCATGATTATGATAGAGGTTGGAAACAAGAGGCCTTACTGTGTTGGCTTCTGTTGGGAGATTATGGTCATTATACTTGGTATGATCATGATGTGGTATGGAAGTAAGAGGCATTTCTGCAGTGGATTATTTTCAGAGAGTATGGCTCTCATGTTTGGGTTGATGATGATTTTCCATGGTATCAAGAGGCTTTGTTGCAGTGGCTCTTATTGAGAGAGTATGGCTCTCTTACTTCGTTTAATGATGATTCAACATGGAAGCAGAAGGCTTTGCTACTATGGTTGTTATTGGGAGAGTATGGTTTGACATTGTATATGTTCATCCATATGTCTCTACTTCTTAATTTTCACATTGTTGGGATGATTCTTGGATCCAACAAGGCCAACAGGACCAAGGATGGAAGCATCAAGAGATGCAATCTACTTCATGTAGCATGTGATGGAGAGATATTTTATGATGGGGGAATTTCCACTTTGGGAAGAGACCGCTTCGCTTTATGTATCTCATGCATAGAGGAGGATCTTGGACAGCATATGGTTTCCATTTGGATACTTATTGATGAAGAGAGACATCGAAATTTCCGGTTGGAGGCCATTCTAGATATTCTAGGGAGGCAACATTGGAGTTGGCAATGCATAACACATTGTAGCAGATAGGGAGGCCTTCCATATGAGGATGCCATTTAGAGGGAGATGGATTGTTGTAGCATCCAATTTTGCAGTTGCTTGAGGACAAACAAAATTTTGGCAGGGAGGAATGTAATATAACCAATTTTACATCAGTTAATTAGAATATTAGAGTTCTTACTTTTCTTAATTAAGTAAATAAGAGGGTGGAGGGACCCATAAAACCCATAGATGAATAAAAGCCACTTTTGATGTGTGTATGTGGACAATTTAGCAGTGGATCTGCATTATGGAGTAGTGGAGAAGCTTCTTAATGAAGGAAGAGTGGAGATCATGGATCATTAATGAGAAGATCATGGAGATCATGGAGGAAGTCAAATGAGATCATGGTGCATTAAAAGTAAGATCAAAGAGCACTAATGATGAGATAGTGGAGGAAGTTGTGCATATAATTCACACATGATGGAGAGAGTGCGAATTAAATGTAGAGATGGTGGAGAACATGGAGAGACAATGCAATCTTCATGGAGGCTAGTGGCCACATGTGCAGCGCAGTTATGAGGTGGGACAGGGCTATGGAAGGCTCACAAAGCATAAAAGGGAGATGAAGAAAACAATATAAGGCGGACTTTAGATTATTATTTTTGATTTGTTTAGATCTGGATTTGTCATTTGACATTTCTATGCACGCTTCAGTTGTTTATCTAACTATGTAGTGCTATTTAGCACACGAGTGTTTCTGAACGGAAATCCCACCCTTACCCACGGGGGACTTTGAGTGACTACTCTTTGAAGGTTTCTTTGAGTTGTCATACATCATCAGGCATTGGTGCCACATTCAACCCATCTCTACAACACATTCATTCTCAAGAATTACACATTCCTTCTTGAGGGTTTGAGAGAAAGACATAGTTCTTGGCATTTCAGCTAAGAAATCGTTGGAGGATTCATACTTTCACCTTGGGCTTCAACACCAGTCTTCCAGGAGCTGTATATTCATATACAACATTCAGGCCAACATTACACACCTCCATGCAGTAGAAATTCCCCAAAGGATTGCACAGTCTAGTCCTATAGATCTATTGGAGGAGGGAAGTTTCTAGTATTTCAGGTAGAAATCCTATGAGGGGCCATCTACTCACTTTGTATTCATTGTTTCCATCATTCATGAGCTACATTACAGTATCTAGCATCAGCCTATAGAGCCTCCCTCCTTGACAACGCAATTTTCTTCAGCTGTTGTGTATTCAACAGTTGCATTCAGTGGAGGATGAAGGAGGAGCTAGATCTTGAGCTTTTAGCTTGAGAATCTATTGAAGGGATCAACCCTTGAAGCATAGATCTGATTGTATCACATTGCAGCCATATTATGATTAGTTTTTGCTTCAGATCTGCATATCTAGCAGATATATGTTACAGGGCCTAAGAGAGTGATATTCCAATATTGTCATATCTCGAAATCCTTTCCGGGTTATCTTGGGTATTCATCATAGAGCCCAGATCTGAAATCCCGTCATCATCTAAGCTCCGGAACTGCCAGATATACACTTATATATTTTTCCGGCAGTTGCAGTCCTGACATTTGCAGCAAGGACAACGCAATATTCCTTCCGGCAGTGCAACAATTACGTAGTCCCTCTTGTGGGAGGACTTCAAGGTCATTCTAGGCCAATTGTTTGCCTTGAGTGTCTCATATTTTGATCACTGTTGTACTTGTTTATCCATCTCTTATTAATAAAATGGCTAAGGTATTCTGTATATATTTTTATGTTGTATTTAGATTATTTGTTCATTGTTGCAGTTTTTAATTATTGTGTTTTTGTATTACTGCATTATCCCTTTTGGGATATTACAAGATTTGGTTAATCGGTGCACACTTTTAGTATAACGCATCTAGCATGTATTGACAAAAAACACTATTTGATAAAGACTATTTTCCATTCATTTATGTTTATGTTAATTAGTGCTTCTGTATTAATATAACGCACCGAGTCTCCTATTGATAAATAGCACCGTAATATGTTGCTACTGTAGCGATGATGCATTTATAATAACATATCGCACCGTTATCGTTTAATTTTCTTCCCATTATCGATACTTAAGTGGTGAAATTCGTACAGGTGCAGTTAAAAATATAAAGGCACCGAGCACTTAATTTAGATAGACACTGTTTTTTTTATTTATTTTCTTCGCCTGAAAAGTATTTGATTTATTTTTAAAATATATTAATGAATGCTACAGGTTTTATATTGATAAAAAAATGGTTTACAAGAGTTCAAGAAACAAAAATCCCGATAGCACATTCAAAAAAGAAAAAAAGACAAGTTCTTTGTAAATTATTTACAAAAATTATTATTTTTGAACTATATGTATGTTTAACTAATATGTATTGTTTAGTGTGTTTCATGCTGAGCCACGAAATGACGAAGCTCGATAAGATTCTTTCTAATATAAGACTAGAACAACATAAAATCTTGATGGAAAAATTGCAGAAAGATGAATCAGGAGAATGAAAAAATACTATCGATCCAATATGAGTTTCTTTTTTGAATTTTCATTAATAACATACTTAAAAATATTAGATAACATGTTTCAAACAATCTATTAATTTATATATGTTTAATGTTCTACATGAACCAAAAATGAAGGAAAGGAATGTTGTTCTAAGAAAATAAAAGAAATAGAACATGCAAATGAAAATGAATTACTCATTAGCTCATCTAGAGTGGTGTTGGAGGTTAACGAAAGGGGGGATTTTTTTTACAAAACTTTGAGGGATCTAGTGGAAGGAACATATAGACGTTCTTTCCACTTACAATACAAAAATCAATCCAATGATTCCAAGAACCAAATTTTATTTAAACTACAGGAAGAGTTTCCAAAGAATTGGTCAATGAGACATGTCAGACTTTTCATTGCATAAATTATACAAAAAATATGTATACCAATGGATTCAATCGGATCATGTAATATACTAAAACAAGATATTTAATCCTTCTACAATATTCGCCGAAAATAAACACGATAGCACAATCACACCAAGTAACAGAAAGAAACAAATCAATCGCATAACACAGATATTTTTCCTGGGGAAAGCTTGCTTCTCAGAACCCCTCTATATTTATTGTATGATCAACCAAGGAATCATGAAACAATACAATGCACTCTTCTCACAAGAGTCTGTTGCACTCTACCAACTGTCTCACACTGATACAGACAAAATCGACCAACACTTAGCCAATTTCCTGCCTCTGCCCAACCCGCCTTGCTTGCGCAATCCTAAGAACAGTTGATCCCTATTAGTTAGGAAATTCAACCTTCCAAAACTGCACAATACATCATGGGAAATCCTATGGCTTTCTAATTGCACACCGGGAATTTACTAATAATAAAATTTATAGATAACATCCCTTTAACCTCTGTCTCAACTGGGTCTTCATTAGAACTGACATGCATGTAGCTATTAATAATAAATCATCAATCACTTGAGAGATCACTGCATGTGAATTAAATTTGATTTAATTCAATTGACCTCTCACTAGTGCAATGATCAATTACAACTACTTAGATTGACTTTAACTCACTTAAGTGAGTTAACTGATTTCTCATGCATTAAACTAATACACTAACTGCAACTTAGACTCTAAAAAAATAGAATCACTCTACATGCCTCACCAACCACCCTCAACTCGAATTTCATGAGCTCATCGAGTCTATCACACTTGGTTAACTATTACAAGTGATTATGAGATAAGATTACAAATTATTGTCCAATTTAATTAAGGGAAAATTAAATTAGACACACATTTCTTGTTGACTTTTCAACACTCCCTCTCAACAAGAAAGGGATTATCAGCTACCCCGATCCTACCTCCGTGGTATTCCAATTTTCTCTTGGCGAGTGCCTTTGCCAAAATATTTGCATCCTGGTCCTCCGTGGGAATGTACTAAAGTAACATAATGCGTCTTTGAACACAATCTCTGAGATGGTGGTACTAGATGTCAATATGCTTGGACCTGTCATGGAATACTGGATTGACCGATTGTTTTATGCAACTCTAGTTATCAAAATGTATCACCGTCAGATCCATCTAATGAATAAACAAACCAACAAGTATCTTCCTCATCCAGATGACCTCACATGACGCCTGACTAGCTGCAATGTACTCTTCCTCGACTGAACTAAGTGCAACTGATCTCTGTTTCTTGTTGTACCAGGAAACTGTTGTTGATCCTATGCTGAATATCCCTCCTAATGTTCTCTTCATGTCTAATGGATTTCCTGCCAAATCTGCATTGGTGAAGCCTTGAAGCTTCACCCCCTCTGTCCTCATGTACCATAATCCATACTCTATAGTGCCCCTGAGATATCTCAAGACATGCTTCCCCTCCTTCCAAAAGAGCTTGGTTGGCTTAACCATAGCTTGACTAAGCTGGTTAACTATGTAGCATATGTCTGGTCATGTGTTCACCAAGTACATGAGTGAACCCACAAGCTGCCTGTAAATAGTAGCATCCACTAGCTCACTTGAAGTAGCTTCCTCCGTCCTCCAGTTTCCTGCAAGAGGAGTCTTCATCGGTTTATAGCTCTCCATGTGGAACTTCCTTAGAATCTCTTTGGGATACTTTCCTTGAGAAACAAATAGCTCCCCATCCCGCTGCCATATCTCCAAACCAAGGAAATAGTAAAGGAGTCCCATATCCTTCATCTCAAAATCCCTTGCAAGATCTTCTTTGCAAGAAGTTATGCGCTTCTCATCACCTGTTAGAATAAGATCATCAATATAAACTATGATAATAAAAATCTTACCATCAACCACAATATGGTACAAGTTCGCATACACTTCACTCTTTTTCAAGCCCAACTTGGTGAAATAGCTGTCAACCCTGGTGTATGAAGCACGAGGTGCTTGCTTCAGTCCATACAGTTCTCTCTTGAGTCTGCACACACGCGACTCCATGTCAAAGGTCTCAAAACCTTTTGGCTGCTCAATGTACACTTCATCCTCAATAACTCCATTCAGAAATGTAGTCTTCACATCCATCTGATGTATCTGCCAACCCATCTGTGTTGAGAGTGCAAGGATAGATCTAATTGATGAGTATTGTGCAACTGGTGCAAAAGTCTCCTCATATTCAATCCCCTCAACCTATGAGAATCCCCGGGCTACAAATCTAGCCTTGTACTTCTCCACACTCCCATCTGCTACCTTCTTCACCTTATAGATCCATCTAGATCCAACCACTGACTTCCCGACTGGTCTTTGGACAACTTACCATGCACTGTTCCTAACGATGGACTCATACTCCTCAACCATGGCATCATCCCAAGTTGGTTGTTGCACTGCTTCCTCAAAAGAGGATGGTTCTGTCACAATACACTTGCTCATAAGAGTCATGTATCCAGTATACATGTTTGGTGAATGTCTTTGTCTGCGTTGTGATATAGGTGCTTCTACATGTTATGTCACATCAAGGCTCAATATATCAACTTCTATGGTGTGCCTCCTACCATATCTAATGGATGGCTCTCCATGAGTGGTTTTTTCCACTACATGATCCTCCTCATGTGGCTTCTACACATCTTGAGGTTCATCCTTTGGAACCAAGAGTTTGTCATCTTCATGCAAATCAAGCTCTCTCTCAAGTGACAATCGCATGGGTTTCTCCTCATCAAATTTTACATCCCGTCTGACAATTGTCATCCTGTTGTTCGAAAAATACACCCGATAGTTGTGGGGAGTATCAGTGTACCCCAAAAATATCTCAATATATGTTGTTGTTTCTATCTTCATTATGGAATCTTTGGTCAAATGGCAATAGATAGATGAGCAAAAATTTCTAAAATATGAAACATCAGGTTTCTTACCAGAAAAAGCTTCCTCTGGTGTACTCATGCCAAGTATCCGATGAGACTATGGCTCTGCATAGATACCGCTATGTTGCATGCCTCTTCTCACAGATGCAATAGTAAGCCCTAGTCATGTAACATAGTTCGTGTCACACCCACAATTGTTATGTTCTTTCTTTCTGCAACCCCATTTTGTTGTGTGTTACGAGGCACAACCAACTCTCTCCAAATCCCTTCTTTGGCACATAAGTTCTTGAATTCATTGCAAACGTACTCACCACCATTGTCGCTCCTTGGAGCCTTCACCTGCTTCGTTGTATCTTTCTCAACCAGTGCTTTGAACTCACAAAATTTTGAGAACGTCTGATCTTTCTTCTCCATGATGTAGATCCAACACTTTATTGAAAAATCATCAACGAAAATCACATAATACATGTGTTTTTCTGTATAAGTTGTAGAGAATGGTCCACACACATTTGAGTGAACTCTCTCAAGGATTTCTGCTGCTTGATTCTCCTTCTCGTGAAAAGTGGCCTTTGTATACATCCCCATGGTACATCCCTTGCATGTGTCTATCTGCGTAAGGGTACCCTTTGGAAGCCCCGTAGAAATATGTTGCATGAACTTCAAAGCACTGTGGTGTAGATGGCTCAATCTCCTATGCCATAACTCACCGTCATCCCATCTCACCACTCTGTCTTCTTTACTCATCACTGTTTCACATCCAACTACATAAAGTTTGTAGAGGTTCTTCACATGAACCCCAATCTTCTTAACCTGTACTAAGGCTTTGTGATGAAGGAATGATTTCCCTTCACTAAAAACCACATCATATCCTCTATCCTCCAACATAGCAACTGAAAATAAATTATTTTTCAAGCCTGGTACATGAATGACATCTTTTAATAAGAAAGGTTTACCTGACTATCTCTAGAAGGTAACTGTACCAATCCTGGTAATGCTATACCTCCCGTCATCACCCATCTCGATGTGCATCTGAATATCCTTCTCCTCCAAGCTACTAAAGAGTTATTTGTCCCCCGTCATGTGGAACTATCCACCACTATCCAAGTACCACACTAATCCCATCGCACTAAACACCATGCATGCGATGAGAGAGAAGTCCAACTCGAATTGTAAAGCCAAAGCATCACCCATTGCAGATCCTAAAGTCTTCTTATTGTTCTTCTTCTTCTGTGGACAATTAGTGGAATAATTTCCATGCTCATGACAGTGAAAACATTTCACACTGGACATGTCATGCTTCTTGCCTTCTTTTCCAGTATCAGATTTCGATAGGATTTCTTTCCCTTCCCCTTCTTTGCCTTACTAGCCAAGGCGCAATTTTCCTCATCATCAGCCTTGGATGAGGATCCATCCCTGGTATTCCGCCTGAATTCTTCTTGTACCAAACCCGACCAAAGTCACTACGAATATGGTAACTTCTCCCTCCCATTGACAAAGTCCCGATAACAATGCCAGCTCTTGGGAAGCCCTAGAAGTGTTAGGCTTGCCATGTCATCATTTTCAACAGTAATCCTCACACTTCAAAGCTCATCTCGACTTTGGATGAAATTGGTCAAGTATTTCGGAAAAGTGTCGCCTTTCTCCATTTTGATTTTCCTAAGCTTGTCCTTTAGTGTCAATTTTCTGTGGTCACTGATGTTCTGAAATAGATATGTTAAGGCCTTCCACATTGCATATGGAGTCGCCTTGCCATGGAGACTCGAGACAATGTGATCTCGAACTCCCTCTAATAAGATCTTCCTCGCCTTTGCAACCTTCTTTTTCCAAGCATCAAGAATAGCAGCATATGCTGCTGCAGGCCTTGGAATATCAGTGTCGATAAATTCTTTCAACCTGTTGTCCTCCAGAATTGTCCCCATTCTCTCTTTCCATGCAATATAATTAGAATATTTTTTCAAATTCGAATGATGTTCAACACAAACTCAATTTCTTCTCCACTATAGTGATTTCTGGCACTCCGATACCATTTAGAAATTATAAAAACAATATGTATACCAATGGATTCAATCCGATCATGTAATATACTAAAACAAGATAATGAATCCTTCTACAATATTTGTGAAAAATAAACATGATCGCACAATCACACCAAGTAAGAAAAAGAAGCAAATCAATCGCACAATACAAATATTTTTCCTGGGGAAAACTTACTGCTCAAAACCCCTCTATATTTATTGTATGATCAACCAAGGAATCATGAAACAATACAATGCATTCTTCTCACAAGAGTCTGCTGCACTCTACCAATTGTCTTACACTGATCCAGAAAAAATTGACCAACACTTAGCCAATTTTCTGCCTTCGCTCAGCCTACCTTGCTTGCGCAATTCTAAAAACAGTTGATCCCTATTAATTAGAAAATTAAACCTTCCAAAACTGCACAATACATAATGGGAAATCCTATGGTTGTCTAATTGCATGCCGACAATTTACAAATAATACAACTGATAGATAACATCCCTTTAACCTCTGTCTCAACTAGGTCTTCATCAGAACTGACATGAATGCAGCTATTAATAGTAAATCATTAGTCACTTGACAGATCACTTCATGTGAATTAAATCTGATTTAATTCACTTGACCTCTCACTAGTGCAACAATCACTTACAACTAGTTAGACTGACTTTAACTTACTTAATTGAGTTAACTTATTTTTCATGCATTAAACTAATACACTAACCGCAACTTGGACTCTAAAAAAAATAGAATCACGATACATGCCTCACAAACCACCTTCAACTCGAATTCCATGAGCTAACTGAGTCTATCACACTAAGTTAACTATTAAAAGTGATTTTGATATTAGATTACAATTTATTATCCAATTTAATTAAGGGAAAATTAAATTAAACACATATTTCTTGTTGACTTTTCAACATTAATAGCAAAAACGTACAACAACAAAAAAGAAGCATTGAAAAATTAAAATTACCTTATATATATATATATATATATATATATTACTACAAAGAAATCATTTATAAATATCACTTTTATTATATTTAGTTTTCATATCTCAATATAAAAATTAAATAGTTTATTGTCATGTTACTTTTTCATGAAGATTGTGAAAATCTCGAAGGATGAACAAGTTGATATCATAAATATGCCAGTAGGAATGTCCAAAAAGTTGTACAATGAGATGGTCAAAGAAATAGACATAATTGTATCGCACGAGGAGCCATTTCAACAACAACGTGCTTCAAATGTAATGTGTAATCATTGAATTTTTCAATTAGGTACAATAAATAAATAATTTAGCATTAAATATTATTTTTCAAGTATTTTCTTGCAGAAAAAAAAGAAAAGAAAATGGAACCCATTCAACACATAAAACAGAATGACAACAAAAAAAAGGGTTGATATCTAAGCTTGTGAGTAATTGTTAATTCCTTATAACAACTTAACTAAAATTGATTTTCGTATATTTTAAGTTGTTTTACAACAATCATCATTGAATAGGTGCTAACATAAAAAGAAGAAGCATCAGAAGAATTGATTGACATTGGGTTAAATATGGGTTTTCAGTATATGTTGGCATATCAGAAATTAATTGTGGAATCTGTAAGTGTCTATCTTGTTTTACTTAGCTCCGTATATAATTGATAGAGAAAAAATATCTTTTATATTAAATCTATGATTTGTTATGGGGTATAAAACTTGCAGGAAACAAAGTATGGAATTGCGCCAAAAAAAGAATTGTTGAAAGAAGACATGAAATTTGTTTTTGAAAAGATGTTTATAGTTCACGAGTCAATTCTTGCTATGGTACATTTCTTTTCAATTTACATTGATTTATATTTTTTAATATTGCAATTTTTACTATGCTCACCAATATAGATACACTCATTACACACTATTTTTTTGTTTGTAGATGGAACTTGAAGAAGAAGAAAACAATCAACACAATGAAAGAAACATTCTTCCAAATAACCCAAGTCATAAAATTAACTCGAGCAGTGACAACAGTTCCAACGAAGAATGATGATCAATATGTTTGGATGTCAAAGCAAGGCGTTGTATTTTTTTAAATATTTGTTTGTGAAATCGGACATTTTTTTAATTTAATGGACAGTGTCCCAATTGAAAGACAAAGGGTTACCAATAATTTTCCCATTTTGTATGATAAAGAGTCTCTTATTCATATATATATATATATATATATATATATATATATAATATAAAATATGTTGTTATTTATTATATTGCATTCTCCATTACCGTTGTCAAATGTTACATCACTCATTAAATAAATAGATGATTAAATATTATAATGAAGATATGCGAAATCTGATGATAAAAAAATTCATCCAAACATCACATTCAAATGCACTAATAAAAAATTAATTGATATGAATACTGTTATAAGATATGTGTCGACTTTTGATGAATAATTAATTTTAAAAAATCACAATAATTGTACTATCATAGGTCGATGTTTCTAAAAAATAGAAAATGAACACGTGCGTGTGTATGATACTATGCACTGGTGCGTTATTACGACCTATGAGCACTGCACCGAATACCAATACCAATTGAAATGCCCAGTGCGATTTATTGATGCCTACAACCCGAGAAACACCAATAATGTTGTAGACTGTCTCAACCCACCACTTATCGTGGCGCTAAACATGTTCTCAACTCTTGCGTGCACGAGACTTCTGATTGGCCGCCTCTCTACAAAGTAATCCAAAATTTGGCCACACATACAAGACGATCTTGGAGGGAAAGAAAATTCTAGATTTTCACCTCCAGGATGCACTACTATGTCACCTGGGACACCTTTCTATTCCTTCAAGTGAGCGTGCTAAGATGATTTGGGAAGCTCACTACAGTCCTGTCGCTGGGAATTTCAGGGTCGAGAAAACAGTGGTAGTACTGCAGAACTATTTATATTTACCAAACCTTCGACAAGATGTCAGGAAGTACATAAGGCCCTGCAATGCCTACACCATTTCCAGACCGACCATTAATAAGAAAGGCCTCTATACTGCATTGTCTACCGCTTGTCGACCTTCGGAATATTTCTCCATGGATTACATGTCAGGTCTTCCTTCTACTAAGCATGGAAGCAACTGTGTTTTTGTGGTCATCGACAGATTCTCGAAGATGGCCATTATGACGGTCTGCAAGAATAATATCACAACAGAATCCACTGCTAAACTCTTCTTTGAACGAGTGTATGTACACTTTTGGATCCCACAATATATCATCTTAGATTGGGACAACAGGTTCCTCAGTAAATTCTGGTCCAACCTCTGGTCAATGTTGGACACCAAGCTCACCAAGTCCACAACTTTCCGTCCCCAAAAATATGGCCAGACAAAGGTCGCCAATATGATGATCGTACAAATTTTGCGCATGTACAACTCAAAGAATCGAGGCACATGGGATGAGATCCTCCCCTATGTACAACACAGTTACAACTGAGCTCTCCACAACTCAATCGGC
This sequence comes from Pinus albicaulis, assembly GCA_034641835.2. NCBI lineage: Eukaryota > Viridiplantae > Streptophyta > Pinopsida > Pinales > Pinaceae > Pinus > Pinus albicaulis. The sequence continues at coordinate 1,302,960,139 of CM076570.1, forward strand.
CACAACCCCTTTCAGGTGGGCTTCATATTCCAGCCACTATGTCCCATTGACATAGTCATGCCATTTGCGGCTACTCAGACATATTATCCTCATGTCCAGTCTGAAGCTGACAAGGTGCACAAATTCATTGAGTGCATTCAGCACATCTGCCAATAGGTTCATGACATATTGGACAGATCCAATGCTAAGTAAAAGTAGCGACATGATCAACATCAGGTGCCACACAACTTCTAGGTGGGCAACAAAATGTGGTTACATTTGCAGAAGGAGCACCTTGTTGGACCCCATCGTAAGCTTCACCTGCTCTGATATGGGACACACACCATCACCATGGTTGTAGGGGACAATTCCTTCGAGCTTGTTATTCGACCTTTCCTTGGTTTGCACTCAGTGTTCAATGTGGACCGCATTCGGCCCTACTTTTCAACTTACTGGACACATCCAAAATGGCAGAAGAGCTCACACCAACAGACTTAAACCTTGAATGCATGGAACAAGCCAAAACTGATCGAATCATGGAAATACAGATCAAGAACACTCGCCAACAGAGTATCCAGCTATATCGACTTATCAAAGTAGGCCAAGTCCTTCACTGGGTCAAGTGGTTCACCAAGGACTAGGTTCAAAAGAAATTTCCCCACCTCATGGAGGCTCTGCATATAATGGGGACTATTGCTTCCTAAGGGGGGAGGAATGATACAAGTGGATATTGATAGCCACCCGCCTATTCCACGTAGACAATTTCATCAGTTTTCTTATTTATTATTTTTAGTAATTTTCGAGTCCTGAACTTCTAGAGTAATTTTGACCCCCTAAACGACGTTTTTTTAGGCCCGTTGTAGGCCTATAGGCATAGGCAGGGGGTTTCAGAAAAACCTATAGTTCTCGGAGAAATATTTCGAATGAGGTATCATACAATCCAAATGAAGTTAATATGACCAAGTTACGACCCCGAGAAGTTCGCTGCCCAAATAACCCCAACGAGGCACATAAAATCTTGCTATTACATATCCTCGTGTTAGGGTTTTGGTTGTTTAGGGTTTTCTCTTATTGTTCAATAATAAAAAGGCCCTTAAGCCTCATTGTAACACGGTTCAGAGGCATGTAGCCACCGCATCTCTCCTCGGAGATAAGCTACCATCGCCAGAGCTAGTTTCTTTCAATTTCGTGTATAAGTATTTGCACTATTTGATATTAATGAATTGAAATATTATTTCTGTTTCAACTTTGTATTAGTGATTATCTTTGTATTTTGTTTCGTTCCTTATTAAATTCAGATCACCAAAACCTCTCACTCTTTGAAGCCAACAGAAGGGAGTGTTGAAAAGTGTAACTAGGTTCGGTCTTCATAATGACGTGTAATTGTAACTTGTATAAATGATGTAATAAAATTTAATTTTTTCAGCCTTGCTTTATGGTTTTCATGAGAAAGTGATTTTAGAACATTACGATTTTTCATTGAGAGTCAATAATTAATGTCATGTATGAAGAGCTCTTATTGAACCTATGTCAATGTATATGAGTCTACAAAGTGTCTAATAGCCCTTCACAGACAAGCACAATCTCTCTTGTGAAGTCGTCCTCCAAACAAAGATAATAAACTATCATTTTGGCTCACCTAATAAAGACACATCTATTCAGATGCTCAAGTCAAATAATTAACTGCTGGAAACTACTATATAAACCCGCTTAGGGTCTTCGCATAATGACACTGTTATCAAGCTCGAATATCTCTAAAATGGGTTCGAATAAGATCATATATCTCAGTCAATATTGTAGGATACTTACTTTATATGATCACATGAAGAAGGGTTGGATTTACTATAATTAAGTGTTTCGGGTTTCAGTGCAGGAATAGGTCTTAGACCTCTCTGAGATATATGTTGGCTACTCTTCACAGAGCATTGGTTACTGTTTGATGAAGAAGAATTCTACTAATCTAACATCAAGAAGATCCTAATTTGAATAAGTAAAAATACATTCACAAGCAGTCACTAATGAAGAGAAATCACATAATGAAAATGCCATATATTTCTCAACATGAAGAGAGATTTTGGCCCTGGATCATAGCCTACATGTTGTGTCTCTTGTCTATATATGTTTATGCATTGGTTACTGTTCGATGAAGAATAACTCTAATAATCTAACAAGAATAATATCCTAATCTAAAGAAGTTAAACACATTCACAAACATTCACTAATGAAAAGAAATCTACTAATGCTAATGCCCTAGATTTCTCAACATCCATACATGACATTAATTCTTTTGACTCTAATGAAAAATCCTAAAGCTCTGAATGGGAGCCATCTAAATAAAAGCACTAGCTTATGAAACACATGAAGCAAGGTTCATAATAATAATTTTATTTACTTCATTGCATCATTTACAAAAGTCACAATTACATGTCATTATGAAGACCAAATGTTATGTCCCTATAATACTAGTGTAGCCCCTTATTGTTATTGTTAGTGTAGCCCCATTATTGTTAATGTTGCGGCCATGTAGTCCCCATATTGTTATTATTGTGGCCCATAGGTGTAGCCCCATTATCTTTATTGTTGTGCCTATGTGGTCCCCATATTGTTATATTGTGACCCGGATGCGAGTGGTTAATTTAGCGACAGGACGTCGGCCAGACGGCACTCCGGCAAGAAGTCGGCCTCATGGCACTGCAAATGTCCGATGGAGTCTGTACTCAAGCGTGATGCATTTAAGTCAATAAATGCTTGGCGCGGTTCACAACTCTAATAGCGAAGTTCGAGATTATTCTCCGCAGGTTAAACAGGATATGGTCATTACTCCTTTAATGGAGAGGTTAATGCAGTGGGACGGCAGTAGATTTGAGGTTTTTGAATACGGGATGGAGAACGAGCACGCCAGAAGCGGCTTCCCCAGGCCTTTAGCGGTGTATTGCTTGCCCACAGTGCGGCTTTCCTCCGAGCGCACTGTCACCGGCAAGAGAACCAGGCTTCATGGTTGCCTTGAACTTGGCGACAATCTTCATTTCTCCATTGCTGGAAATTGCATGCGTAAGTCTGGGAATTGGTTTGAGAAATTGCCTAGAGATCCCATCGCACCTCCGCTCTCTCATTTGACAAACGTTCAGCTTGGGTTTCAGCATACCTCCAGCTCTCCTGCTCCGATTGACAACATGCCTCGTCTAAGGCACAGAATGAGGTGCCGTCGCGGCCCTTCCCGGAGAATGTACAGGCGCTCCTCCCCGTCCTCCAGCACCTCTGTTGCGGACTTTCTTGACTCTGCAAGAACCTCTCAAGCTGCTCGTGGTCGAATTCTTCGGTTTGAGCATTGGCACACCAATCGCCAGCACGCTCCTGCACATTCTCAAACCAGGCAATTCTATTTTCAAAGCGCGCTTAATCGCCCTCACATTTCAGCCACGGTCACCATTGTTTTCCGTGAGTCCCCTAACGATGAGGCTCCCGTTGCTGAAGGGCGGGATGGTCAATTTGGGCCGAATGATGAAGATATGCCTGAGCAGGACAGAGCCATCACCGAGGAAGCTGATATTCATGGCAATGACATGAATGTTGATATCGAGCTGATACAGGATGAGCAGCAAAGTGCAATTCAAGACCGTGCCACTGCAAACGCTCAGCACCAGCCTCATCCGGGCGATGGACAGCACACCCCTGCTGCTGAAAAGGTCATTCACTCCACTGAGGACCTTTATAATTCTGATGGCGAACCAGATGAGTTTTGGTGTAGGGTCGAGGAAGAGGAACCGGACGAGTAAGCCTCCTCTGTTCTAGATTTTTTTGCTATGGCACTGTCTTCAGTATGCAAAATGTCTCTGTGTGTTTTTCTGGCTTTGGTCAAAGGTTTATAGGCTTGTTCTAGACTTAGACATTGCCCCTGCGTGGGTTCTTTTTGTTGGATCAATATATGCACTGGTTTCCCTCAGAGGGCAGTGCTAAGATTATGCATTTTTGCTCTACAGGCCTCGTCCTCAGGCCTAGTCCTGGTTAACTCCTCATGTAAATATTTGTGTTTCTGATGATTAATAGATTAAGCTTATTTAGAAAAAAAAAAATATTGTTATATTGTGACCCCTTAAGACTCCTATATATAGAAGGTAGGTTTTGTCATTTGTATAATCCAAGAAATGTTCATTTATTTAATGTAAATGAGGTTCCCCCTCAAAGAGGCCTATTTCTAATTTGTTGAACTATCTTTTCTTCGATTTTGTGAGCTGGTTTCATAACATTTTGTATCAGAGCTTTGGATTCTAGGATTTCATTGCTGCAAACAGGTCATCATGGCATTGTTGATATAACTTTGTTTCTACAAAGGTTAAGAAGCTGATATTTTTACCACGATAATTTGAAATCATGAGGAACTTCGTGTAAATATTTTAGAACTTGGTTCACTATATTTTTGGAGATATGATTTGAGGAAGTTAGGTTTTTTGCAAGCTCCATAATTTCATCTCAAACAGTAAGCAAAAATTGTCATAACTTTCTTCTTAGACATCGGATTGGAATTTTGTAAAAAGTGAATGAAATTTCACAGACTTTAGTTTCTTTTGCATCAATTTCAGGTCAAAAGGTAAAAACAGTGTCATGTGGAACTTCGTACACGTTCGCTCTACTAAACCATTCCATAACTAGTGTAGGTTTTAACCCTGTACAGAAATTAGCTGCAAGCAAATCTTAAAAACAGAAAATAAAAAATAGCGAGAGCATAAAACATAAAACAGATAAACACAGAGATTTTCCCCTGGATCCCCAATCGAGACGACCAACTTGATTTTTCATTATGTTCCTTTTAGTGTTACAACACATATATATACATGTTGAAGCATACATAAACCCCAATCCATTAACCTTGCATTAGAACTTAACCGTAGTTCCTTTGATCAGATCTACAAATACTAGAGGCTGAAAACCATCATGCCCCAAAATCATGTGCAAACCCATGCACACAACCATGGGCAAGTCCACCCACCAGAAAATAAGGACCAAAAAAAAATTTCTGGGGCGCTACCTCGGACCTCGACAAGGAGTACTACCGCCACCCCCTGCTACCCCCCCGCACATGATTAGTCATGGAAAGAATATAACACAAACCCAACATTCTCCCACTTGTTTTATTTCCGTAAGGGGCCACAGGACAGCTGAGTCATCAGCCTAGCTTTGCAACACCCATTGTTTTTCTACACCAAGTTAACTTCTGAGTGCTCATAGACTTTGTCAATGCATCTGCAACATTCTTTAAAGTGTCCACCTTTACCAGCAACACCTTTTTCGCTTCAACCATATATCTCACAAAGTGATATTAAACATCAATGTGCTTTGTCTTTGAATGATAAGCAGGATTCTTAGCCAAGAAAATTGCACTTTGGCTATCACAGTATATCCTTATATCTTGCTGCAACAACCCCATACTTGAACACAATCTCTGCAACCAAACTACTTCCTTGCTTGCTTGAGTGGTTGCCATGTATTCTGCCAGTGTAGTTGAAAGAGACACTAGAGACAGTATTTTACTCATCGAACTGATTGCAGCTCAAAATAGGCTAAACACATACCCACTTGTAGATCTTCTTTGGTCGAACTCTCTAGCCCAATCTGCATCAACAAAACCACGAATGTCCAACACTCTTTCCAATCTAGGTCTTCCCTGGTAGCACAAGCCATAATCACTAGTGCCATGCAAATATCTGAAAACCCGCTTCACTGTTGTCCAATGCTCCTTCCCTGGGTTTGACATAAACCTGCTCAATACTCCCACTCCATGTGCAATGTCTGGTCTAGTACAGACCATTGCATACATCAGGCTACCCACTACACTTGCATAAGAAACACGGGACATATCCTCCTCTTCTTCTTGTGTCTTGGGGCACTGTTCAACAGACAGCTTTGTACCTACAGGAAACAGAACATTCACTGATTTACTATCCTGCATATTGAACCTCTGCAATATAGTCTCGACATACTTCCTTTGGTTTAACCAGAGCTTCCTCTTTGCCTGATCTCTCTTAATTTCCATGCCAAAATATAGTTTGCAGCACCAAGATCCTTCATGTCGAATTTGGAGAACAGTTGGGTCTTCAAATCTTGGATAATTTCTTTGTCATTTCCAATCAACAATATATCATCCACATACAAGACCAAATAAATAACACGGTCACCAATTAATTTAAAATAAACCCAGTGATCCTCCTTGCTTTTGCTGAAGCCAAGTCCCCGTATATAGGTATCAAATTTCTGATACCACATCCTTGGTGATTGTTTTAACCCATACAGAGACTTCTTTAACCTGCATACCATCTCTTTCTTCCCCTTCACCATAAATCCTTCAAGTTGTTTCATGTAGATCTCGTCTTCCAGATCCCCGTGAAGAAATGTTGTCTTCACATCCATCTGTTCTACCTCAAAATCAAACACAGTAGCAACAGATAAAAGTAATCTAATAGAAGTAACTTTGGCAACAGGAGAAAAAATATCACGAAAATCAATTCCCAGCGCCTGGGAATAACCTTTTGCTACCAACCGAGCTTTGTATTTCTCCACCTTGCCTTCTACATTCATCTTCTTCTTAAATACCCATTTGCTCCCGATGGGCTTCCTTCCAGCCGACAACTCCACCAGATCATTTTTATGCAAGGATGCCATTTCATCAACCATGGCCTCCTTCCAGAGTTTTCCATCCTCTGAATCTACTGCCTCCCTGACGGTTCTGGGATCATCATCAGTTATAGTTAATGAAAAATTTGAACAGAAAGCAGATGGATCATACCTTTCTGGTTGTCTTCTTTCCCGAACTGATCTCCTCAACAGCTGGAGTTTGTGGCTCTTCCTCTTCTGAGTCTTTCTCTGTTGTAGAGTCTGATTCATCCTCCTTTAGCTAAAACTCTATCTTCTCAAGTTCCTTCGGTAGGAATTCATATTTAACAACATCTTTCACCTCTCTAAATACCACATCTCGGCTATACACAACCTTCCTTGTTTCTGGGTTCCAAAGCTTGTAACCCTTTAAACCATCCTTAAACCCAATAAAGATGCACCTTTCAGATTTATTATCCAACTTGGTCCTTTTCTCCTTTGGAACATGTACATATGCATCACATCCAAATACCCTCAGATGTGAAAGAGAGGGCTTCTCACCAGTCCATACCTCATGTGTATTATCCTACAACGCTAATGAAGATGATCTGTTAACCAAGTAACATGTAGTCTCCACTGCCTCTACCCAGAATTCTTGTCCTAACCCGGTACCACTAAGCATGCTTCTTGACTTTTCTATCAACGTTCTGTTCATTCTTTCTACAACTCTATTTTGCTGAGGTGTGTATGGAGTAGTCTTCTACTGTGCTATACCACACTTCTTACAGAACTCTTCAATTCATTCTTGCAGAACTCCCCACCATTATCTGTCCTCAGCACCTTTATCTTCTTCTTTGTCTGGTTTTCCACCAAGGCCTTAAATTCTTTAAATCTGTCAAAGTCTTCAAATTTCTTCCTCAAGAAATATATCCATGTATTCCTTGAGAAGTCATCTATGAATGAAACATAGTACATAGACTTACCCAGTGATGAAACCGACACAGGTCCAAACACATCACTATGCACAGGTTCTAATATCTTGTTCGCCCTCATAGCACCAGAAAGAAAACTCCCCCGATTCTGCTTCCCATATACACAATGTTCAGAGAAATCAAAATCCAGAGAGTTATTAGACATACCTTCTACCATACCATTTCCATGTACTATCCGAAGGCCCTTCTCTCCAATATGTCCAAGCCTTTGATGCCATAGCATGGTCTTTTCTTCAGAGACCGCTAGGGTTTCCGCTCCACTTTCGAGAACCACAAAACTGTTTCACCCCGCAATAACAGTGCTGCCCTGAAGCTTGTACAGAGTTCCAGTCCGAACTCGCCACATTAATACCAGTGCTCCCCGAACCATCTTACAGTTATCTTTCTCGAACACTATTTTTACACCTGCATCATCCATATTGCTTACAGAAATCATATTTCTGGCCAATGTAGGAATGTGCAGAACACCAGGAAGTGTTCTAATCCTTCTACCTTGCAGCTTCAGCGTGAATTTTCCATTTCCAACGATTCTGGTCTTCCTATCATCCCCTAGTAAGACATCACCGCCATCATATTTCTCATACTCGCAAAACCACTCCCTATGGGGAGTGAAGTGAAAAGATGCACTTGAGTCAATCAACCATGACTCATGATCTACATGTGTATTTGAAAAAGAAGCCAAATACACATCCCCACCTTCATTCGAGGTGGTTTTTGCCTCTACAGAAGGAGCATCATCAGATCCCTTTCCTTTCTCAGAAGCCTTAGATCTATAGTACTTTTTGTAGTGCCCTTCCTTTCCGCATTTCCAGCACATCTTTACAAACTTTCCAGGAGATTTAGATCTCCCACTCGAAACCTTATTCTTGTTTCTATTTTGGGACCTTCCTCGTACAGATAAGGCATCTCCATTATGACCCTCCATATTTCTCCGTCTCATTTCCTCCGACAGCAAGGCTCAGAATATATCATCAAAATTCAAGGTAGTTGTATTGCTACCTATTCTAATAACCAAATTGTCCCATGAGTTTGGTAGAGAACACAACAAACTGATGCAATTATCTTCATCTGAGATTTTAATATCAACAGATGACAGATGACTTACCACAGTGTTGAAGGCATTCAGATGCTCTGTCACCGAGTCTCCATCCTTCATCCTCAGGTTATACAGCTTTTTCTACAGGAACAATTTATTCACTAGAGATTTAGATTGGTACAAAGTCCCTAGCTTGTCGCACAAGGTCTTCATCGTAGCTTCCCCAGATACATTCAACAATACTGAATCTGAGACACACAACCGTATTGTGCTCTTTTCCTTCCGATCCAATTTCTTCCAATATTCATCTGACATTACCGTTGATTTAGTACCCAGATCTACCGCGATCCATTGATCTTTATCCACCAGCATATCCTCCGTCATGAGCTTCCACAACTAAAAACTATAACCATTAAATGTCTTGATCTCTATCTTCCCGCCGCTCACCATCTTATTTCACCGCAAGAATCGATCTTGCAAATCTCCCACTGAACAGGGTCTACCTCAAGCCCGACCAAAAAACCCCTCAACAGCAAAGGCGTCCCCTTGAAGCCGAAACTGCTCTGATACCAAATGTAGGTTTTAACCCTGTACAAAAATTTGCTGCAAACGAATCTTAAAAACAGAAAATAAAGAATAGCGAGAGCATAAAACATAAAACAGATAAATACAGAAATTTTCCCCTAGATCCCAAATCGGGACGACCAGCTTGATTTTTCATTATGTTCCTTTTAGTGTTACAACACATATATATACATGTCAAAGCATACATAAACCCCAATCCATTAACCCTGGATTAGAACATAATCTTAGTTCCCTTGACCGGATCTACAAAATAACAGGGGCTGAAAACCATCATGCCCCAAAACCATGTGCAAACCCATACACAAAACCATGGGCAGGTCCGCTTACCAAAAAATAAGGACCAAATTTTTTTTCCTGGGGAGCTGCCCTGGACCCCGACAAGGGGGGCCACTGCGCCCCCCCCCCCGCCCCCACCCCCCGCCCCCCATATGACCCCCTTGTACGTTGCGCCTAGTGCAACGTACAGGGGGGGAGACACCCCCCCTTTGTTACCCCCACCCCCCCTACCCCCACCCCCCCGTGCGTGATTAGTCGTGGAAAGAATATAACACAAACCCAACAACTAGGTCTTTGTGGGATATTGGGCATAAATCTATCTTGAAGAATCCAAATTATCTCTGACCTGTGGAACTGGAAAGAAGACTTAGAGGGATACTATAGGACCAAATTTTATATCTTGAAGATCATAAAATAGACTTACAACCATTTCAAGATCGAGCTCCTAAAAGCAAGAAAAAGGTGTGCATTTTTTAAACAAAATTTGCATAACTTTTGTTTTAAAAAATAGTTTGAAATGATTCCAAGGAAATATTGAAGCATAGATATATGTATTGGGTTCTAAAATTCCTCAAAAAAGTAATTCCACACTCATTAAGCCCTCTTAAATCTATACTATGATGCATGAAGAGGAATAATTGCAGCGTGATATATCAAAATTATGAGACCAAGTGCAACAAATGTCGCTCTTGCAAAGATTAACCAAAAATGAAATGGAAGCTAATATGGATGGTTTGAAGAATGGTTTAAAATTAAGCATGGAAGGAATATAAGAAAAAATGGAAAAAAACATGGAATATTTGAAGAATGGTTTAAAAACAAACATGGAAGGTTTGAAGGAAGGTTTGACAAAGTTGCTACAAAAAATGCTTCCTAATGGCAAAAATGTATTAGATGAAACTCGTGATGAGAACAAAATAGATGTTAATAATTATTTCATAGATACTAATGTTGGATTTAAGGCCTGCCATATTCCAAATATCGATATGAGCAAGTTTGATGGGAAGGATCCAATAACATGGATACTATAAATGGAGCAATACTTTGAGCTCCATAATGTGAAAAACACACAAAAGGTACACATTTCAAATTTATATTTAGAACAAAATCAATTTGTATTATATCAATGGCTTTGTTCTTGTAAACAACTTGTTACTTGGTCAATTTTTATGTAAAAATGATAGCAAATTATGAGGATATAAATAAAAACACCTTCTTTAGCCAATTGATAAATCTCCAAAAAAAGGGTTCAATGATGGAGCACATTGAGGACTTCCAAAAATTGAATATCAGGGTAGCAAATATTCTAGAGAAGCATAGGATTGATCCCTTCATAGGGACTTTAGAGGATAACATCCAACATGAGGTTCGCCTTTGGGAACCTGATACATTAGAGAAGGCATTCACGTTGGCAAGAAAAATTGAAAGAAAATATATGGCAACAAGGAAGCCTACCACTCACAACTATAAAGATGGGAGTGTTTCTACTCGTAGCCTTCCAGAACCTACAAACTTGACACCACAAAAGTTGGATGAAAAAGGAGCAAAATGTCTTTATTACAATTGTGATGGCAAATACACTAAAGGTCATAAGTGTGCTGAGAAGAAATTATTTTACATATATTGTGAAGAGGAGAAATAAAAGGAACAAGAAAATTCAAAAGAAGAGGATATACACCAGGAACCGGCCTTAGAGAAGGAACATATGAATATGAGCATATCTTGTAATGCATTTGAAGGAATTACCACTCCACAAAATCTTATTATAGAAGGACATATCAAGAAGAAAAAGATAATAGTGTTTATTGATTCAGGTAGTACCCATAATTTTATTCATTTTAAGATAGCCAAGGAACTGATTTTCTTCCTTTATAGAGCACCAGATTGTCAAGTGATGGTTGCAAATGGAGGAACTATAAATTGATCTGGAAAGTTCCAAATATCAAGCTAATAATGGGAGAATATGTATTCAATATCCCAATGATTTCGTTTCCAATGGGTGGTTGTGATGTGGTACTAGGATTTCAATGGTTACAATATTTGGGTTCAATAACTTTTCCTGAAATTATTTTGGGAAGGAAAGGAAGTTTAATTAAGCGGTATTACAGGGAAACCAAGAAAAATAATTAGCTCTAATGCCATGACAAATATTCTAAAAAAATAAAAAGGAGGTGTAATCACACAATTATGCTCACTACAGGTTCAAACAATGGAAGATCACATCGAGCATCAACAAAAAGCTCTCCAACTCTTAAAGGATAAAATCACTTTAGCGTAGAATCGAATGAAAAAACAGGCATATCAACATCGCAACAAAAGAAGTTTTGATGTAGGCGACTAGGTATTTTTACGGCTACAACCATACAAACAAATGTCCCTCAAGAAAGCTAAAAAGGATAATAAATTATCACCAAAGTATTATTGGCCTTACAAGGTGTTGCAAAAGATTGGTACTAGGGAATACAAATTGGAGCTTCCTGCATTTTCCTGAGTGCACCCAGTTTTCCATGTTTCATGCTTAAATAAGGTTATAGCTGAAAAACTCCTAGTTAAAACAATATTTCCAGATCTTGACGAGAAAGGAAAAATCATATTGGAACCTGAAGCAGTCACAGAAACAAGAACTCGACATCTACGAAATTGATCAATTTCATAGTAACCCCATATTTATATATTGTGACCCCTTAGACTCCTATATATAGAAGTTATGTTTTGTCATTTGTATCATCCAAGAATTTTTCATTTTTGTAATGTAAAGGAGGTTTCCCCCTCGAAGAGGCTAATTTCAAAGTCATTGATCTATCTTTTCTTCTAATTTGTGAGCTAGTTTCATAACACCGACCCTAGTTACACTTTTCAACACTCCCTCTTAACTAGGGAGGTATTCTTAATGGTACTTGGTCATTATCAGTCTGAATAATTTCTCATAAGAATAATCAGATTGGTAACCCATCTGTATAACATCATATTAACCAACATTTTCACATAGGGCATTAGCATTAGGTTATTTATCTTCATTAGTGACTGTTTGTCAACGCTTTTTACTTCTTTATACTAGGATCTTCTTCTTCTTAGTTTATTAGTGTTGCTCTTCATCAAACAATAACGAATTCATAAGTACAAATAGATAAGAGACACAACATGTAGGTTATGAGCTGAGGCCAAAACCTCTCACTCTTTGAGAGGAAAACCTACACAAATTATTCTTATAGAGATTCCAATTAGCAAATGCCAAGACAAAAACCCTTGACCTATTAGCCACTCCAAAACCAAGACACTAGAATGAACCCCTTCCTCTTTGATCTCCTTATCATTGGGAAAAAATTCATCACTCAGATATTCTTACACTGAAGGCACTAAGAGATCACATTGTAGCACCAAAATCACTATGGTTGTACTGAGATTATATAATCGAGATCATACACATGTGATCAATGTGTCACACCTATATTCATATATCATTATAGACCACCGAGCTATTGTACTGCTACTTTCATGTCACTGCAAATCAAGCTTTTAGAGGGATTTGATTCCCATCAACACTATCACCATACTACCCACAATAGATAGAACTTTCTATCATGATATGAAACTGTATTTCCATCGAGAATCTGGATTGTAGTGACTAGACTGTGATCCGAGTTCATTTCAAAAGGAGAAGACCAAACTATTCTCACTGTTCATCAACTGAATAACCGCATACATTAGTTCCTTTATTTATCTTGAGGCTAACTTAGGAAGAGGAGAACTGTGCTTGTATTTGGAGGGCTACTAGACTTTTGGTAGACTCATATACATTGGCATAGTCTCAAGAATAACTCTTCATACATGGCATTAATTCTTTGACTCTAAATGAGAAATCCCAATGTTCTAAAATCACTTGATCATGGAACCCATGAATTAAGAATTACAAAAATAATTTTAATACATCATTTATACAAGTCACAATATCATTATGAAGACCAAACCTAGTTACATTTTACAAAAATCCATCTTAACTAGGGAGGTGTTCATAATGGTACTTGGTCATTCTCAATATGAATAATTTCTAATAAGAAGAATCAGATTGGTAACCCATATGTATAGCATCATATCAACCAACAATGTCACATAGCGAGGCCTTGACTAATATCTCTATGCACATGATTAGAGCACAATGCTGGTGAGACCAATGATTCATAGACACCATAATCATTGTCTCTCAAGGTACATACCCCACCTAGGTGTTCAAAGATTATGACCTTCTGTTGGACTATTATTATCTTTGGTGGTAAATCCTCAAATAATATTGGTCCATGAATGCTCTTGTATTGAATGCCCTATCTCATTCACAAAGAGTATTGGATGCTAGATGATTACCCAATCCTCCATTTTGTCTTCCCAAGTGAAGATAAGAATGATGTGTATATCTCTCCCTCTCAATTAGGGAGGCCATATTCCAATATAGGAATGTAATAATTTGTATAAAAGGAATGCACCTAAGCTCCCTCTTGCCTTAGGAATTTCCAAGCTTCTTCCAATTAAGAAACTTAATCACAAGCTCCATCTTAATCAGGAACCTACAATAGCTCCTTAGGTGGAGCAACAAACTGCTTTGAAGAGATCCTTCCTTCGATGTCATGAATTTATTCTTTATTCTGGAGTCTTCATCTTTTGGGACTTCTTTATAGAGAACACACCATCCATCACTTTCATCCATGAGTCATGTCTTCATTCCCTTCATCAGAAAGTGATCCATCATTCTTAATTTGGCCTTACTTCATGTCGTGTTGCTTTCTTGAATCCATGTTTCATCATGACGATGTAAGACATCCACTTACCTTTGGTAGCCCTGCATAAGCCCATTCAGATATTGTTCAAAATGAGAAATGAACACTTCAATAAAAATTACCTTTGTGATGGTCTTTCATCATGAAATATTCCTTGAGTAATGAGGTTTCCAAGAGCTATATCCTTCATGAATTTTTTTATGTATGTTTTCCATGACGAGCTCTTGTTTCTAATACTTCCATGGTTCCACAATGCATCTTATTATAGCCATATGCTATAAAATATGTAGGAGCTATGACAAGACCTTTTGTGAAGGAGACTATCTTAATCATAGTAAATGCCTCTTACTCCCTCTTTCCTTGGACTTATTTTCTTAAACTTCCTCCATGTTTCCAGTGATATGAGATTCCTTTCTGTAATGTCCATAACATTTCCATAGAATTGAATCTTGGTTATGCTCTTCTTTATTTTCTGAGGACCAAATTTTCTAAACTTACCTTTCCTTCCTACAAATGTTTGAGTCCTTTAACCTTCAATACTTTTTCCTTCAACTTTTCTTCTTCTATCTAGCATAGAAACCACAAGTTGTTGAATGAGGTAAATTTTTATCCCCATCAACATTTGTTACCTTGTTGTTTAGAAAAATGATGATTATCTCATCCCAGATCTTGTAATTAAGATCTTAAGATGATATTCCTTCATCATTTGATGACTTCGATTTTGAGTAGATCAAGTATAACTGATATGGCATGCTTTATCATATCTTCAAATAATAGTCTTATGACCTTATCATATACATCTCTTTGATTTCCCCAATATTTCTATCTGAGGGGACCTTTCATAAGAATATATTTCCATGTATTCAGAGGATACATTTGTCAGTGACTTCACTTTCTTCGAGGATCATGTCTATCCTTCTTTTTCCATACAAGGAGTTCCAATGACCCAACCAACTTATGGAGCTCCTTGCCAACGAAGTCATTTAACCAAATTTGATTATAGAAAAATATACTTACTTGACAAGTGAAGATGAAATCTTCAATTTGATTACTTTGATGATGTTTGAAGAAGAGGTATTAGTGCTCCCTTTTGGATGGTCTTCTTCCGAATGAAAACGCCTTTCTTCAATAAAGGACATTGCTCCTTTCATGACGATAACATCTTTTTATCCAACTTCATTTTGTTGATGGTGCTTGATGCTTCTTTAGATGATCTTCTTAAAAGATAAGGAGGGGATATTGGTTGCAATGATAGGTAACCTGCCTTAAAATTTTTGATGGAAATACCTTTTAGCCTTCTAGCCTACACGATACTTAGACTTCCTCGGTTGGGAACAAGTGTAGATCAACAATTCTTCTTAAGTTTTTAATTTCTGCAAGATGATGTGATATTTGTCGTTGAAGTCATTTTTATTGGATGTCTATACTTTGGGTTGTATTTCTTTGTAGATATCTTCGTCTCGATGAGGGTCTTTGTGGTCCTTTTCTAAGGACTAAAGGATCACACACTCTTGTTTTTGTATACTTCTAGTTTCCTTGATTTGTAGATCCGTCACCTTGCTTTGATGACCTTGGATGCTTTTCTTGAAACTCAATCCTTGATTGTCTCTTTGAATATATGTCCCTCCTTTGACTTTAACACCTTAGATTTGATACCATGCTGATAAATCTAGGGCATTAGTATTAAGATATTTATATTTATTAGTGATTTCTTGTAAATTCTTTTTATTTTTTTAGATTATGATCTTCTTCTTCTTAGTTTAATAGTGTTATTCTTCATCAAACAATAACCAATGCATAGGTATAAATAGATGAGACACAACATGTAGGCTATGAGCTTGGGACAAAAAATATCTCTCCTTGAGAATAAAACCTGCACAAATTCTTCTTATATACATTCTAATTGATGAATGACAAGACCAAAAACCTTGTCCTATTGACCACTCCAATATCAAGACACTAGACTGCTCCTTTTCCCCTTCGATCTCCTTTTCATTGGGACAATTTTCATCACTAAGATATTCTTACACTGAAGGCACAAAGGCATCATATTGTAGCATCGAAATCACTATGGTTGTACTCAAATTATATACCTGAGATCATACACATGTGATCAATGTGTCACACTTGTATTCATATATTATTATACACCATCGAGATACTATACCGTTCTTGTCATATCATTGCAAATTAGGCTTCTAGAGGGATCTGATTCCCATGAACACTGTCACCATACTATCCAAAATAGATAGAAATTTATGTGGTGATTCAAAACTATATTTCCACCAAGAATCTGGACTGTAGTTACTAGACTGTGATCCATGTTCATTTCAGAAGGAGAATACCTAATTGTTCTCACTTTTCATCAATCGAGTAAGCTCAAAGATATCTAAGTTTCATTTTGTCATCCAAACTGTAATTTCCCATTGAAAAACTCAGAGAGAATCTAGACTATCCACTGTGGAAATGTGAGTACACTAGCTCTGTATTTTTATTAGTTAGTCTAATAAATAAGCCGCCCTGAGCTTGTGAACCAATCTGTCTATTTATGAGACGACATGAGTCCCTTTATTTATCTTTGAGGCTGCCATAGGAAAAGGAGAATCGATCTGGTCTTTGGAGGGATACTAGACACTTTGTAGACACATATACATTGCAATAGGCTCAAGAAGAGCTCTTCATACATGAAATGAATTCTTTGACTTTAAATGGAAAATATTAATGTTGTAAAATCACTTGCTCATGAAACCCATGAAGAAAGACTTCCAAAAATAATTTTATTACATCATTTATACAAGTCACAATGTCATTACGAAGATTGAACCTAGTTACATTTTACAACAGAAGGCACATTGGTAGGAAGGAAAAATAATTATAAGTTATGTCAATGGGACCAAGGAATATGGAATTTTGTACACTGTAGCAAGTGATTTTAGGTTGGTTGGCTACACTAGCCACGACTGGGAAATAAGTGTCGATGATAGAAAGAACAAGTCTTGCTATTTCTTTCATATGGGTTCAAGAGCCATTTCATGGGATTCCAATAAACATATAATAATGTCATCGTTGACAACTGAAGTCAAATATGTTACAACAAAAACAAGAGCATGCCATACAATTTGGATGAGAATGAATTTGACATATTTATGGCATAAAAAATAAGGAGCAACAACAATCTATTGCAACGACAACTTTGCAATTGTGTTGTCCAAAATTTATGTTTTTCACACACAGAGCAAGCACATTGAAATTAAGCATCATTTTATCAGAGAACTAAACAATAATGGAGAAATTGATGTGCAACACTGCAGGTCACAATAATAGTTCGCAAACATGTTCACAAAACCATTAACAAGAGCAAGTTTTGTCCATCTAGGAGATTGTTGGGACATAGTGAATATCAGGGGTTATGATTAAGCGAGAGTATTAGAGAATTACTCACAACAGACACGTTACAGCGGAATCTAAGAACTCTCATTTCTCCAAACCTATCCATAAGAAACAAATACACAAATCCAAGATGTCTCCAAATGGTTTCCTCATGCTCTTTTATATATCTCCGTAGATAGATCCCCAAGCCTCTAGAAACATCTCATTTTACTATTTTATTATTATTCTAGAAGCTCCTCAATTGACTTTATCTTAAGTGACATTTTAATTTTATTTTATTTCACTTAAGTCACATTTGGAATTTTTCCTCCAATTAATTATTTTTCCTTAATTAAATTACTAATTAAATCAATTTTTAATCAAGGAAAATGGTAAATATCCCACCATACTCTCTCCAACCACTAGAAGTCACTTCTATACATCCCATCGTGTATATCTTCCCATTTTGGCTCCGAAAATGCCACCTTAAATGAAATTAATTGAGGCCCAATAATAACCTCGTTTTCTAAAAGTTTTTGAAATGCAACAAAATGAAAGGCAAGCTGTGCAGATGATAGAATATGTGAAGAGAATTCCATCGAACCCCGTAAAAACCCCTCAAAACTCTCCTAGAACCCCTGATGACATAAACCTCCTCCAATGACCAAGCCACACTGTGCCCTAGAGGAAAATAAAAATGGGGACATGAAAAATCCTCCCACCCCAAAATTGCTTTCCCTTAAGAAATCCATACATGTCCTCCGTAGACGAATCTGCATATAGATACCAAGATCCCATGTGAACCACCATACCACATCATGCCTCCATGTAATCGAAACATGAATGAATCTTTAACTATCTAGAACCAAAAATAATTGCTAACTCAAACCGCCATCCATCGATCCACCTAGATCCAAAAACCACCATAACTAATTTTCCTCACCCATGGCTCAAGTTGTGCTCTATCTCTGACCGTAGATGTTGCTCCACCAGTAGAATACCAACTCATCACCTCTCCTTAATTCAAACTCTGTGTAACAACCCTCGTTAAAATTCCATATAAAAAATTGTTGGGAAAAATACTGAGAGGGGGGGGTGAATCAGTATTTAGGACTTACTCAATTTTTTTTTACTTTTCATTCACTAAAACCCATACGCTACTTTGCTGAAGCCAACTAGCGTATACACGTGGATATCCTTCATAAAACTCGCGTATGAACAGAGATCTAATTATACAGATAATTCTTAACTTAGTTCTTTGAAACATTCATTCATCTGATGTTAAGTTAACAGTAAGCATGTGCAGTAATAACAGAATAAACCATCACACATAAGCATCACACATGAACACCAGGATTTTAGGTGGAAACCCAAGTCGGGAGAAAACCACCGCTGTCATTGTCTCAGCCTTCAATATTTTATTATAGAGAAAACATCTTACAACATATGTGCCGTGCAGATTTACCAAAAACGTGTGCACCCAATTGGCGCCGTTTACCACCTCTCCGGAAGGGAGCTCCAACCCCCTCGACTCGTTTTCACTACCCTCTCCCCGGAAGGGAGCTACGACCCCCCGATCTCGTTTACTACCCCACTGAAGGGAGCTACAACCCCCTAACTGAAGGCTACAACCCTCAGCACCAATATGGACCACGTTTCATCAATTTTCACACTGGATCCAAAGCTTCCTTTAGGACACCACTTGCAGGCCACATTTCATCATATTTCCAGACTGGACCCATTCCATACTTTTAAGCTCAAACATACATCACCAACAGATACTTACCAATTCAGACAACACAGATCATATAGCAGTAATACAACAGAATAGATCAGATGTTTCATACCCCATGCTTCAGCAAACCCTAGTTTGCATACGCGCTTTCACTTCACTGATGTCGCATATATACGCGCTTCCGTTCACACAAACCAGCGTATACCTTTGTACATATTTCATTGCGCATATGCGCTTTTTCTTCAGCGAAGCCGCGTATATACGCGCTTCCTCTACGGCGAAGTAGCGTATAGATATTCAATAATTATAGAGAAGCATACTTCTTTAGATCAGATATTCAGTTCAGATTTACCCTTTTACTTCAGACAGATGTTCGCCTTATTTCAGATCTAAGCCCTCATTGGTTGCATCTAGCAAATACAAGTACATTTCAGATCTAGATTCCATTCTTCATCATTGGTGCATCATAGATTCAAACATCTATCATCAAACCTTTACCCTTTCCATACAGAGCCATACTTCATAGAGAAGTATTCATTCAAGCTCGACATCTTGCACCCAAACTCATGATTCCTTGCATAATGAATTTCATCTCTTTATATAGGTTTATCCTTTTTCAATACCATGAGCCCCTTTTCAATACCATGAGCCAAAACAATACCATGAGCCCAAAACTACATTACTTCCGATGGCCTTCGCACGGGTCAATTTGGCGGATCATTACCCAATACAATGGGTCGTACTGTCAGTTTTACCTCTGGTTTTGCACTTTTTGAGCGCTTTTGCCCATACGCGACTTGGCACGTTGTTTCCCGCGTGCATACGCGACTTCCCCTAGACATATCCGCGTATGCCTAGAGACATACTCTTTTCATCATATATCTATCACATGCTGAAATCCTTTCTTCATTGCCTTCTGTTCTTACTATAGATACATCAGATTTAGTTCATCAAGACATGTTCTATCAAGCACAACTTCATCAAGTAAGTTGCCATCATCTTCATCAAGAGGGTTGTCTTTCAAGGACAACAATCAGCATCATATTGCTAGCAAACATCATTTCATATCAGATTTACATCATTTACCAAGTCCATCAAGTCAAGAATAACTTCATCAGGTGGATTGCCATCAAGGACAACACATGTCAACAGTCGCATGTCTTCATCTTCATTCAATAGGTTGCCATCAAGGACAACACTCCGCATCATTTCCAACAATCCCCCCTTTGACTTGATGGCAACCACGATGGTGTTTGGTTACCACAACAGATAGGTACATTAAGAATACAATGACACCATGTCACTCTCCATTTTTGACACCATTCTTTCTCTTCATACAAACACCATGTCACTCTCCCCCTTTGACATCAAGGGCAAAGGGCGGATCAAAAGCCAACATAATCTCCCCCTTTTCTCCTCATGTGGAAGAAGCGTTCTGCAGACCTGATATATACTGAAATGACCAAGCTCCCCCTGAGTTCATGCTGAATCTTCAAACATATTTGCCAATGAAGTACATGACTCTATGACTTTCCTATCACCAAAGACTCATACTTACACCAAATATCCAACCAAGTGGATTTACATATGAGACTCAAGTACCCAACCAAGTGGGTTTACACATATCAACTCAGCTACCCAACCAAGTGGGTTTACAAAATTTGACCCAACTACCCAACCAAGTGGGTTTACAAATTTGACAAGTCCTTACATGACTGAATATTACAAATTTACATCATGGGTCTCAACATCAAATTACAACTATGACCATTTAACACCTAAAAAGTCCTCAAGAAAGAGAACATTTTCCAGAATCAACATAATGCCAACAATGTATTATACTCAACAATGCTAATGCTCCCCCTGAATCTGTGCATCCAAGCATCCTTTTCATATGACTAAGGCTCCCCATTAGTTTGTGCATCCTGAACACTTTCATCAACAAATCATCAAGGCATCTTTATCAAAACATGAGAAATAGAATTATGAGAACTGGAACACCACCAGATATACCAAACAGTATCAGAGATACCAAACAAAGACTGCACCGTGCTGAAGAGAGATGACCCCAAACAGAAATTTGTCAGCAATCAGACATACGCGGTTTTATGTGAATGAACTCGCGTATATACGCGACTGTGTTTCAGGAAATCTGCGTATCCAATACCATCTCCTATATTTTAACCAGATCTGATCCTCTGTGAGAAAAAGACAGTGTTCAACTTCTTTATGAGATATTTGAGTGCTTCCCTGGAATATAGATAGATAGAACAGTGTAGTTGTGTCTTCAAGCATCATCCAACGGTTGTAGCATAAGCACATTAGTAACTAAGCCTTCAGATTCTTTGCAGCATCAATACAATCTTCCCAAGAGAAATTATCATCCCAGAACAACATCTTTAAATATGTGTCAATCATCCATGTGGTCCAATATCACCATGATCTTTAAGATTTAACATGAAGTAACATATGTATGCAAAAGATCTCAACCATAGTAACAAACTCTGCATGATCTATTCTTATTCCTGAATCAAACGACTTCCAACTCATCCATGTGTGAGCACAAAAGATACTTTTCAGCAAACAGGGCTCAAAAATCTCATCATAATAAACCATATACCAAGTTATCATCATTTGAGCATGAGTATCAAGGAATAAGCAGTCATAGTGCCAACAACGCAATCATTAGTATTCAACCTGCTGCTCCCCTTGAACCAGTGCTCCTCCTTGTGCAACCTGAATACGTTCATCAGCAAGTCATCAGCAACAATCTCTGCATGAACTATCCTTATCTCCGAATGATAAGACTTTCATCTCAGCAACGAATACTCTTCATCAAAAACATGACTCATCCATAATCTTCAACATAAGAAACCAAGTATCATATCATCATAATTTAGAACTGAGAAACTAAGCTGATACTGAGTCAATAAGTCAGACTGATGCTCCCCCTGAACCTCTGCTCCTGATCTTCAGCTGTCATCCCAATTCTCTTATCATAAATGCATACGCGACTGTGTCTGTTGTAACTAGCGTGTATACGCGATTCTTTGAGTTACAAACTCCGCGTATGGAAAGTGAAACATGGAAATTTTTCACATTCCTTCATCTCCCCCCGAACATGTACTTCCTGTACCGTCTTCTTCATATCAAATGCTCGTCGTAAATACATATAACCGAATAATCAAATCAATCATGAGAATCATCATACATTGCTCTCCTCGTACGATACATTACTAAATCTGATAATGTATCCCGCATCACCTTTTGCATTCCCTACCAATCGATAAGTTGAAGAAAAGTGGATGACCGCAAAGAGGGGTCAAAATTCCCTACGTTTCCGATCGTCCTCCATCTTTTTCCGCATTTGTTTGAACTTTCTAACTGTGTGCCGAAAATTGTCCACTTTCTCGATCTCGTTCAACCCCGCATTCCTTTTCTACATGTCCATACTTGTTACAAGAATAACATCTCATGTGTCCGTAGAAGTAAGCATAAGGATCATAGTGTGTTTCTCTGTTCTTCCTCCTATTGCAATCAGCTGCTTTGTGACCATACTTGTTGCATGAAAAGCAATATCCCTTGAAGCTACCGGAGTACCTTTCTGAATAGAATCTGCTTGATAGTGACTGAAATGATCTGCTTCTGCAATTTGCTGCAACATGCCCACAATTATGACATTTAAAGCATTCCACATTATTGAATGATTTCCTTTGAGAATTCATGATTGTTGGTTGAATTTTTGTTTCTTTCAACACTTAAGATTTTGCATTGACTTCCTTTGAATCATTAGCATTTCCTTGTGAACTAGATTCTCCTTTGACAGTTTCATGAAAACCAAGACCAAGTTTAATAGAGGGAGACCTTTGATTACTCAGAATATTGTCCAAAATCTTAGTACTATCTTGAAACCTCAAGAGTTTATCCTTTTCTTCTAATTTACCTTTGAGAATGTTTACCTCAACCTCCAATTTTTGGCATTGCTTCATCATGCTTTCTTCAACCCTTTTTCCTTCTTCTACTTGATCATTCAAATTTAAGATCTCTTCTTTCAACCCATTTTCTTGCTCTTCAAAGATTTGTAAAAATTCTTCATTCTTCTTATTTGATTTTTCCAAATCTGGTTTGAGAGAGATGATTTCGTCAAGGCCTTCCTTTTCAAATGGTTTTAGAGGTTCCTCATTCTTCTTACTTGATGCTTCAAGATTCTGCTTGGCAGAGCGATGATTGCGCTCTTCAAGTCCTTCATTCTTCTTGCTTGATTTTTCGAGATCTGCATTTATATTGTTGATTTCTGCTTCTAGTTCTTTAATTCGATTGGATGCATAAGTATGAAACCTTTGATCCTTGTCCACCTGTCCATTCAGCATTTCTATTTGTTTTTCCATTTGAGAGATCATTTCTTTGTTGATAGATTCTTGCGTCTTAGATGAAATTTGTAGTTCTTCAACTTTAACCTTGAGAGCTTCTTCTAGATCCACAACTTTTCTTTCACTGTCTTCACCATTGTTTGCACAACTAAGATCATTTAAGGGATGACCCCAATCACTATCTGATTCATCTTCTTCAATTTCTGCTAACCATGTTTTCTGAGAGATCTCCTTGTTTCGAGTAGGCTTCTTCTTTAGCTTCTTTGCCATGAGCACTTTCAGATCATGGTCAGAATCTTCTTCTTCATCACTGGACACTTCATCATCATCTTCTTTTGCATAATAACTCTTTCTCTTTTCAAATTGTTTCCCTTTACCATGTTTTTCTTTATTAGGACATTTAGCAGCATAGTGACCAACTTTTCCACACTCAAAACATTTGAAGGGAGGCTTACCTTTGAATCTTCTAGTACCGAGTTGGAGCTTTCTCACGAAATTCGGTTCTTCTTCATCGGATATATAGCTGGATTCTTTGACAACTTCCTTTTCCTTTCCTTTGGTAGATGAAAGCCTTTAAAAGCAGCTCTTTCTCCAATTTGAGAAGGACCTCCTCGGTTTCATTTCACATGCATTCGCAGTACCATGTAATTGAACAATAGTAAGAGTTCGCAGATCTTGCCTTTCTTCAATAGCTGAAACTTTAGAGTCAAATTTTGAAGTCAAGGATCTTAAGACTTTTTCCACCAAAGTAGTATCAGTTATGGTTTCACCCAAATTTATCATTCGATTTACAATATCATCCAGACGTAAGAAGAAATGGGCAATACTTTCATCACTATGCATCTTCAAATTTTCATATTCAATTTTAAGAGTTTGGAGTTTTGCACTTTTTACCTTTCTGTCTCCTTCATAGCTTAGAATGATTTTGTCCCATATTTCTTTTGTTGAATGTAGCTACATTACTTTAGCAAATTATGGTTCAGACATGCTTCCTAATAAGACACTTACTGCTTTGGCATTGGTTTCATACTTCTTCCTTTTAGCCGCATCAAGAGGAATACTTGCGCTGGATATCGATAGCCTTCTTTCCACGATTGCCCATACATCCGCACCAAGACTATATAGATATGCTTTATGAAAATTCTCAAATTCTCCAAATATCGATTGCAATTATTGAATAGAGGTGGCTTTATAGACATCACTCCTTCTTGAATTCCCATTGCGACGGATCTCCTTCAAGCGATCAAGCTTCTGCAGAAGGACCCCGCTCTGATACCAATTGTTGGGAAAAATACTGAGAGGGGGGGGTGAATCAGTATTTAGGAAAACTAAAACTTTTTACTTTTCATGCTCTAAAACCCATACGCGACTTTTCTGAAAACAACTAGCGTATACACGCGGATATCCTTCATGCAACTCGCGTATACACAGAGATCTAATTATGCCATTAAATCTTCACTTATATCATTCTATCATTCATTCATTGATGTTCTATAGACAGTAAACATGTGCAGTAAGAATAGAATAAACCATCACACATAAGCATCACACATGAACACCAGAATTTTAGGTGGAAACCCAAGTTGGGAGAAAACCACCGCTGCAGTTGCTCAGCCTTCAATATTTTATTATAGAGAAAACATCTTACAACATATGTGCTGGTGCAGACTCACCTCAAAGACGTTGTGCACCCACCGCTATGCTCGTCACACACTGCCTCGTGCAGACAGCGAGCTCCAACCCCCGACTCGTTTACTGCCTCTCCCGAAGGGAGCTACGACCCCCGATCTCGCTTACCCCTCACTCCGGAAGGAGCTACAACCCCCTCGACCGAAGGCTACAACCCTCGCACTTTGCGGACCACGTTCATCAATTTTCACACTCGGATCCAAAGCTTCTCACCAGGACACCACTTGCAACCACGTTTATCATATTTTCGTACCGGGAGCTATTCCATACTTTTAAGCTCAAACATATATCACCACCGTATACTTACTAATCTCGTAAAACATGACGTATAGCAAGAAATAAAGCGTAATGGAGCCTGAAGGATGTTGCATGCTTCGAAGAAACTCCTAGTTTGCATACGCGCTTTCACTTCACCGATAAACCGCGTATATACGCTCTTCCGTCCACACAAACCAGCGTATACCTCAGTGTATATTTTATTGCGCATACGCGCTTTTTCTTCAGCGAAGCTGCGTATATACGCACTTCCTCCACGGCGAAGTAGCGTATAGATATTCAATCATTACAGAGCAAAGATACTCTTCGCATCGATATTCAAATTTAGATTTACCCTTTCACTTCAGACAGATGTTCGCCTCATTTTAGATCTAAGCCTTTCCATAAACAGATCTAGCAAGTATAGATACATTTCAGATCTAGATCCCATTCCTCATCATTGGTGCATCATAGATTCAGATCTATCATCAAACCTTTACCCTTTCCATACAGATATACTTCACAGAGAAGTATTCATTCAAGCTCAGACATCTTGCACCCACACTCATAATTTGCATAATGAATTTCATCTCTTTATATAGGTTTATCCTTTTTCAATACCATGAGCCCCTTTTTCAATACCATGAGCCAAAACAATACCATGAGCCCAAAACTACATTACTTCCGATGGTATTCATGGACGGGGTCATTTAGACGAATCATTACCCAATACAATGGGTCAATACCATGGTGGTTACCCCAAGTTTTTCACTTTATGAGCGCTTTTGCCCATACGCGACTTGGCACGTTGTTTCCCGCGTGCATACGCGACCCCATAGGAAAATCATTATTCCCTGAGATACATGCTACTGTCATAGATCTCTATCACATCTTTGAAATCCTTTCTTGTTACCTTCTATTCTCCTTGTAGGTAAATGAGGTTAGTTCATCAAGACATTTTCTATCTGCAATAGCTACATCGTGGTATATCATCTTCATCAAGTGGGGTTGTAATTTTCAAGGACAACTCTCAACATCATCGCTTACAAGCATGTTCGCCTTGATTTACATCATTTACCAAGTCCATCAGATCAAGAATAACTTCATCAGGTGGATTGCCATCAAGGACAACACATGTCAACAGTCGCATGTCTTCATCTTCATTCAGTGGGTTGCCATCAACGACAACACTCTGCATCATATTTCCAACAAAAATAAGGCGAATGTGAATGTTGGGAAAAAAACATCCTAGTGTGGGCGTTAATTTGGTTTATTATGGCTAAAGGAAATTTTAAAAGGCAATGAAAAGGCTTTGGAAAGGAAAAAAACATTAATTGGAATTTTATATATGAAAATAATGGAAATTAGGAGAAAAGGAAGGTGAAAGGTCACAGATTACATGTGAGGAGGAAAATGAAGGAAAATAATAGAAAATTGAAGAAAATAGAGGCCTCATATATAAAAAGGATTATGAGGATAAGTTTGTAGTATTTTTTTAGTTTAGTTTTTGAATTCTCTCTCTCTCTCTCTCTCTCTCTCTCTCTCTCTCTCTCTCTCTCTCGGACACTTATAGAATTATTGTAGCACTCTAGAATTAGATCAAGTAAATCAAAGGAAGGACACATAAGGAAAATTGAAGTAAGGATCGAGCAAGGAAGAGCAAGATCAAGAAGCTACAATAGGATTACTTGTCGGTATTGATTTGCATGTGTGATTTCCTTACTAGATTTGTGATCTGAAATGACAGTATTAGTTTTTTTGTGCTAAGTGTCTTTTCAGTTTATAAACATGTGCATACTTCTCTCATTAGTTTGCTTAAGGATTGAGGAATTTGTCCATGAATTGTAGATGATTTTAGTGAATTAGAAGCATAAAACAAGCTTAAATAACACCGAACAACAGTATAAAATAGAGAAATAAGTCACCACATGAAATTTACATAGCAAGCATGATGAAGCGGTTCACCCCTCCTGGGCTACATTTGCTGGTCCAGCTCCCAATGGCATGTCCATCTTTCATTATGCTCAATATTTTGCTATTACATGTACTTATAGTGCTCTAATGGTTTTTTTCTCTGAACCAATGGCTCCACAATGCTCCAAATAGTAAAAAATGACTCTTCATTCACTCATAATGAGTGAAAATTGAGTCTCCTAATCTTTTACCCAGTTTCACCTAGAAAAGCTCCACTAAAAGTGGAGAACTCCACTTAACTGGAGTTAAAATAGTAAATTTTCGCCACAAATGCGTGCCACATGCCAACCCCAAACCGCGGATTGTGGTGGTTAGCAGAACCATCGGCATAAACTGTGCTTGGAAACTTCAACTGCGGTTGAAGTTGTGGGTTCAATGATGTGTGTCAGCACTGACCGCGAAGTTGCTTGACATATTAATGTTGCCATGTGACAAACAACGAGAACCGTTAGCTGGCGTTAGTTGGCGAAGACTGCGGGTTGGAGATTAACATATAGATCGCAGTTGTAACGTTTAACACTACCATGTGATATGACTATGGGAACCGCTGGTGGGTTGGGACCGCCAACAGTTCCCAACCCCTGAATGCCAATTCATTAAATAATAAATATAACTTGACATACAATATGGTTAATTCATAAATGTAGCTCAGATGGTGAAGCCTGTGCATGCCCAGCGGGAGGTCTCGGGGTTGAGCCCTGTGGACCAAACCAAAAATTTAACCACGCCATTTGAGGGACACGTGGCAGCCTCAAGGTTAGCCACGTGGCACCCTTTAATTAGCTCTCCAAAATCATTAAACCAATAGAATTAAGACACTTGTCATCCATTGATTGGCCCGGTGGGGAGGAATATTTTTCAAAATATTCTTTTTTACTGACTATTACTCCACCTTGATGATTGTGCATCCCAGTCAAACCTGGACAAACTGTCGAAAATTTACCTATTTGGCATTTTGATCGAAATGCGATATCTCCCTCATATGACATTGGTTTTTCAAACCATTCACATCATTGGAATTAGGAAGACGAGATATACGCAACCATCCTAGTTTCAACCCAATCCTATAATTTTGAATTTTGAGCAAAATTTATGAACTCCTGATCATTCCTCCCCGTTGGGAAGATTTGGACCCCAAAAGACTTGATTACATGTTTAGTAGATGAGGGTATAACCCCCTCACCTTTCCAACCTCCATCCATTTTGCCTTTCTTGGCTTAGTGCCTTTCAGCCCAACTCGAAGGTAGTCAACACTTTCCCTCTTTGATGCTCTTGTCCTCCTATCAATAATTGTATCTTCTTTGAGCTCATCCAGAAATTCTGGTAAGAAATTTTCAATAGAAGGTAGTTGAACATCACTTCCTTGATCATCGATCAAAGGTGGCTCATACAAGCGTAAATTTTCAACATTAACAACTGAATACATTTGCATGTAAGAAGGCAAGTCAAGTTGGAATGCATTATTACCAACTTGTTTTATGATCTTGACAGGACCATAACGAATGGGTTTGAGATTTTTACCTTCCCATTGCATCCTTTCTTTTCTAATGTGCAACCATACCTCATATCCCTCTTGAAACTTGTGATCAACCCGGTGTTTTTCATGCCTCTCTTTGTATTTTCTTTGACTTTTCTCAAGCTTTACCTGAACTTGTTGATGTATAATCTAAATTTTCTCAATGAACTTTTGAGCCTTATTAATGTCACTATTGCCATCAATTTCAACATTCTTCCCAAAGATGAAGTCTAATGGCGATTTTGGAAAATACCCAAAGCATACTTCAAAAGGTGAGATTTGTGTTGAAGAGTGTTTTTCTTGGTTGTAAGCATGCTGAATGTAATGCAGTTGTTCATCCCACAACTTAGGATGTTTGCTGCAATATCCTCTCAATAGATGCACAATTGTTTTGTTCACCACATCGGTTTGTCTATCTATTTGTGGATGAAAAGCGGTACTCTTTTTCAATTTTGTGTCCAGTATTATCCATAGATTTGACCAAAAATTTCCAATGAACCTGGAATCCTTGTCACTAACAATAGAAGTTGGCAATCCAAAATGAACCCAAACATGTTGAAAATAAAGTTCAGCAGTTCGTTCAGCAGTAATGGTTTTCTTACATGGCATAAGTATACACATTTCACTGAATCTATGCACAACTACATAAAGATAATCATGTTGCTTTCTTGACATAGGTATACCTCCAACCAAGTCCATGGAGACACTCTCCCATGGCCTTGATGGTATCGATAGTGGCATGTACAACCCAAGCTTCCTATCACTAGGCTTACTTTTTGCACACATAGAACAACCTCTTATAAAATGTGACACACTATCTATCATGCAAGGCCAATAGCAATACCTCACAATGTACTTTCTGGATTTCACCAGATCTTATTTGTTGTAACTCAACTCCTTTGAGTCTCTCCTTCTCCAATAAGTCAATATGTCTCTTCTAAAGTTCTCTGAACTCACTTATCAGTTTGACATTCCATCTTCTTTTCAATAGGTTCCATCTAACCTGTTTCCTCATTTTCCATGCATGTCTTTGGTATCCATTCTCTTTCTCTTGTAGCCATTCCTATAGTACTTCCAACTGTACTCTCATTACTGCAATGTTTCTCTCTCGCTCCTCATTACTCATCTTACCTTTATGGAATTCTCTAGAACCTCTTCTATGACCCTCCATGGCCATCTTCCTCATGATCTCATCCATGCTCGATTGGTGATCTGCAACATAAACTTCCCTTGTAGCAATCTCCTCTTGCTACTCAATACCCTATCAAGCTTCCTCTCTGTGCTTGATCTCTTCCTAGGTATTCTCTCTCTTTATCTTGGTTCACTCTCTTGAACCTCTTAGAGCTTCGTTGCTCCTCTAGCTGCTGCACTCAGTCACCTCTCTCATTTCTTCCAACCTCTATTTGGATAGGTTCATTTCCATCATCATCAAAAACTTTGCTTGTCCTTGGCTACAACCATCAAACATCTTCATGGCATTTCTTTCAATCATCAATCCATCATTAATTCACTGAAAACATGAAGACCATACCTCACTGTCCAATCTTCTAAACACATGCTGCTGTTGTAATTTCTCTTTTCTGTATGCTAACTTTACCTTCACTATTTGCAGTTGTCACTATCTCTTCATCAACAATTTTCTCAATTTTTTCTTCAATCTGATCTACTTTCTTCCCAAATTAGATTTTTTTTCTTCTACATCTTTACTGTTCTTCCAAAAATCAATTTATCAATCACCAATTTCAAAATAAATAATAAAATCATTTTCTTTCTCACCTCAATCAGATTCAGATCTGATTCTTCTCTTCGCTTCTATTGTGCCACTCTATTTCTCTAAAAATTATTCCCATTCTATTCTCTTCAAAGAAAATACTTCAAAATCTATTCTCTGTTCACAAAGTTAATTACGAAATAAAATAATTCCGTAAGTTCTGAATTATCTTCAAAAGACAAACCCACTTGGATTTCTCTTCTGTAGAGCATACCCGCTCTAACTTTCTCCCAAAAGAGATTTTTCTCGCTCTGATAGCAAATTGATGCAGCCATAGGCCGCCAATATTCATATGTGTAGAGTTAGCAGAATTAACCCTACACCTAAACACATCATTAAACCTTTTTAATCAAATTCACGCTGAAGCTTATCCATAAGTGGCTCTCGATTTTTAACTTTTTAATATAAAATTTTACCTTTAAACCTTTCTGCACCTTCACCTTACCATATCACGTGCATGGCTTCCAATTTAACCAAACCTACTGACAGTGGTTCTGGGTCCCACATAATCCTTTATACACATACCTTACCAATCAACAACACTTTATAAATCTCATTATGTATGCACGAAACAGGGTTTCAGAGTCCCACCATCCTTCGACCAATCATAAGGCATCGCAAATCATAGAACATAATAATTAACATCCACACTAAACCTTACAATTACCGATGTGAAATTGCGCTGAAATCCTCAACATAGATCTTCGCCAGATCTAACGATTTTACTTTACCTCTTATCTTATCGCCATCGCTCGCCCACAAGTTTCATCCTTTTCTAATCACGATAAACCATAAACTCTATGAAGAGCGCTATTGCGTAGTGTTGACACGTTGCATCGCATCGCCCAATCCTTACCCGCATCGCATTGCAAACAAAACTCTTTACCATGCGAACTCTTAACACTAAACTTTAAAACCTGCTATGTGCGCTAACGTGCAAGGCTGACACGTGGCCTCCACACATCGCATCGTAGCTTGTCGTCCTTACCACAATGCGTCGTGAGTTATATTGGTTACCTTGCAAAGTTCTTAACAATAAACTTTAAAACTGCCGATGTGCGATGTTGTGCAGTGCCGAAACGTGGCACTTCTTCCCCTCTTCTGCTTTCTTTGATCTCTGTTGTCAATTACTAAACCCTCGATATTGCGATTTGATCCTTATAGTCGAATTTCCCTTTTTAATTCTTCTCCATGCTTCGGTCTTTAGTCAGCTTCTATTATTTATACTATCAATGCTCTGCACTACAGTCTCCTCCGCACTACTCCTCTTTTGCTTGTTCGAAAAACTTCAAGTCTATTTCTCCTTTGTTTATTCAAGTTTCCTTTAGAGTTGTCTCTAGCTCGAATACAGAGCACTCTCTGTATTTCTCCTCTTCTCCCAAAATTCCTAAATTTTTCTTTATTTGACCTCTACACACATTTTCTAGCTTCCGACTGGAATCACACAGATTCTACCCAGCCGCTTAAGTCCTTTATCACTCAGAAAGACTTATATATACAATTTGAATTCATTCAGCATGGTTTATCACACATAAACCATAAATTCATAGTTACGGATCACTCGGCAAGTAAAAGGAATAACACCCACATTCATAATGAATTCAATTTTCTAATTCAATAAAAAAAGGTACAGATACAAATAAAAACATGTTTTACAGTCTTTCTTAGGCCGGATCTGCCTTTACATGGCCCTTTTCTCTTCACTCTCTCTGTGTATGCCTACGAGCTTACAAATTCAAATCTCCTATCTAAGAATGTTCACTTTTTCCATTGTTTGTGCCTTTGAGGCTTTAAAATTATATACAAAAGGTTCTATAACCAATTTTGGTTCAGATCCATAGGTTTCTCAACAAAATCCCAAAAATCCTCTAAGTCCTCAATTAGTTCCTAAAATCTCTTCTTTATCCCTTGATGATCTCAACATTCAACTAAATCTTAAGGATCCTCTATAAATCCATAAAATCATGAACTCATTTCTAATCTAAGATTTACAATATTTCAGAGTATCTCAATCCACATTAATCACTCATCAATCACTCATGTTCTCCTACATTCGTGAATATTTACAAATATGCCTCTCATTAATTAATTAAACCTTATTCTAAATGTCTCACATAAATTGCTCAAAATATTTAAAATTACATTAATTAAATACAACCATGATGCTCCTCCATAATAGGTGGTGGAGATTGTGGCAATATCGCTCTCCTTTTCTTTGGCTCCTTTTGAGAACCTCCGGCTTCCACCAATTTGCCTTCTCCTCTCTTGAGATTGAGAAATGTAAGCATCTAAAACTTGAAAATAGTTAAAAAAATTCTTTTCACTAAACAACACCAGATAATAAACTCTAGCTTTGATACCAATCTAATCTGAAATGGCTGTATTAGTTTTGATGTGCTAAGTGTCTTTTTAGTTTATAAACATGTGGGTACTTCTCTCATTAGTTTGCTTAAGGATTGAGGAATTTGTCCATGAATTGTAGATGATTTTAGTGAATTAGAAGCATAATTCAAATCTCCTATCTAAGAATGTTCACTTTTTCCACTGTTTGTGCCTTTGAGGCTTTACAATTATATAAAAAAGGTTCTGTAACCAATTTTGGTTCAGATCCATAAGTTTCTTAACAAAATTTCAAAAATCCTCTAAGTCCTTAATTAGTTCCTAAAATATCTTATTTATCCCTTAAGGATTTCAACATTCAACTAAATCCTAAGGATCCTCTATAAATCCATAAAACCATGAACTACTTTCTAATCTAAGATTTACAATACTTCAGAATATCTCAATCCACACTAATCATTCATCAATCACTCATGTTCTCCTACATTCGAGAACATTTACAAATATGCCTCTCATTTATTAATTAAACCCTATTCTAAATGTCTCACATAAATCACTCAAAATATTTAAAATTACATTAATTAAATACAACTCTCTTGAAAACATAAGACCCCTCCTGGGCTACATCTGTTGGTCGAGCTCCCAATGGCATGTCCACCGTTCATTATGCTCAATATTTTGCTATTACATGTAGTAACAGTGCTCTAATAGTTGTTTTCTCTGCACCGATGGCTCCATAATTCTCCAAATAGTAAAAATGACTCTTCATTCACTCAGAATGGGCGAAAATTGAGTCGCCTACTCTTTTGCCCAGTTTCACCTAGTTGGTTTAGATCCTCCAGGTTTAGTTGTGCTCTGCTTTATAGTCATTCTGGGATACTTCTGCAAGATTAAATTGTTTGCACAATTTATTTTTCTTTTTCAGAGGATGAATTGGGCGATTTTTAAGCAAAATATAGTTTTGTTGGTCTTTTTTGCTCAGTTAGGCTTCTTAGAGAATGTAAACTGGGAAAAGACAGGAAACGAGGGTTTCCTAAATGGATTTTGATTGAAAAATGAGCTTTTAAGGTATACTTAGGCTTCAAAGCCTTATCTATCTTTAAAATTGATCTTCTGAGGTTTTTTTTTTTTTTAACTGAGGAAATTGGCTTCAAGGAGTGGTTTTTTGAACACAAAACTTTCTAGGAAAAATTGGCCATGGTTTGGCCTCTTTTGGGCTTTTTTGGGCAATTTCCTCTAGTGAATTCTTCTAATTGAAAGCTTAGATCTATTATAGAAGGTTTCCAATGAAATTTGAGGGCTTTAATTTGGTCAAAAAATACCTGAAACGCAGGTATTTGGCAGTTGAAAGGGTTATCTGATGCTTTTGGTTGTTCCTACGGTAT
Organism: Pinus albicaulis; assembly: GCA_034641835.2. Taxonomy (NCBI): domain Eukaryota; kingdom Viridiplantae; phylum Streptophyta; class Pinopsida; order Pinales; family Pinaceae; genus Pinus; species Pinus albicaulis. Next base: position 1,302,994,768 of record CM076570.1, read on the forward strand.
GGTCTAGCTTACTGGTGTAGCGAAATGGCTTTACTGGTCTTGAAATAACGAATCAGTGGTCAAATTCGGTTTTTTCTGGGTATAAGTCAAACATTTGAGACAAAGGGTTCTTACACAGTTGAGTGGAGCTTTTTCACAATTTAAATGCGCAAATAAACAACAAAAATGGTGTATCAAAGGTTTTAACCTTTGATATTAATCATCATAAATGTATTAAATTCAGGTCTCATCAAAGGTGGGGGTGGTTTCAGATTTAAAAACGAAACCGGAGAGCGGTTATCACGTGTAATATGAGTGGTAAGCGGTTTAACCTTAAATGGACGCGATCCAATAAAAGATTGCCACGTTGCGGAGGGAGAAATGGGCAAAATTCCCCATTTCGCATCCGATTTGGGTTTGGGTGAGAGATTGGTTTATGTGAACGGTATCATTTAAGAGCCATTGGATCTGGAGCTCGGGAGCGAAGGGTCGGGATCTATTTTGGAAGGTGCGGAAAAGAAAAGGTGGGACCGGGGTTCTCTTATATGGGCTGACGATTGAAATATGTTAAAACCTTTATAAATATGAACGAAATCAAAGGTTTTACATATGAAAAGCAGAGTTTACGCTTATGATTCCAAGGTATAAGTATGGTTTAAAAGAAACTTTATAGAAAATGGTGCGGGTAAAGGTTTTATAAACATAATGTGAGGTTACGTATATACTTGGGGTTATTCTATATGAAGCGTGAGGCTTTATATAGCGGGAATAATAAAAGGGGAAGGCTTTAGTTATGTGATAATAAACCTTAGCCTTGGGTTAAAAATTATGCGGGGAGGAATGAAAATCATGGTAAATGGAAAACTCTGTGTGGGCGCAGGTTTAAGTCTTTGAAAACAATAACATATAGTTTGATTCAAAACTTAGGATAAGAGTTTGATGAACGAGGTAATATGTTTTGAACATATGTATTGGCGCAACTTTTATTTTTTTATATAGTTTTAAACTTGTTGAAGGGTTTAATAACCATAGGAAACAGGATATTTTATTTAGATTAATTTTATATCAAAAGGCGCATTTTTGGGTTTTTAATTTAACATGTGGATAATATCTTTGGTCCAAAATCTTTATAATAGTCAGTTTTTTGGGGTATTTAAAATAAAGGGATTTATCTAGAGAGGATAAGGTATTTTGAAGGAATTAATAGCACAAGTCAAAAGTTAATATGACAAGGGGAAAATGGAATACACAAAAATACACTAAATGACCAAGTAAAATGAACAAATAAAGCAAAGGTTTTCATTTCATCATTTCACCAATTTACTTAGAATGAAGTATTTTTGAGGGTTTTTGTATATTTTCTGAATGAAGGAAGTTAATTAGATGGGGTTTTATGTTTCATTAAGTAAGAAAAAGTATTTACTTATGAAAATGAGTTAAAATGTATGAATGGGGGATAAATAATGATAAATGGGGATTTAACATAAGAATTCAACATTTTCAACTAACCAGTCATCGAGCCTTGGTTCCGGTCCTAACAAAAGTCAGAGAAATGCTCTGAGCCTTTTTCAATGGTATTATAGAATACTGAATACTTACAGGGGAAAGGAAATTAGTGATTTTTGCTCGATGATGAATATTACATGTTTTCTCCCACTTCTTTCTATCTACCCAACATTACTCTAACATTTTTTATTCCATTTAGTAGGTGCATTTAGGCTTGCAACCTTAAAACATTTATTCTTTTTTTTTTTAAAGCATAAAAACTATCTAGTTCTACCTTATTTCATCTAAGGGCCCAGATTGAACTGTTGAGCTCCTCGTTTTTCTCTACCGATCCACTGATTTGTCATGATTAAACTGTCTGACAAAAATTTATTCACTATCTAAAACATGGAAATTGAAAACATGACATGTCAAGTTTAAACAATTTAACTCATCATGGATTATGGCATTTATTGACACTCTACCATAATCATTTGCAAAAAGTAAAAAGTAGTGGCATTTGGACTTGCACACTTTCATTTTTTATTTTCATATTTTGTCTTTTGGGGTCTATATATTTTTTAAGTACTTTGATCTTTCTTTTAGGACTTTTTACCCTCTTTTTGATTTTTTTTTTATATTTTATTTTTTAGTTTTTATTTTTTCAAAATATGGGAAAACAACTTACAGAAATCAAGGTATGTACATATTTTACAAGACTATCAAAAGTCAATTCAAAATTATGAATCCTCTATTTATAGGACCCTAAGTGGCTGACCAAAAACTGATATAGTGGCATAAAACATGTCCAAATGTAGAGATCTCTATAGCTTTTCTCCCCATGATCGAGATAATAACATTCCATATTTGGGTGGGATATCAACTACTACAATGTCCATTAGTATACTCTTACCAGGATATTGAACTAATGTTACACATAAATCTTTGATTAAACCTAGGCATTTTACTTTGCTTGAGTCAAATGAAAATAAATCTTTGTAGGCCCTTGTGATGTCTAAGTTCAAGGTTTCCATTATAGCTTTGGGCATTAGATTATGTGAAGCTCTTGAATCTACCATTGCATTGTGTAAAATTTGATCATGAATGGTTAAACTAATGTAAAATGGAGGAACTGCTCCATCTAGATGCTTTCCATTCACATCTGGGCCAAAAATCAACTTTGGTTGATCATCATTCAAGTTTATGGAATCTTATCCATCATTTATGTTTAATGTTTCAGTGATAGTTGATTTATACAAATCATGTTTTACCAATTCTGTCAGAGGAATTAGTATTTTTAGCTTTTCAATTTCAGATTGTACGTTGAATGAAGGTTGTGATTTACTTATTTGAATCAGTGCTTCTTTGGTAACTGTAGTTTGGGTTGGTTTATCTTGTTTTTATACAGTTATCTTTTCAATTTCAGTTTGAGTTTCTTGTGTCTTACTGCTCTTTGTTTTCTTTTCAGGAATGGTTTGTGAAGTAGTAGATGTTTTTTCAAATTTGGAATTATCAGAAGTTGTTTTTACAGTGGTCGCTTTAGTATCTACTAATTTAGGATCAGCATTCGATATTTCAGGATCTAAGTGTGTTTTTTTATCAAAATTAAGTGCTTTAGCAGCAACAGATTTTTGTTAATCTTTTGCAGCTTGAGAAACTTCATTAGTTATGTCAACAATCTTAGGGCTTGGTGAAATCTTAGGACTGGAATTCTTTTGGGAAGAACTAGAGTTTTGCTTATTTTCCCTAAGGAGGATTTGCAAAAATTTTTTTTTTGGAGCTCCTACTGTTTTCTTATTCCGTGTTTGGGAAGTTTTCTTAGTAGAAGACTCATTGTTTTTCTTACTTCTTATGTTATACTGACTATGCACTTCGTTAATGGCAAAGTCATAACCTTGCTTGTAGTCGAAGGATTCCCCTGAATCTAATTGGAGTTGTTGGAGTTCAAATAACTCTTGATCTTCCTGTGTGAGAAAGATAGTGTTATTATCATCTATTCCCATTAAATTTATGGTATCCTCATCATCATCATTTTTTTGAGAACCCTCAACATATTTCTCTTGAAAGGGAGGTATTATTGTCTGATTTGGGGCTAATTCTTTTGTTTTTCCTGAATTTGTATTTTTTCTAGAATTGGGATTTCTGATTTGTTGTTGATTATCCCATTGAGGTCTTCTTTCTATGTTGTCTAATCTATACATCATCCTCTCTAAAGTCTTCGCTAACAAATCTATTTTTGTGTCTGAACTAGAGGCTTCTTCTTTCATGGTTACTCTCCTCTCATTTCTTAATCTGGTCGTTTTAGCTAGAATGTTTACTTATACACCTACAAAATCTGTTTGCATTCTTTCCAATGTTTATGCATTTCTCTCTCTTAACTGATATGCCATATCTGTGTCAAATCCATCTGGGAATTTAAGTAAGACAGAGACAGGAATGGGTTTGATATTTACAAGAATTGAATTGTAAACACTATTATATCTAGTGCAGTAGTCTTATACAGATTCATTAGGAGCTCTCTTCATAGCATCAAATTCAGACAATATTTGAAGTGTATTTTTCTTCTTTTCCCATTTATTTAAAAATAATCTATGAAAAACATCTAAATCGGTTATACTACCAGCAGCAAGGCCTTTAAACCATTTCTTGACTTCCCCTGTTAATGTTTGTGCAAAGAGCCTCATTTGTACATCAGACTCGTCTATCTCATGGAGTTCAAAGTAATCTGTCATTTTACTAATATGTTGTTAAGTTGTGTAATGAATAGTAGCATCAAACTATGGTATCTTACTTTCGTAATCTTGAGGAATATCATGAAGCTATGGTGGAAGGACAAGGGGAGCATACCTAACAGCCATAGCTTGAATTCTAGCTTGGTTAGGAGGTAAGTTAGAAGTTCTTGGGGCTGAACTGGAAGTAGTGGCTGATGAAACTGGATTATAAGATGCTAAACTAGAAAAAGCAGTAGATGAACTGAAAACTGAAGTTGAGGTACTAGGAAGTGAAATTGGAATATATATATAGAACTACCAGGAAAGGAAAATGATGTGTTTGAAAAAGTAGAAGGTGAACTAGTGGATGAAGTGGATGTAGGGGATGAAGGAAACAATATTCTAGGATATAATGGTAATCTAAGACTAAATGGATATGTAGATTAGATGGTAGTAGAAACTATAGATGATGTAGTGGTATCTAAATGAAGAACATAAGGTTTAGATGTATATGCTAACAGCTGAGCTAATTCAATTGCCTCATCAATTTCCTTAAGAATAGCAGCATCAATCTCTTTTTTTTCTTCTTCTTTTTTTCAAAATATGGGAAAACAACTTGTAGAAAGCAAGGTATGTACATATTTTACAATATTATCAAAATTCAATTCAAAATTATGAATCCTATATTTATAGGACCCTAACACTACCAAAGAAATTATATATGTAAACATTGATGAAATATATAGTGAGTATTGCAGAAAGATCAATAAATTACCAAATTTACACTACACCCACTAACCTAGATTCATTCATCCTATGTAATGCTGAAACTAATAATGAAATCAAGACTGAACTAAGAGAAAAAAAGAAAATAAATTAGGAGCAAGAGTAGGAGTATGGATAACTAATATAGAGAAAAATCATGCAAAAGACCATACTTTCAGACTGAATTTCAAATGCACCAACAATATGGCTGAGTATGAAGCCCTCATTTTAGGAATCCAGCTAATCAGAAACTTAGGAGGTAAAATAATAGCAATAATGGGAGATTCTGAGTTGATTGTAAGGAAAATTAATGGAAAATAATTAGTTTACAATCCTATACTAGGCCGATACAGAGAGACTGTATTAGATTTAATTGATGATTTTTTGGAATGTAATTTTTCTACAATACCAAGAAAGAAAAATTTACAAGCACACTCATTAGCAACTTTTGCTAGTACTTGTAATTTACCTTTTCAGCCTAACCACATGTATACTGCAGAAGTAAAACACAGACCAGTAATTCCAGATAACCTCAAATATTGGAAAATTTTCTCACAAGACTAACAAATTTACCATTTTCTGAATAATGAAGGTGAATTTCAGAATTGTAAAATAGATAATGATTGTACTATAAATCAAGATTTAGATAGTGAAATTGATTTGAATAATGTATATGTAAATAAAGTAAAGTTTGTTAGACCCACTAGATTTAGTCAATCAGATATAGATAAATTAGAGAAAGAGTAGAAATTTATGAGATAATTGATGATGAATCTAATATATTAAATCTCAAATATAATTTCTTACCAAAAAGTTTAACTCCTTTAGAAGATTTATTTGACTCAAATGATTTTGCTAGAAAACCCAAAATGGAGCTACTTACATCAGATATTGAGGAATGTAATATTGGCACAAAGTTAAAGCCCAAAATGATCAAACTTTCCAAAACCTTACCTCAACAAGAAAAAGAAAAATATATTGCTCTTTTCAAGGAATTTCAAGATGTTTTTGCTTGGAGTTATGAGGACCTCAAATCCTATGACACCAACATAATTAAACATCAAATCCCTATAAAAGAGGATCAAAAACCTTTTAAACAAAAGCTGAGAAGAATTAACCCTATTTTGTTACCTTTGATAGAAAAATGAGTGAAAATAATGTATGATGCACAGATAATTGCACCAATCAGATACTCTGATTGGGTTTCTAACCTAGTTCCAACAAGAAAAAAGACAAGAGAGATTAGATTATGTGTTGATTTTAGGAATCTAAACAAAGTATCCTTCAAAAAAAATTACTCTTTACCAAAGATGGATCACATATTGCAAAGCGTAGTTGGCTCTTCTAGGATTTCACTTTTAGATGGTTCTTCAAGATACAACCAGATTTTAGTCCAAAAGGAAGATCAAGCTAAAACAACTTTTACTACTCCTTAGGGCACCTTTTATGTATGTAAAAAAATCTTTTGGTTTAATGAATGCAGTGACAACCTTTCAAAGAGCTATGGATATAGCCTTTGCATAGGAAATACATGACTTCTTAGTAATTTACTTAGATGACATTATTGTATTTTCTAAAACTGATAATGACTACTTGGATCACCTTAGACAAGGTTTTATAAAATGCAGAAAGTTTGGCATCTCATTAAACCGTAAGAAAAGCTTATTTGGATTAGAAGAAGGTAAGTTACTTGGACACATAATATCTAAGGAAGGAATTAGAATAGACCCTGCTAGGATAGAAGCAATTCTTAACATCAGTCCACCAAGAAACATAAAAGAGTTACAAGCCTTTCTATGTAAGATTAACTTTTTAAGAAGATGCATATCCAATTTAGCTAAAATAATTAGAGAACTCAATAACATGCTTAAAAAAAATTAGTTCTTAAAAGGACTATTGAGATCAAACAGTCATTTGAATCCATCAAACAGGCCTTGACCAAAACTCTAGTTCTTATAAGTCCTGACTTTAAAAAGGATTTCATCATTTTTTTCATTTGCTTTAGAGCACACCATTGATACAGTTTTACTGTAGAAAAATGACCAGGGTTATGAACAACCCATAGCTTTCTTTAGCAGAACACTTAGAGATGCATATTTGAAGTAAAATATCATGGAGAAACAAGCCTTAGCTTTGCTAAAGGCCATTAAAGACTTCAAAGTTTACATTGTCTATTCTCACATCATTTCCTATGTCCCAAATGTTGTAGTAAAAGACATTCTTACTTAGGATGGTCCTGATGGAATAAGAGGCAAGTGGATTGCCACAATTTTAGAATATGACATAGAGATAAAACCCACAAAACTTATCAAAGGTCAACGCTTAGCCAGACTCATGGCTGAATCAAATTGTAATGCCCTAGACATAAATTTTATTGCCCAAGTAGATGATCAGGAGGAGATGGCGACCCCAGAGATCAGTGAAGACTTTTCAGACTCACCATGGTATGCAGATATCATATTTGTATTACTAAACTTACAATATCCTCCTGGATTGTCAAGAACCAAAGATAGATTCTTAAATCTAAAGGCAGTAAAATTTTGTATTTTAGACAATGTACTTTCTTGGAGAGATCATAGTGGGATTTTATTAAACTGTTTGTTAAAAGAAGAAGCTGACAAAATACTAGAAGAATTTCATGCAAGTCACTGTGGAGGACATCTTCACAGGAATACTACTCCAGACAAAATCCTGAGAGCTAATTTTTACTAGCCTACTTTGTTTGCAGATGTAAAATAGTATGTAACCTCCTGTCACAAGTGCTAAATATTTGAGGGTAAGAAAAAGTTGTTACCCCTGTCCTTAAAGCCCATCTCTATAGAAATGTCATTTCAACAATGGCGTCTCGACTTCATTGGAGAAAAGCACCCCCCATCATCAACCCAACACAAGTGTATTCTGACAGCCACTGACTATTGGATTCAAAACTCGGAATCTCCACAGTCTCTATTTTACCAAGTGGATTGAAGCCATACCCTCTAGGCAAGCCACATATACTGTCATTATCTCCTTCCTAGAAAGTAACATTCTTTCAATATTTGGATGTCCAAAAAAGATAATTACTGACAATGCAGCATCATTCAAATCTAAAAAAATGATTGAAATTTTCCATAAATACCATATTACCCTAGGCCACTCTATTGCATATTACCCTCAAGGTAATCGTCTAGCTGAATCTTCAAATAGGAGCCTTGTAAACATCATCAAAAAGTTACTGGAAAATAACAAAAAGACTTGGAACAAGAAAATAGTGAATGCCTTATGGGCAGATAGACTTACAACCAAAAAATCTATTGGTACATCCCCTTACCAGATTGTCTATGGGATGGATGTTGTTTTTCCATCTTCCTTAGGAGTACCAGTAATGAAGATTATCCAAGAGTTACAAGTTGAAACAAATGACATTCAAAGAAGGATTAATCAAACTATTCACTTACAACAAACAAGGGAAGAAGTTTATATCAAGTCTCAAGTTATCCAGGATAAGATAAATAATTTTTTTGATAAAAACAGTAAAGAAGATTATTTCTACATTGCAGATAAAGTGTTAAAATGGGATTCAAGAAGAGAAGACAAAGGTAAACATGGAATATTTTATTTTCTATGGAGAGTACCTTATGTTATTTATGGTTATAGAGGTAACAATGATTTTTTTTTGAGATAAATGGATGGGTCAGAGATGTCATATGGAGCAGTACATGGCAGAATGTTGAAGCACTACTACTCCCTTGAGATAAAAAATTGTTAGTTTCATTTACTTTAATCATTGTACATATACATTGAAGATTTTAGATTGGATTGGATGGTTTTCCTAACAAAATTGAAACCCGTAGAGAAAACCCTAAGCTTTGAGAGGTAAACTATCATAAGTATGAATAATTGCAGATATCAGAAGATATTCACAAGTGTTAGTATGAATATTTCGTCGGAAAAAGACCACTTTAGCTATGCATAACAAATAGCCCTAACATCAATTATGGCTGTCAGTATCTTTAAATCTGCAGTTAGTGGATCCAAATAAAGCTGCAAAAATCCAGATCTAAACATAAAAGACATTTAGCAGTGAAAATGAAATGTTGCTCCATGCATCCAATAGATAAGACAAGAACAATATATTTGAAAGAAATTTATATTAAAGGGGCACCTGAGAGGAAAACAAGAAAGGTGTTTCCAATTCTACTCAATGAGATGGGTTCTTGAAAGTCCTCAGCATTTCAGATCTAAAATTTCTCTCTTGTTGGTGTAGAAAACCCAAACAAAACATAGAACTCAAAGGGAGCTCACAAAGCAAATGATGGAAAATGTGACAATGATAATGGCTCAAAGTCAGACCAAGAATATAGATCCAGAGTGATTTAATGCAATGAAAGGTGACCAATGAATGGGAAAAACCCTTCTATTTATAATAAAATATTAGGGCGGTCTAGAACTTGGTGCATGAATAAAATATTATTAATCAAATTCTAGAACCACCTTTTAGGAATATTTTATTATATTTGTTGGAGGGGAAAGGATTTTTGACTTAGGTCAATTCCTTTATTTATAAATAATAAATAAATAAATGATTTATTTATTATTTTAAGGAAATGGTGGAAATATAATTAAATAAATAATGATTTATTTAATTATTTATAAATGATTTAGTCAAATTTAACTAGGAATATTATTTAAATAAGGACTAAATAACTTATTCTTAGGAAATAATCAAATAAATAAGGATTTATTTAATTGATTTCCTTGTTTTGGGTTAAATATGACCAGGAATAATAATTAAATTGATGTTTAACTAATTATTCCTTGAGGAAATATAAACAAATATAGATTTTTTTATTATTTTCTTTTGGGGTTTCCTGTTTAGACCATAAACAACTTAATAAAGGTGTTTTACTAAGTTATTTCACATAGTGAAAGCAATTTTACTTAGGGTAAAATTGGTCTTACATGGTGTACCTGAGTCCATCTAATGATAATAAGTTAGATGACCAAAAAATGGTGTAACAACAGGGTCATTACAGTTAAATTTCAAAGGCTACTAGTCTTAAAGTTCTTGACATTTCATCGGGAAATGCCATACCCAAGTGGAGCCAATATTAGAGTCTTATAATAATAGGGTTCATAATTTTTGAATTGACTTTGATAGTCTTATAAATATGCACATACCTTGCTTTCTACAAGTTGTTTTCCCATATTTTGAAAAGTGAAAAATAATTAAAAATGAAAAGAGAGTAAAACTCCTAAAAGAAATATCAAAGGACTTAGAAAAAAGATAGACCCCAAAAGAAAAAGAGAAAAGAATAATACATGAAAGTGAGCAAGTCAAAATGCCACTACTATTTATTTTACTGCAAGAATCATGATTATGTGCAGATTGTCAATATAAGTCATAATCCATGATCAGTTGCACAGCTTAATCTTAACTTTTTCATGCTTTAAATTTCATGTTTTAGATAGTGAATAAAGATATGTCAAACAGTATAAACTTGACAAATCAATAGATAAGATAGAGAATAAATGAGGAGCTCAACAGTTTAATCTCAGCCCTCGGATGAAATAAGGTTAGACTTAGACAATTTTTATGCTTTGAAAGAAAATTGATTTTGGGTTGCAAACCTAAATGCACCCATGAAAATGAAGTAAAAAATGCTAGAAATAATTATGGGTATGTAGAAAGCAGTTGTGCAAGCATGTAATAAAGCATCATTGGGAAAAATTACTAATTTCCCCTCCCCAACAATGATTCAGTATTTTAAACCTTCAGTTAAAAAAGTTCAAATCATTTCTCTGACCTCCATTGGGACCAGACCCAAGGCTCGATAACTGATTGGTTAAAAATATTGAATTCCTACATAAAACCCAATTTCATCAATATTTACCTTGCATCCATAAATCATGATCCATTTTCCTAAGTAAAAATCTATTTTTACTTAGCAAAAGTAAAAACCCTAAATAATTAATTTCATTTCCATTCAAAGTCACTCACAAACCCATAAAATGCATTTTATCATAAGTTTAAGTGTGAAAACCAAAATTAGGACAAAATATGCATATTTGTCTATCTCTTACACTTTACTTAGTGTTAAAACATATATTTTTCATTCATATCATATATTACCCCTTTATTTCATATTAATTTCTAACTATGTTTATTAAATCCCTAAACTACATCCTCCTGTATAGTATTAAATCCTTTGTATTTAAATAACCCACTAATTAATGTTTAAACCAATGATAAGATATCCCACATGATGAAATAAAAACCCGCCCTTATTCCCATTGGTTTAAAACGTATCTATAAATTAATCTTCGCCCCCCTATGGTTATTAAACAATTGTCAAAACATTTAAAAAACTATTTAATAAACCCGCGCCCAGTGTATTGGTTAAAACATTATGAAATGTTTTAATTTACGCATATAAGACATTATTCCCCCCGCCTATCTTATAACCCAAAGTTTAACTTCAATAAATGTTTTATTTATAAAGTTAAAAACCCATCATCGCATATATCAAAACCCTGGACCCCACTTCAATCCCAATACATCTTATGAAACATATCTTAACCGTTCGCAATCGAACCCCGCGATCCAACGGTGGATTAACGATATCGCAAATAAAGCTGTGTGACTTTAATCTTTTCATTTCTACACGAAATGGGTAGTTTCGCCTATTTCTCTCTCCTTGACATGGCATATTTCCATTGGATCACATTCGATCCATTCAAAACTGCTTACCACCTAAGATGCGCACGATAACCACCAGTGGTTTTTCACCTTTGAAACCCGAAAATCGCCTTTCTGCCCGATTTGACCGCCATTTATTGCAAGTTAAATTAAACCTGATTTTCCCAATAAACTATGAAATGCATTGTTATTCTCTCTTTCTGCGCGTATCCACTATATTTTCCATTCGGACTCAGAGAACAAGTATTTTCCACTGTTTTATTGCTCAGAACCTGCAAAATCATGCCTATACCCATTAAAGATTGCCGAGAAGCTCCATAAAGCTTCCAAAGACTAGAAAAATACCACAGAATCTATTTAAAAGCCTTAGAGACATCTTCAAAGACCTATACCTGCATATAACAAGTATTTCTCCAAAATTTAAGTTTGTTATCAATTTGAAAGAACTTTAAGAAAGAACAACTACATTCAGAGTTCATATTATCCAAACAAACCTATTAAAAAGATCCAAAAAACAGGCCAAACCCTGTCAAAAATTTTAAGAAACATTGTTTTATACTGCGCACTGTTTTGAATGAAAATATTGAGTTTATATAGTTTTTTTAAATTGTTTAAAATTCTAAATTAGGCCCAGAAATCCTCTAAAGGTAGCCTAACCTCTTTGCCTGATTTCAAAAGATGCTTAGCCCAATTACCCATTGAAAAAACCAAAAAAACCCTTGTTTTTTATTTTCTAACCAATGAATGTTTGTAAATCATGTTGAGAGTCCAAAATTGAAAAGAAAAATCCTAGAAAAGACCATATTTTGCCTGTTTTAAATCCAAGAACCCCCACCAAAGTCAAGATTACTTCTGTAAACTATCTAATCTTACATAAGTAGCCAGAAAAGCCTAAAAGCTGAGTTTTGTAATCCTAAAAACCTAAAGATGCCTAAATCTACTCCAACTACGTCTTCCAAGACTGCCATCATAGTAAATCCTCTACAACCTCCTATTGTAGACATTGATCACACTACATTAGCAGATGTTGACTATAAGATAGAAGACCCTGTTGTAGAATTCAATTTGTTGAAAATTCATAACTGGAGCTTTGAAAAATCTTTAGATAATGTTGAAGAAGTTCAAATTTGGGAATCACACTTGCCCAAATATGTTGTTCCAGTTACTCATTCATGCCCATAGGTCATTAGGTTATGTCATCATTATTATATGCCTGAGCAAACAACAATAGTCAATGCCAACAAAGAAGTACTTTTTACCATTACTGTTGAATCCATTAACGAAATGTTACAGCTTAAACCTGATCCTCAAGCATTCCCTTTATCCATAGAAGCAATTACCAAGCTGTACATTGACCTTGATTTTCCTAAAAGATTCCAAATCTTCCAAGTATTCATGCCCTTACATGTGGAAATTCCTCAAATCAACCCTCCATATTCCACTTCAAGATTTCCAAAATGTTCACGGCATGTTATTTCAATGCTATCATTCATCCTAAGGTATTTCATTGATGAACATGCAGATGAATATATTTTAGGTTTTATATCCACTTTTACACCAGGACAACCTCCATTTGTTATCTCCAATTATGCTGAATACATTGCATAAAATATCCATGTCAATTGGTTAAGTTGCCAACTAAAGGAGTGTTTAGATACACATCTTTCCTCTTCCACATGTTCTTGTATTTTCAAGAAGATAATTTACCAATAACCCTCCAAAAGCTTGACATAGAAGAAAATCCTCTTTCAGTGATTTTATGAACCTCTTTGATCAGAAAAGAGTCCACAGAGTTTACCTATGCAAAGTTTTCAGACTTATTCATCCATCCATTGACAAAAATGTCAACAAATACTGAACAGCCAAGGATAAATGATGAGATGAAGAAGATTTTACAATTATCAAAGCAGCCCAAGACTGGTGATTGGTATTTGTATGAACAACACACAGAGATTAGAGTTTTTGGATCCAATTTGTTGCCCTACAGACTTCCCAAATTTGTATCAATGAGGGTTTTTACCTTGGAGTATATCAGGAAAATATTAAACTCTGATTCTATCAATTTCCTAGCAGCAAAGAAAAAACACAGTTTAAATTGAAAAATCAAGTGGGATCATTTATTTACAATCATAGAGATGAAGAGGCAAAAGCAACCAAGCAGTTACTAGATTACATTTTTGAAGAGATTTTGTCATGGAACTATGATCCACAAGGCATATTAAGCAAAATGAGGGTTAAGTGCAAGCTAACACCCTACATTCATGAGAAAAAATTAGAAATTGAGAAGTACTTCAATCAGAATGAGTGGACAGAAAACACTTTAATAGATGCAGTAAAGAAAAGTGATACTAGTCACACTTGACAAACTGTAGATCAAACAGAGAAAGCCACCAAGAGAGTCAAAGAATAAGGTACTTATGCTACTGAAACCACCACTGAAACTAGGTTCAAGTTAAGATACAATAAAAAGCCTAAGTTAAATCTAGTGGGTAAAGAGAAAGTGACCATTAAGGTAGAAGACGCAGATATACCAAAGAAAAATGTTGACACTGCCACAGTCATCACAAATGAGCCACTTACAGAGAATCAGAATGAAGAACAGATTGATAATTCAAATTCACAAATGATAGAAAAAAAACAGAACATGAAAACTTAATCCTCACAGATAGCAGATGAAAAGGATCTAAATATCAGGGAAAAGTACAAACATATTAAGTTAAAGAATGAAGAGATTAAAAATGAAATTTACTCTCAATATTTCAAGTAAACACTAGTTATTCAAAATCCACTTTTATCAGCGTTCGATTATTCAAACAAAAAGTTTATCATGTCATTATTACAGTCTAAAGTTAAGACTTTAAAAACAGTTGCAGATTACAAAAATATTGATATAGAAGTGCCAACTGAAAGCATTCGTGCAGTTGATCAAATAGAGTTTCATAGACAGAGTTCAGAGATGTTGTATTCTACTATTGCAACCAACGATATGAGTGTTCAAAAACTTCAAAACACCATAAAAAACATGAAAGATCAAATGAAACTTGACAAAGCCTAATTATATGCTAAAGATCTCAGAATCAAATCTTTAGAAGAGTTGGTAATTCAAGTGGGATATGACCCTGCAAATGTCAAGGCAGCAGAACAGTTAGTGAAAAAAAAAATGAAGACATTGCAGCGTTGAGGAAACAACTTAAATTTCCTTCAAGTGAACATGTGAACAAGACAGCAGGACAAGGAATTACCACTGGAAAAGTTTTGCATAGAAGTTTTGAAGATTTATTCTATCTGCAGCATGAAATAAGACATTTGTTTGTCATAAAACCAACCTTTTTCAGATATACTGAAGCAGATGAAAACTTCTGGAAGCTAAATAAGATACAAATTCCAAAAAATGAAGATTAGGAGTCACTTACAGATTTACTGTGAAAGGTAAAAGGCAGAAAGATAAAAGAAAAAAACGGTTTGTTGATTTTCAGTCAAAACGGATTTTTATTACAACAGTGAACAATTTTACAGTGATTAAAGAGTATCTGAGTTTAAAAGAGTATCATGGATTAAAGAGAATCAGTGAAAGAGTAAAAGATAAAGCAGATCAGATTTCAAAACCAACTTGAAATATCTAAGCCAGCAAAAAAGACACCAAGGCAACTAGTTCCACCTAATCCACAATTAGTTTCTATTTTCTTTGGATGGATAGGACAACATGCTAATTTGTTAAGTAGTTGTCACTATTTTGTTGCAAACATATTTCCATTTTCTTTAGATAATTCCTAGAATCATTCTAGGATATTTTGTAAACAATTATGTATAAATACTTCATCCTTTGAAGTATTATTGTGGAATAAATTGTTGAAGATTTCTATAGTCATTTTTGTTGTACTTGAAGGCTTTTGTGTTTCAAATTTCGAGTAGCAGACTAGATCGAATCAATTAGTATCATATTTCAAAATTCATGAGATGAGCTATTGAAGTGAAGTATTTTCTACTTGTCATTGTTTATATTTATTTGTTACATGCATCCATATGTGTTCCAAATTTGAATGAATGAACAGGAGTATTACTTCAGGATTTGTTAAAAGCACACTGTCTTTACTCTTTGTCATTTTTATGTTTTCTGCTGATTTTTAGAGTAGGGAACTCTTAATTTCTCCCTCTTTCGTTTGACCTCTGCCTACTACTTCCCTTTTCCAGATCGAAGAACCTTTCATTGCTCTTTATTCCGATCATATCACCTCACCAAACATCTTTCCAAGATCTTCAAGGGTTATCTATCTTTCCCTGAAAACATTTTAATTTTTGGCCTTGATCCTAGTCCTGTCTACTTGCCTTTTGACTCCTTATCCCAATGGACAAATAGATTTCCCACTATCCATCTCATTAAGTGATTTTTCCCACCAAACCAAAACCAAATTGCACAATCATAACTAGCCTAATATCTTATAATCAAAACAAAGCTAAATTTTATAGAGAGAGCCCTCTCTGAACCCCAGGAAGGTTAGATCCTATAGTTTAAAAGTTAGTCCATGGTTACCCATAGTTTTCATAACTATAAATAAAATCTCACAAATTATAGAATTACTAGAGTGATAACAGTAAGGAGAAGTAATTTTGTGTTTAATGTGATATTTTTGTAAGGTAGAATAAATTTTGTGACTAATGAACTTTGACCCCTCATCTATCATGATTTCTCTAGGAAATCCATAACGCACAAATAGTTCAAATAGAAAATTAATAACTACCTCTTATATAGCCTTTGGGAGAGCTATTGCCTCCACCCATTTAGTTGCATAGTTTTTGCAAACCAAAATATATGCTTTCTGATTTGATGGTGGGCTGAAAAGGCCCATCAAATCTAACGCCCATCTTTCGAAAGGTCCAAGAAAAATTTGCGGCTGTAGGGGAATTTAATTGGGCTAAATGGTGTGACCCATCCTCTAAGAATTATCACAACTCTTGACATAGTTCTGGGCATATTTAAATATTGTGGACCAATAATAGCCCATCTATACAATTTTATGCACAGTTATTTGATCAACGAAATTCCCACCGCATGGTTCGTCATGAAAAGTTTTCAGAATATCTTAACTTTTGTCTTCCCTGATGCATATGCGTATTTGAAGATCAAAGCCTGCATGGACAAGGTACATTGTAGATCGAGGAGAACTGTGCACTACATTGTGTTGGAAATACTGAGAGGGGGGGGTGAATCAATATTTCTTTCAATCAGAGAATTAGTTAATCTTCAATTATTATCAGTGTTTGTACAATGATAGCAGCAAACAAGAGGAACACAAATGCACATAGTTTTTAAGGTGGAAACCCACTCCGGGACAAAAACCACCTAATGCTTTTCTAATAATTCTTTTCAACTCCAATTGAAAATAAAGCTCCAACTTCCTAGAATCTAGAAAAGCATTCTTCTCCAGCTCCCACTGGATGGACGCTCCAACGCCCGAGATTCTTCAGTAGTCAACTGAATAGATGCCCCAACACCCAATGAGCTACAACTCACCCTAGCACCACCCTACCACCCTATAGAAAAATAAAAGAAGAATGGACTCCCATACCAGGGAAAATGGTCCACTTTACAATGATATAGAATGATGTAGAAGAATATATGCACATTGTATAGCCCTACTTTGATGACTACCACTTAATGATGATCCCCAGACTCTAACACCGCTCTTCAACCCTCGCATAGATACTAAAGTATTACCCCCAGGCCAATAATGTATTTACAATGACTAAGTACAATGATACCTTTACAATGATTGTATGCAGTGCTACCCACTTGAAGACTTCATATGATGAACTTCTTGCTACTCTTATGCACCTTGGTTGCTGCTCTTGTCATGCTACCCTCTGCTGCACCTTGTTTTGCTTTTGTGCCGTAGAAATTCTAGTCCTTTGCAATCCTTGACAACACATGATCTAGGTTTTTCTTGCCTTCTAGGAGCTCGATATTGAATCTGATGTATCTTTGTTATTTCAGATCCTCAATATCTGATTTTCATTCTTGTAGTATTCCTCTGAGTCTTCTTTCCAATTCCATAGGTCTGACCCAATTTGGATTCTTCAAGAGAGAGTTATACCCAATTTCCCACACTACCCTAATTATGGACTGTTTCAGAAGAGTGCACTTGTACGGCGGCCACGTTTCACTGTTTCTTCATTTGCCTCTGAAATTTATAGAGAGAAAACTACAGACTGTGCACTATCTACCACTTCTTACGGAATTCCAATCCGATACTCAGAGAGAGAGTTATGACGATTTTACCAAGGTCACTTATTTGAGATGAATTTCAGGAGCCTGCAAAAACCCTTACTTCCACAGATCATATCTCCAAAAATGTTGTGCAACTTGATCTGAAATTTTTACTGCAGCTTCCTCAGGATTTCGGCTTCGCCTCATAAAAACTTCAGCTTTTGAGCCTTCGTAGAAAAAAAGTTAGAGCGCAAATTCCACGATGACCTGTTTCAGATGGTCAAATCCCATACATAAGGAGGAAATGACGATCACAATATATATGAATTCTTAAGTTGAGAGGCGCTTCAACAAGTGAACGTGGGAGGGATTTTAGGAGCTTAAAAAATATTATGACTTTTCAATGACCCATGCTCCAACCCCATGGGGTTTTAGCCCACTAACTGGGGTACAAACTTCAAACATGGATATCTCTCAAACCGTGAAAAATTACATGGCGTGCCATATATCAACGGAAACATCTCGACAAGTATAAACCATCAAAAGCATTATTGACCCAGAACATATTAATTTGGTAGGTCAAAATTCCCATGCAATATTGGTTTAGCCTCTGGTGCTGCTTGGGTTGACATCAATGACAACCGCTGATCAACAATCTCCCCCTTTGGCATTGATGGCAACACAAGTACTCCCCCCCTGCGATCATGACACCTCTTCCTACAACGTTCTCTCCCCCTTTGACATCAATGGCAAATGGTAACTCCCCCTGAAACACAACCATCCTGCGAACCTGTACACACTTCCACTCGCGCTGACACACAACCGTCCTGCAGACCTGTACACACTTCCACTCCCCCTTTATATTCTGAAAAAGGAAAATCTAATGAGAACTTCGGAGAATCCCAAGCTTCTGGCAAAGATATTCCAATGATGGCGAATATTTAATATGTGATTCTTTTGGTGCTGCTTGGAATCTTGCTACTTGTCCAACTGCTTGCATAACATCTGATCGGGAGGCTGTTACATATAGAAGACTACTAATCATAGATCTGTACAACCTTTGATCCACATCCTTAGATGAGTCGTCTATGCTCAATTTGCAACCAAGTAAAGACATCTCGAAATCACTTTGCACCTTTGTAGCAAAATTTTTACTTAGCCGATCATCATTGCTACCAATTATTGTATCATCCTCTTTAGCTATTAGACATGCTTTAGTTGCTTCATACAGAACATATATGTCATTTGGAGCTCAACTTGTTGTAGCCACAATTTCACCATACACTCCTTTCCTGATTTCACATTTCGTGGAGTTGAATAGTATTGTGTGTCCTTAATCACACATTTGTCCAACACTGAGCAGATTGTGATTCATGTTTTCAACCAGTAGAACATTATTGGCTATAGAATCTTTTCTTCCGAGAGTGACAGTACCTGATCCTATAACATTTGAAGATCCATCATTTCCAAAGGACACGGTTCCATCCATCTTCTCTTTTAGAGATACAAATTTATTTCTATCTCCAGTCATATGCGTTGAGCAACCATGATGCAGGGGCATTAGATTCTAGCCAGCAATGTGAAAGCTTGTGCACATGTTGTGGCTAGCTGAGTTAAAATTCATTCACTAATGGGTGAAAGTCAAATGTTTAATGAGAGGATTTAATTCCTCAAACAATTTAATATTATTATTTTTGTAATAAATTAGGAGAGCATTTAGAGATAAGTAGTTTGAATAGGTGTGAGCTTGTTGAGCATATCTAGGCTACAATTGATAGATTTTAGGAAGATATTTGGGCAAGTAGGATTTTGTCTCAATTTAGGAAATTTGATCCTAAATTGAGTAGTTCTTTGTTTGAATAAAACTATAAATTAGAATCTTTGTAATAGAGAAAAAGTGGAGTTGGCCATGAGGAATTATTGTTAGGATTGGAATTAATAAAGATTGCAAAGTCTGAATTATTGTTTCATACTGGCAATCCCCGAAGATATTTATCTTCAAAATTTTATTGGGTTTGAAATTTCTGTATAAAAGATTGAGGTTAATCGAACTACTGTGGTCGCTATTAGAAGAAGAGAGTTCGATTCCTTTCAAAATTCTTGGTTTATATGCTCCAGTCTTGAATTAATTGCAACGCAGTCTTTGTATGAGCTCTGTGTTTATCAATTGTTTATTATTACAAATCATATCAGATTGAGTAATATGCTCTTATTTGTTGAAGGAATTCTATTTATATTAGATATCAATTCTGATGTTAAATAGAATTTGCATAAAGGGTTATTGAGGTTCGATTTGAAGAAATCGACACTGATTCTGGTTTTTACATTTTCCAAACAAGAATTGATGATGTCTGAGAGACGCAGTGAGCTAAATATCTGAATTTTGAAGATGTACTGAAATATATGTTTTCTTGAATCAATTCCTTTCAAGAGAAGTTCATGAATTAGTGGCATCGATTGAGAAACTCTGTTTGATTAAAATGTTGTTGATGAATTAAATACAGTGAAGTGATTTCTATTCCATTGCAAATTGAAGTCGATTTCAGCATAGACAGAGGTGTGTTTGAAGTCGATTTCAGCAGAGAGAGGTGTTTTTGAAAGGAAGCAATTCATTTGTTTTGCTGGAATCAAATTTCTATTTATGTACAGCATTGATAAGTCGATGTAGAGAAGTTGATTTCAAGCTTTGATGCAGAAAACCCCGTGTTAGAAAAGAGCGTTAAATTTATGGGTTGAATCAATTTAAAATTCAGTGTAATTCAACTTCAAAGCAATCAATTTCCAGTTTTGAAGCAGCAGTTTGAAGATCTGAGCCAGCACTAGAAACTTAATGCGTTGGAAACTTCAGGTATGAGCCAGCGTTGTTTTTTTTAATTAAATGAATACGTTGGAGAATGTATGAACCAGCGCTGTTTGAAATGGAGATTGGTTTATAAAAAAAAACTCGATGTGTGGGCTGAGTGAAAGCGTAGACCGAGTGTTTATGCCGGAGATTTAATAGTTTTTAAATATCTGATTTAACGACTTGGCTATTCATTCCAAACGATTTGAAGATTGGTTTAAACCATTAGTTTTTTGATGCTATATTCAATATAAAAAATGGTTATAAGAGATTGATTTAAAGAGCTCTTAAAAATGATTTAGAAGCACTCTATTTAAAGCCAAAGATCATATTGTGGAAATTTTATATAACTTTGGGAGATTTCATTAATCAAATTTTCGAAATTTGATGAATGAAAATGAAAGTGAAGAATTGAATCCGACTCCTCCGGAGTTACAAACCATTATTGATAAATTTGAAAGGCTCTCCTTAACGCCTGCACCATCACCGCCATCATTAGTGGTATCAAAACCATGTTCAAAGCATTTGCCAGATATTGAGCAGACTTTCAAGAGTTAGAAGAAGAAATCCAGCATGGCTGTCCGAATTGGTAGAGGTGCTGCTGGTAGAAGAAGAGGTAGGCCAGTTGCTAATGCAGAAGTACTAGAGACTATGCAGCAGATCCAAGCCAGATTGGAAGCAATTGAGGTAGGACAACCAAGGGATCCTGAAGATGTCAGTGAACCTGAAGCTGAAGAAGAAGAAGGAGGAGATGTTGAGCTTACTCCTGAGATGAGATTCTTTAAGACAATTTTAGGATCTACATCCAAGCCTAGACTTGAAGTATCAGCTTTTGCAGGAGGATTGAACCCAGAAGAGTTAATAGACTGGATCAATGAGATGAATAAATGCTTTGATTATGAAGATATGGCTGAAGACAAGAGAGTCAAATTTGCAGTCACAAGGTTAAAGGGACATGCAACACGTTGGTGGGATGGAGTGCATGCAGAGAGAAGGAGAGCTAGCAAACAACCAATCAAAAGTTAGAGCAGAATGGTGGCCAAATTGAAAGGTAAATTCTTGCCTAGTGATTATCAGCTTACATTGTTTAGACAAATGCAGAATCTTAGACAAAGACTAATGACTGTGAAAGAGTACACAGAAGAATTCTACAGAATGAGTATAAGAGCTGGACAAATCCATAACACATCAGAGAAGATTGCCAGGTATGTAAATGGTCTCAGATTGAAGATCCAAGATGAAATCAGTATTTTGTCTCCTAAGTCAGTTGAAGAGGCTTATCAAATGGCCTTGAAAGCTGAAGAGAAACTGCTGAGAAAGCAGTCTGCCAAAGGAAGAGGTACTTTCCGAGGAAAGGGAAGTCAAGGTGGTAGAGGGAGATCTACAACACCAAAGGATGGAGCTGGCAGTAGCTCACCTCAGCATGCACACACAGATGGTGATGCAAGTGGCAGAAGAAATTCCCACAAAGGAAGAGGAGGCAAAAGCAGAGGAAGAGAGGTAAGATGTTACCGATGTAACAAATTGGGACATAGAGTCTTTGAGTGCCCAGAGAAAGAGAATGTGGGTACAAGTCAAAGAAATGAAATTGTTGCTCAGACTGAAGAAGCAGCAAAGATGCCTGAAGCTGAGAGAGAAATTGTGCCAGAGAAGGGAGAATATTTGGTTGTTAACAAAGTTTTGTTGAAGCAAGCAAAGGAAGTTGCTGAACCAGCACAGAGGAAAACTTTGTTTAGGAGTGTATGCAAAGTTCAAGGGAAATTCTGTCAACTAGTCATTGATAGTGGCAACACAGACAATCTGGTCTCTACAAAGGTGATAGAGAAGTTGAAATTGAAGACAAGGGAACATCCAACACCCTACAAGGTGTCATGGCTTCAGAAGGGCCATCAGCTGATTGTGAAAGAACAATGTGAGATAGAGTTGCAGATGGGCAGCTACAAAGATAAGGTAATGTGTGATGTGATGCCTATGGATGTGTGTCACATACTGCTGGGTAGACCTTGGCAGTATGACAGAGGAGCAGTGCATGATGGTAAGAAAAATACTTACAAGTTATTCAAGGATGGTATGTATCAAACATTGTTGCCAATGGAAGAAGGAGAAGCATCAAGCAAAAAGTTTGATCCAAAGGCTTTATTGCTGAGTGGGAAGGAATACTTGCAGCAGATTGAAGAAGAGGAGGTAAATTTTGCTTTATTTTGCAAGCCTAAAGTAGTACTTACTTCTACAAAAATTTTTGATTTACCAATTGAAATTCAAGAAATGTTGGACAATTTTTGTGACATAATTGTGGATGATTTTCCTAATGAGTTACGACCTGTAAGAAAAATCAGCCATCAAATAGATTTGATTCCAGGATCAAATCTGCCAAACAAAGCAGCTTACAGAATGACTCCAGCAGAAAATGAAGTAATCAGAAAGCAAGTGCAGGAACTGGTTGACAAAGGTTTGGTTCGAGAAAGTTTGAGTCCTTGTGCAGTACCTACAGTGTTGAGCCCGAAGAAAGATGGAGGCTGGAGAATGTGCACCGATTCAAGAGCAATCAACAAAATAACAATCAGGTATAGATTTCCATTGCCTAGAATTGAAGATTTAATGGACTGTTTGAGTGGAGCGAGATATTTTTCAAAACTTGATTTCAAAAGTGGGTATCATCAGATTAGGATAAGGGAAGGTGATGAATGGAAAACAACCTTTAAGACAAATGAGGGATTGTATGATTGGATGGTAATGCCTTTTGGCTTATGAAATGCACCCAGTACTTTTATGAGGCACATGAATGAAGTGTTAAAAGAATTTACTGGTAAATTTTCAATAGTATATTTGGATGATATACTAATTTACAGGAAAACAAAAGAAGAACATTTAAGGCATCTTAACTATGTCTTGAAGAAATTACATCAAGAGAAGTTGCTGATAAAACTGAAGAAGTGTTCATTCATGAAGGAAGCGCTGGTGTATCTGAGTTTTGTTGTTTCTGCTGAAGGATTAAAGATGGATCCAGAAAAGGTCAGAGAAATTGTGGAGTGGCCTTCACCAAAAAGTGTCTTTGAGGTAAGGAGTTTCCATGGACTTGCTAGTTTTTACAGAAAATTCATAAGGAATTTTAGCAAGATTAATGCACCAATCATTGAAACCATAAAGAAGGACAAACATCCATTCAACTGGACTGCTGAAGCTGAAAAGAATTTTCAGTTTTTAAAACAGAAAATAACAAAGAAACCTGTATTAGCGTTGCCTGATTTTACTAAAACATTTCAAGTAAAGTGTGATGCCAGTGGAGAAGCTATTGGAGCTGTCTTAAGTCAAGAAGATAGTCCTGTAGCATATTTCAGTGAGAAGTTGAATGACACAAGGAGAAAATACTCTTCTTATGACAAAGAGTTTTATGCAATAGTACAATCATTGAAAAAGTGGAGACATTATTTAATGTCTAAAGAATTTGTACTATATTCAGATAATCATGCTTTACAATACATTATGCAGCAGCCTAAGTTAAATCAAAAACATGCTAAATGGGTTGAATATCTTCAAAGTTTCAACTTTGTTTTAAAACACATAAGTGGCCAGGCAAACAAGGTAGCTGATGCCTTGAGTAGGAAGAACATTCTTGTCCAAGAAAGTCAAATTGAAGTGGTAGGTTTTGATTTTCTTAAGGAATTGTATAAAACAAATTTGGATTTCAAGGAAGCATTTGAAGCATGTTTGAATCCTGTTTTGATTGATAGAAGTCAGTGGTTGGATTATTTCTTGCAAGAGGGTTTGTTGTTCAAGAGAAATCAATTATGTATACCAAATTGTTCCATGAGAGAAAATCTCATCAGAGAGAAGCATAGTGGTGGACTTGCTGGACATTTTGGTACTGATAAAAATTATGAGCAGTTGAGTCATTTTTATTATTGGCCAAAAATGAGATCTAAAGTGGAAAATTATGTGAAGAATTGTAAAATTTGTCAGTATGCCAAAGGTAGAAGCCAGAATGCAGGTTTGTACATTGCATTGCCTATTCCAGACAGACCTTGGGATATGGTAAGTATGGATTTTGTTTTAGGACTGCCTAAGACACAGAGAGGGAATGATACAATTTTTGTTGTTGTTGACAGATTTTCAAAGATGGCACATTTTATTCCATGTTATAAAACCAGTGATGCTACTCATGTCGCTAATTTGTTTTTCAAAGAAATTGTTAGATTACATGGGTTGCCTAAAAGCATTGTTTCTGATAGAGATACCAGGTTTGTTGGTCATTTTTGGAGGACATTATGGAAGAAGCTCGGTACTAATCTGAGTTTCAGCTCAGCTTATCATCCTCAGACTGATGGGCAGACTGAGGTAGTAAACAGAAGTTTAGGTAATCTTTTGAGAAGTCTTGCAGGAGAACATCCTAAGCAGTGGGATCATATCTTACCACAGGCAGAATATGCATACAATGATTCACCAAACAGAAGTACAGGACAAAGTCCATTCCATATTGTTTATGGGATGCACCCAAGAGGAGTTTCTGAATTGAGAAATTTGGGAAAAGCAGAATTGAGAAGCGCTGAAGGTGAAGAATTTGCTTCTGAGATTCAAGAAATTCACGAGCAGGTAAAGCAACAGCTACAAGACAACAATATCAAGTACAAAAGCAGAGTAGATTTGAACAGAAGAGAAGTTCAATTTGAAGTTAGTGATTTAGTTTTGGCTCATTTGAGGAAAGACAGATTTCCAAAAAGAGAGTATAACAAGCTGAAGTTTAAAAAGATAGGACCATGTAGAATCCTGAGAAAATTTTCTGCTAATTCCTATGAAATTGAATTACCATCTGATATTGGAATATCTCCAATATTTAATGTTGCAGATTTGTACAGGTATGAAGATGCTGGCACAGATGAAAGACCAGAAGTCAAAGAGCAGATTGATTGGGTAAAACAGTTACCTACAGCGCAACCATTACAACCAGAGATGATCTTAGACAAGAAGGTGTTTAAGAGAACCATAGGACGATATTATTTCCAGTATTTGATCAAGTGGAAAGATCAGCCAATTGAAGATGCTACTTGGATGATAGAAGCTATGTTGCAGAAGCTGGGCAGTTCTGTGAAGGAGCTCATGGACAGGAGCCCATGATGAATTTTGTCCTTGGGAGTCTAATGCAAGGGCATTAGATTCTAGCCAGGAATGTGAAAGCTTGTTCACATGTTGTGGCTAGCTGAGTTAAAATTCATTCACTAATGGGTGAAAGTCAAATGTTTAATGAGAGGATTTAATTCCTCAAACAATTTAATATTATTATTTTTGTAATAAATTAGGAGAGTATTTAGAGATAAGTAGTTTCAATAGGTGTGAGCTTGTTGAGCATATCTAGGCTACAGTTGATAGATTTTAGGAAGATATTTGGGCAAGTAGGATTTTGTCTCAATTTAGGAAATTTGATCCTAAATTGAGGAGTTCTTTGTTTGTAATAAAACTATAAATTAAAATCTTTGTAATGGAGAAAAAGTGGAGTTGGCCGTGAGGAATTATTGTGAGGATTGGAATTAATAAAGATTGCAAAGTCTGAATTATTGTTTCATACTGGCAATCCCCGAAGATATTTATCTTCAAAATTTTATTGGGTTTGACATTTCTGTATAAAGAATTGAGGTTAATCGAACTACTGTGGTCTCTATTAGAAGAAGAGAGTTCGATTCCTTTCAAAATTCTTGGTTTATATGCTCCAGTCTTGAATTAATTGCAATGCAGTCTTTGTATGAGCTCTGTGTTTATCAATTGTTTATTATTACAAATCATATCAGGTTGAGTAATACGCTCTTATTTGTTGAAGGAATTCTATTTATATTAGATATCAGTTCTGATGTTAAATAGAGTTTTCATAAAGGGTTATTGAGGTTCGATTTGAAGAAATCGACACTGATTCTAGTTTTTACATTTTCCAAACAAGAATTGATGATGTCTGAGGGACGCAGTGAGCTAAATCTCTGAATTTTGAAGATGTATTGAAATATATGTTTGCTGGAATCAATTCCTTTCAAGAGAAGTTCATGAATTAGTGGCATCGATTGAGAAACTTTGTTTGATTAAAATGATGTTGATGAATTAAATACAGTGAAGTGATTTCTATTCCATTGCAAATTGAAGTCGATTTCAGCATAGAGAGAGGTGTGTTTGAAGTCGATTTCAGTAGAGAGAGGTGTGTTTGAAAGGAAGCAATTCATTTGTTTTTCTGGAATCAAATTTCTGTTTATGTACAACATTGATAGGTCGATGTAGAGAAGCCGATTTCAAGCTTTGATGCAAAAAACCCCGTGTTAGAAAAGAGCGTTAAATTTCTGGGTTGAATCAAATTAAAAGTATGTGTAATTCAACTTCAAAGCAATCAATTTCCAGTTTTGAAGCAGCAGTTTGAAGATCTGAGCCAGCGTTGGAAATTTAATGCGTTGGAAACTTCAGGTATGAGCCAACGTTGTTTTTTTTTAATTAAATGAATACGTTGGAGAATGTATGAACCAGCGCTGTTTGAAATGGAGATTGGTTTATAAAAAAAAACTCGATGTGTGAGCTGAGTGAAAGCGTAGACCAGGTGTTTATGCTGGAGATTTAATAGTTTTTAAATATCTGATTTAAAGACTTGGCTATTCATTCAAAAGGATTTGAAGATTGGTTTAAACCATTATTTTTTTGATGCTATATTCAATATCAAAAATGGTTATAAGAGATTGATTTAAAGAGCTCTTAAAAATGATTTAGAAGCACTTTATTTAAAGCCAAATATCATATTGTGGAAATTTTATATAACTTTGGTAGATTTCATTAATCAAATTTTTGAAATTTGATGAATGAAAATGAAAGTGAAGAATTGAATCCTACTCCTCCGGAGTTACAAACCATTATTGATAAATTTGAAAGGCTCTCCTTAACGCCTGCACCATCACCGCCATCAAACCGCTATCAACATACCACACATCTTTGTTCTTTTGAGCCTTAAGAGCGAGAGCACAATTATCATTCTTCTTCTTCTTCCATGTTCGTTCATTCTGTGGCTTCGAAGATTCTTCTGGAGGATTTTCAAGTCTGCAGTCTTTGGCTATGTGTCCAAAGTTTCGACATTTGTAACATTGAATATTATTTCTTAAATGTTCAAATCTATTGATGTTTCGCTGAGCCCTGGGAGGTTCATATTTGACAGATCTCCTGGAATTGTATTCGTTCCTAAGGTACGTGCGACATTCTACAGCTTTATGACCAAATTTTCCACATGAATAACAGTAGCCATAAAAAATATGTTGGTACCTGGATGGAAATTTTCGTCGAGGAATTGTCTTCCAAGGCTGTTCTTGTGAATCTTGTCCAGTGAAGTCTACATGCATGTCAGATCTCATAGGTTCATTACTTTGTTGTATGTCCTGTTTTCTTTGTAACTGCAGATGCTGTAGAGGGCATCCAGATCTTTGATTGTTGATGAGTTCTTCCAATGCCCTTGAGTTGTTGGCATGGTTTTGGATAGTTTTCTTTTCTTCACTTCCTCACGCAATGAGACTACTTTGGCTTCTAATTCTT
Source organism: Pinus albicaulis (assembly GCA_034641835.2). NCBI lineage: Eukaryota > Viridiplantae > Streptophyta > Pinopsida > Pinales > Pinaceae > Pinus > Pinus albicaulis. The sequence goes on from CM076570.1 coordinate 1,303,022,976, forward strand.
CCCTTTCTTGGTTGCTTTCTTCCAAATTCTTTTGAAGTGTCTCTTCAATGCATTTGTGTTATTCAACTTCAATTTTGAGATCTTGAACTTGTTCTTTAAGAGTTTTGGAATGGATCTTCTCCGCCTTGAGATCTTTTATAAGCTTGATTGCTTCCTCTAAAATTATTCTATGGTCCATCCTTCTTCTTCGTTGTTTCCGATACTCACATTTTGTTCGTCATAAACAATACTCTCTCATTGGCTTCTTCTTTACTATCATTATCTTCATCGGATGATGAGCTATCTTCTTTAGAGAGAAAGTTCCTTTTGGATCCTTGCTTGTTGAATTTCTTAAAGCCTTTCTTCCTTTTTGAGTTGACATTAATTTTGTTTGAAGATTTTGCTGCAAAATTTAACTCATTACAATGTCAAACATATCAATGGAAGTATCTTTGAATTTTCCTTGCTCAATTTGTAGTGTTTCATATGTTCCTGACTTCTATCTGAAAGACCTTCTTCATCATCTCCCTTTTCTTCACACTTGCAGGTGCATGTCTTTTCAATTGAAGGTTGTTTATCCTTATTGGTTTTCTTAGATGAAACGAATGCAGTTTCTAGATGCGAAGTACCATCTTCTTCATCAAGTCTCATTTCATATGCTATGAGAACTCCATTTAATTCCTCTTTGCCGAGTTTGTCTAGATTTGCACTGTATTCTAAGACCGATACCTTTGGGTTGAATATCCCTGATAACATTATACGAATATTCCGTATAATAGTCTTCTCGTCAAATGGTTCTCACAATCCTTCTAGAGTATTGGTTATTTCATCAATGTATTGAAAGTATGCATCAATGTTGCAATCTTCTTTCATTCTGAGTTGCTTAAATTTTGCTCTATAGATTTGAAGTTTTTCTTCTTTGAAATTTGAGTCACCTGCATATATATTCTCAAGCTTCTCCCATACATTTTTGGCGGTTTTACAACCCAACACCTTATGATAAGAAGATTCAATAAGTCCAGTGATAATAATATTCTTTACTTTTGCATCATTTACTAAATTCTTCTAACCTTGTTCATCCGCAGTTAATGTAAATCCATTTTGAACAGTGTTCCATACTTCATAACCTTGCACGAAGAGATATTTCTCCATTCTTCCTTTCCAGAGTGCATAATTATTTTCATTGAATAGAGGTACACCATTTCGTATGCTCCTATGACCTCCTCATACCGTTAAACTACCATTGAAGGAACCAAGCTCTGATACCAATTGTTGGAAATACCGAGAGGGGGGTGAATCAGTATTCCTTTCAATTAGAGCATTATTTAATCTTCAATTATTATCAGTGTTTGTACAATGATAGCAGCAAAAAAGAGGAACACAAATGCACACAGTTTTTAAGGTGGAAACCCACTCCGAGACAAAAACCACCTAATGCTTTTCTAATAATTATTTTCAACTCCAATTGAAAATAAAGCTCCAACTTCCTAGAATCTAGAAAAGCATTCTTCTCTAACTCCCACTGGATGGACGCTCCAATGCCTGAGATTCTTCAGTAGTCAACTGAATGGATGCCCCAACACCCAATGAGCTACAACTCACCCTAGCACCACCCTACCACCCTATAGAAGAATAAAAGAAGAATGGACTCCTGTACCAAGGAAACTGGTCCGCTTTACAATGATATAGAATGATGTAGAAGAAGAAGATATAATAGACCATAACCCCAACTTTGACACAACCACCTAATGATGATCCTAGATCTCCCAACACTGCCTCTTCAACCCTTGGAAGATAGATACTAGTACAATTTGTACAATAATGTATTTACAGTACAATGATTGTATGCAGTGCTGCCCACTTGAAGACTTCATATGATGAACTTCTTGCTACTATTATGCACCTTGGTTGCTGCTCTTTTCATGCTACCCTCCGCTGCACCTTGATTTGCTTTTGTGTCGTAGAAAGTCTGGTCATTTGCAATCCTTGACAACACATGATCTAGCTTTTTCTTGCCTTCTAGGAGCTCGATATTGAATCTGGTGTATCTATGTTATTTCAAATCCTCAATATCTGATTTTCATTCTTGCAGTAGCCCTTTGAGTCTTCTTTCCAATGCCACAGGTCTGACCCAATTTCGATTCTTCAAGAGAGAGTTATACCCAATTTCTCACACTACCCTAATTATGGACTGTTTCAAAAGAGTGCACTTGTACGGCATGCCACGTGTCACTGTTTCTTCATTTGCCTCTGAAATTGATAGAGCGAAAACTACAGACTATGCGCTATCTGCCACTTTTTATGGAATTCCAATCCAATACTCAGAGAGAGAGTTATGACGATTTTACCAAGGTCACTTCTTTAAGATGAATTTCAGGAGCCTGCAAAAACCCTTACTTCCACAAATCATATCACCAACAATATTGCGCAACGTGATCTAAAATTTTTACTGCAGATTCCTCAGGATTTCGGCTTCACCTCATGAAAATTTCAGCTTCTGAACCTTCGTAGAACAAAATTTAAAGCGAAAATTCCACGATCACCTATTTCAGATGGTCAAATCCCATACATAAGGAGGAAATGAAGATCACAATATATATGAATGCTTAAGTTGAGAGGGGCTCCAACAAGTGAACGTGGGAGGGATTTTAGGAGCTTAAAAAATATTAATTATGACTTTTCAATGACCCATGCCCCAACCCCATGGGGTTTTAGCTCACTAACTACGGTACAAACTTCAAACATGAATATCTCTCAAACCGTGAAGAATTACATTGCGTGCCATATATCAACGGAAACATCTCGACAAGTAGAAACCATAAAAAGCATTATTGACCCAGAACATATTAATTTGGTAGGTCAAAATTCCCATGCAATATTGGGTTAGCCCCTGGTGCTGCTTGGGTTGACATCAATGACAACCGCTGATCAACACATTGAACAATGAGCTTCTTTTATCGGGACAATAAATGTGCTAGAAATTTCCCTGCTAGGCAATTGGCGACATAAGCATACCAAGGTGTTTTGACTATCACAACGAACAGTTTTTCATCTACAAATTGGTCCTCTGCAGGTGAAGAGTTAGTTGCTAATGGAATTATGGATAGAAAATCAACAACAATATTTTCCTTCCTCGTTCGATATTTTATTGCGATATCGAATTTTTGTAATAACACCAACCATTGAGTTATTTGACCAATGTGTTGGGTGTAGGAATTGGAATTTAACAAACTCCATCAACACTTAATTATCAACCCGGGGGATTTGTAAAATTAGAAGCGTAACACTGGAAATGCTAAGAATGATTCGAATTTTTCCTAATTCTATTCCTACTTCTTTAATTACAATTCCCAGAATCAAAAGAAAATGATCACATGGAAATTAATACCAAAGAGATTCTAGTGTTGGAATAAAAGGAAAATACTTTGTAGAAACTCAAAATGAAAAGAACTCTCAATTCATTGCGAACAATATTGATTAATGAAATGATATTTAAGATTATCTTCAGTGTAGTTATAACATAGTGTGATAATTAAATTATTCGGGATTTATTTCATCTTCAAAGATATTCCTTCCTGCACTAAACTATCGTTCTTGTACTGCAATAATGTCCCTGTACTAGAACATTGTTCATGCACTGGAATGATATTTATGCATTGGAAGTGTGTTTTGTACCTGCATTGAATATTTTGACCTTCATACATGAATTTTGAGTCTGTGTACTAGAGCACTATTTTCTTGTACCAAGATATCAGTTCTTGTACCAAAAAACCAGTATTCATGTACTTGGGTTCCAAATCACTTGTGAAATTAAAGAGCGTGTTTCACTAAAGAAATATATTGCAAGGCAAACAAAACTCAAAAGTAAACCCTCATAAGTAAAAATATTCTTCAACCACTTTTGCATTCGGAAATAAGAAATGCTTTTTAAAAAACAATGTAAATCTTCATAAAACAACAAACTTCCTTCATGCATATAAAGAAATTATATGATCCATGTGACAAAAGGTTTTCCCTGAGATGCTTGTTTACTATATGAATTAGATCTGCACTTAAAAATGTTTTAACTCAAAGGTTCATTTAAGGATTTAATATTAATTTCAATTCTTTCCATATAAACATTAAGTGCAAGCACAGACCTTCATATTGCGCTAGTGTTCATTTCCTCTTTATCAATGCAAATTAATTCTTAACTAAATTGGAAATATTAAGAATTATTCAATTCAGGAATAAACACTATTTGCAGAAAATAAATGAAGACCTTACAGAAGGAAAGAAAATGAAAAGAACTTTCAAAAATAAATCAAGGAATTGAGACTTGCAGAAATAAAATTGTACTGGTGCTGGCAGTCTACCTGCACTTCTCCTCACAGAAATAAAACAAGCAAAAAAGAAAAAAATATATATATTAAGAATCATGCATAACCAAACCCACACACCTTGGATCCGGGACACATGATTTTCAGAAGAATTAAAAATGTTACTTATGAGAGAATTAAATATTATCTGCTTCATACATGCATCAATAAACTAAGTTAAACACCCCTGACAATAAGGGGAGAACGAGCTGGGTTGGATGGGCCCTAGCCAACCAACTCGTTTCCCTGCTACAAGATCTAGTACCCCAATCACTCAATGACACATCACAACGAAATTGAAAATGAAATGACAAAAGTGGCATAATCATTTGTATAAGTTTCAAAAGCAAATGTACATCATGGATCTGAAATCCAACCCAAAAGAAGGCGACACCAAAATGATTATAGTCCTCAACAAATTTTGCAACAACATTGCTATCTATCCTCCATCAAAAAACTACATTAAATACATTGTCTTGGCCTACGGCCATAGCTGAGAATATAACACCAGTTTAACTTAAGTCTTTCAGTTGTTATCAAAACGCTAAACTAAGAAACACGGCCTAGGTCCTGATCTTAATATTTGCTCCCTTCTCTATCCTCCGAGCCCAGCAAAGGATGAACTGATTTTCTTGATGAGAGATCTACATGGTTTTTGTGTTTTCTCGACCACGTATGGCAACTCTTAACTTATCGTTCATAGCTTCCTCGAAAGTGCAGGAACCTCCGGCTGGTACAGGAATCGTGCCTCTACCAATTCATCTTCACCGTAGATTAATACATTTTCTCATCAAATTAATTTAGGAAAGAAAATATATGATTTGAAAAAGCTATTTATAATATAAAATCTATTAAATAAATAATTAGGTCTATGTATAACCTTTAATATGAAAAAAATAAAAATAATGCAGAAATGAGTGTAAGTACAGGAATAAATGAGTTCTGAGGTTAAAACAGAGGTTCAGGTGGTGATTGGTAGGCTATATTGTTTCTTTTTTTACCTCTATCCTACTCTAGACACAAGACTTAAAGCCTTTGTGTCAACCTTAGAACCCATTCATTCCTGCACTTTTTCCAAAATCATGCTCATACCTGCACTCTCTTTATATTTTCATATTAAAGACTTGTCATGGAATTAATTTTTTATTTATGGATTTTATACCTTTAAAATTATCTTTGAAACTAATATTTCCTCTTTTTAAAGTATTTGACGAACAATGTATTAATCATTGTGGAAGAATAAACGAGTGCATGTAGGATTCATGCACCAGCTAGAGGTTACTGCACTCTCGTGACAACTCATCAACTATACAGATCTTTTGTTAAATATTAGTTTATCAAGAGTTAGGCTCAGAGCATGAGAGAAATCAACGGATATTAAAGATCAATATTTCGACCATATGCCTTAGATTAGCGTTTTTTAACAGCCTAAAGTCTTAGTTTGAATTGTTGTTATGTTTTTGTTACAACGTAGGCCTAAGGGTTTGTATTTAGTGTATAACTCTAATAGGAAATAGCTAGCGATGCTACAAAAATTTTGTAAGTTGTAATTAGTTTGATATCGCCCTCTTTATGTGCTTGATTCAGATCTCACGATGTACATTTTCTCATTTGGAATATAATACAAAGCATTGTGCCATGTTATTCTATTTTCCCGTTTCAATCTTATGGTGATGCATTGTTGAGTGACTTGAGTTTCTAGATTTCGTAACAGGGAAACGAGCTGGTTGGCTAGGGCCCAGCAAAACCAGCGCGTTCTCTCTTTGTTAAAGGTGTGTTAATTTAATTTAAGTTCAAAGTGTGAAATGATTATTTATATCGATTCTTTCACAAGTAACAGATTTGATTTCCTTGCAACTGTTTTGTTACGGATCCATGGTGTGTAGGCTTAGTTGTGTCTGATTTTAACTTGTTTAATTTTCCCTTTGGATGATTGTTATATTTCTGCAAGAATAGTGCAAGTATGCTCCATGTAGCAGTGTGTTCTCGATTCTGCAAGTCATCTCCATGGTTCATTTCTGCAAGTCCGTTTACTTCTTTCCTTTTGCAAGATCTTTATTTATTTTTGCAAGTAGGTGTTTATTTATAAAACATAGGCATTCTTAATCTTTGGAGTTTAGCCTAAGAGTTAATTGTTCTTTGATGAACATGGAATAAACATTGTTGTAACATAAGTATTTGTGTTTGCTCTTAACATTTTCGAGGAAATGATTAAATTTCATGTTAAATTATCGAATGAAACTTTTGAGTTAAAATGTTTAAGAAGCGGATTTGATTGCTATGATCAGTCATTTTAGGCAGAAGCCTGCTGACACAATCAGATAATTCCTTATTTGCATGAAAGAAGTTTCATGTTTTAAGAAAGATTTACTTTGACTTTCGAAATCATTTCTTGTTTCGAGTATAAATTTAGTTGAAACAACTTTCTACTTGTGAAATTTATTTTCAAAGTTCTGTTCACTTAGCAAATTATTTCACTATTTAACACGCTTTTTACTTTCTGAAGGTAATATTCCAAACTCGGTATAGGAAAACTGGTTTTCTAGTACAGGAACCTCTGTTTCGGTACAAAAACAGATATCCTAGTACATGAATGGAGTGCTCTAGCCTGGAGACTTAGAGCTCCTGTATAAAAGTCAAAATATTCAGTACAGGTACAGAACATACTTCCGGTATATAAGCTTCATTCCAGTACAGGCACAACATTATGATACTAGAACATTGTTGTAGTACAGGAATCACAATTTAGTGTAGGAAGGAATATCTTTAAAGAAAACAGACACCTTTAATAGTCCAACTATCACTCTGTCATATAACCATACTGAAGATAATCATAAATATCCATTTCATCAATCAGGATTGTTTACAAAAACTTAAGAGTTCATTTTATTTACTTCCTTGCAAAGTATTTTCTTTCATATTCCAGCACTAGAATTTATTTGGTATTAATTGTTGTGATCATTCCTTCTTTTTTATTCTGCAAAATTGTAATTAAAGAAGTATGAATAGAACTAAGAAAATTTCATATCATTTATGGCATTTCTTGTTCTTTGCCTCGAAGTTTAAGATAGCCACGAGTTGATAATTAAATGTTTAAGGAGTTCGCTAAACTACAATACCTACACTCAACATTTTGGCGTCGTTGTCGAGGAGGTGATTTGAAATTGGTCATAACTTTTTGTTTTTTTCTGCAATAGGGGTAAGTTTGCTATTATTTTTTGTACAATGTGTTTTTACTATTTGAAGGATTTTATAAGTGTTGATTTCTTATTTTAATTACAACATTTGATTGCTTTTTTGTTGTCATTTTTTCAAATGAATGCCTAAAAGGGGTAAGGGTCTGAAGCCCAATAAGGGTCGAGGAAATAATGATAAATCTAAAACTTTTTCTCATATTGAGCCTTCTCTTGCAGAAAAAAGTCCAAACAGACACAAACCCATCACGGAGGAATTGTCCACCTGGATTGTGGAAATAGCAGTTCAGGTGTGATACAACCAACAAAGGGGAAGAAGGGGATTATTTTATTCCAAACCGATTTAATCCATAGTCGACCTTCTTGACCTGTTGAGAGCGGTTCACTTGGAGACACAAAAATGGGAGAAAACGATGACCATGCTAAAGGAACTGGAGAAAATCAGTAAATGAGGAACAATCTCCCTATATATTTCTCATCGTGGATCCAGATATAGTTGTACAAATGAAGAATATTCCTCCATCAGCTCTTCCTCATTTTTATGGTAAAGTACACGAGAACCCAGATTCCTTCTTATTCGAATTTGACATATGTAGAAGTTATGATTACTCCACAAATGCTCTGAAGTTAAAACTATTTCCTGCAACTCTCGAGGATTCAACATTTCCCTAGTTCATGCGATTAGGAGGAAATACAATATCTTCCTAGGGGAAAATGAAGAGAGTTTTTTTGTTGAAATATCAGTAATATTGTAAAACTAAAGAAATTCAAGACGAAATCTTCATCATTGTGCAAGATGATGATGAGACCTTGGTAGATTACCTAGAAAGGTTTTTACATATCCTCCAAAGGTCAAAACACAAATTTGATCTAAGTACTATTAAAAACTTGTTCTTACGTGGGCTTACTAATGATGCTAGAAATAACTTAAATTTGTTATGACAAGGGGATATTGCTCAGAAACCTTTTGATCAAAAATGTGATCTATGCAAGAAATTCTCAATGAATCAATCTAGATCCAGTAAAGGAATTTGAAGCAAAAATAACAAATCTGGATATACAAATGCTATGATTATTGGGTTGCAGAACAAAATGTACAATATGAAAATTGAAATAATGAATACTATTAGTAAGCAAATAGACTCTTTCAAATTTCAACAAAAACTTGTAGACAAACAAGTGTCATTGTCTATTTTTTTTACAAAGTGTGGGAAAAACATCCTTTAAAAGAATTTGCTAATGATGTTAAAGGAACTAATAAATGTTTAATTTTTTCAAAGAACCATGCCACCAAAAAAAGCCCCTCCATACCTAGATTGAAAGCAATATTCGAGGGAGGGCAGCCTAAACTTGAGTCGTTGCATGTTATGGGAGCACGAAAAAATTGGCCTCAAGTAGGTGTAGGTATGCCTCATGAACTTCCTCCACATTATTTTGCTTATAATGCACATCCATATTCCTATCATAACACTAATCACTCTCATCCTTGGCAACATGGGAACCATTTTTAGTATGGAAAACCCGACCAATCTTGGCAACAAGTTTGAAGAGAGCCAAACCATTCACATCATTCTTATCCTACACCTATGCAATCATATCCACCTACATATGCACCTTACCCAATGTCGCAACCATCATTGCCTCAACTAAGTCAATCAATGCCACCATTACCTTTACCTGCATTGTTTCGACCTCCTCAATTGCTTGCTCAACCCATAGAAAATCCCAATAATAAAGCGATACAAATGATCCATTCTATTAAACTGCTTCTTCCACCTAGTTATCAGTGCATGTCAGTTGGAGTAAATGACGTCCAAGTGATATCAGGGAAGGTAGTAACATCAGAAAAACAAAAGAAGCCCATGGTGGTTATTGAAAAGAAAAGTGAGAAGTAGACTCTTGACCTTTTTGGGAGATATGTCACCATTCAGCCCATCCCCATACCTTCAAATCCTTTGCCATCCTCTTCAAACCGGTCTCCCTATCCAGAGAGGCTAGTTATGGAGAGGAATGACCCTGTTCCTGAGTCTAGTTTATCTCCTAAGCTTAAGAATATTTTTATAATGGTCCCTTTTCTCCAAGTTATCAAAGAGATCCCAATCTATACAAAAATCATTAGGGAACTCTGTCTCAAGAATTCGGGAAGGAAAAGAGTGGAACCTCAAACCATTCAATTTGTCGGAAGAGTCGTGGAGTTAATGACAAGGTGTGTGAAAATGGAAAAAAATACCGAACTTGGAAACCTCGTTCTCTGTTCAAATAGGTGATGTCCTTGTCTCCAATGTGCTTATAGACCTAGGGGCAGCCATTAATGTTATTACCAAGAAAACCATCGATTTACTTGGGTTGGTCCATATTCGTCCTACTCCCACTGTGCTTGAGTTGGCAGACATATATAAAATAGAGCCGAAGGGAGTGTTGGACAATGTGGTTGTCTCGATAGACTCTTGGGAATATCCCACAAACCTCATTGTGCTTAAGCCAAAGAATCCTGTGGGAGGACATCCCTTGATCTTGGGACGACCATGGCTTGCTATGGTATATGGCTACATTGGATGTCGTCCTGGTGACATGTACATTTCCCATGGATATTCTAGGAAGAAAGTCACCTTATATCCACCTATTAGATCTATCAAGGTGCTTCGAGATACCTTATGTATAGATTATAGTAGTGATGAGGAGACACAGTCAATTTCTCTAATACATCATTATACTGAGTCAACTCAGGAGGGTGAGATATGAGACTTCCTGAATAATCTAGATACCATGCCAAATTTTGAGTCAATGTGTCAAATATTTAGTTTGGATTTCCAAGAAAGTCATGATTCCCAACCTTCCTCACCACAATCTCCAGCATCACCTCTTTGTACTCTTGAACCCGAAACCACTCTTGTTGAGATTAGTCCAGGGAAATCTTTACATATTAGCTTAGGCCTGGATGCATCCCAACAAGAGCAGCTTGTAAATTTGTTGGAAAACCATCTTGATGCCTTTGCATAGGGATATGAGGACATGAAAGGCATCCCTCCTGAAACATGTACTCATCATATTTTTATTCAGGAGGGAGCCCTACTTGTCCAACAACCCTAGAGGCATATGAACCCAGCTCTAAGAGAATTTGTGAAGGAATAATTACAAAAACTCTTAGATGCTGACTTTATTTATCTTATATCTAATAGCCACTGGGTCTCTCCATTGGTATTAGTCCCGAAGAAAGATGGGAGATAGCGCATTTTCATTGATTACAGAGAATTGAATAAATCCACTCTCAAATATTACTTTCCCCTTCCTTTTATCAATCAAGTGCTTGATACCCTTGCCGGTAAAAAGTACTATTCCTTTTTAGATGGCTTTAGCAGTTATAACCAAATACAGATCGCACCTGAGAATCAAGATAAGACCACCTTGGGGACAATTGCATACTTAGTGCTTCCCTTTGGGTTATACAATGCCCCAACCACCTTTCAAAGGGATGTGTTGGCAATTTTTGCTGACCTTGAGTGCGTGGAGATCTATATGGATGAATTTTTGGTATTTGATGATTCATTTCATGAAGCCCTCAAAATTCTAGAAAAAGTGTTTTCTCATTGCCAAGAAGCAAACCTTGCCTTGAGTGACAAAAAGTGTAGATTAATGTACAAAGAAAGAGTAGTTCTTCGCCACCTCATTTCTGACAAAGGTATCTAGGTTGACCTAGCTAAGATAGAGGTTATTTTGTTTCTTCCTACACCCAATACACAAAGGGAAGTGAGAGGATTCCTGCGACATGCAAGCTACTACAGGAGATTCATTGAGAACTTCTATAGGATAGCTACCCCCTTTTTCAATTATTAGCTAAGGATAATGAGTTCTTTTGGTCCACAGCTTGCCAATAGTCTTTTGAGACATTAAAGGGAAAATTAGTACAAGCAGTTTTGAGAGGGCCTATGTTATCGCTCTATAATTTATAAGATTGGAGAGAATAAACTATAAATAACAACATCAAACAACTTTAGAATCTAGGACCTAGCCCTCTAGACTGAAAGAGGGATCTCTCTCTATAAGATTTAGATTTGTTTTAAGATTCCTGATATTAGGCTAGTTGAATTAAATGTGACAGTTGTTTTTTTTATTGTTTGTGGTTGGATTTAAAGGATTTCTTTAAACCGTTTCTATTGGGCTATGGAGTCGAAATAGGCTGGGTGTATGCATCAATTTCCAGAACAAAGACAAGGCAAGCTAGCTGTGAATAGTGGTGTTTTATAATTGAGTGATAATATGAAACAGAGAAAACATTTTCAATAATGATTTAAGAGCAATTAAGAATTCTTAAATCATACATCATAAGAAAACATTTAAATTGTAAAGATAGTCAGAATTAACGTACTCTAGATAGTAAATCTTAATCTAACTTTCCTATTTTACAATTAGATTTTTCAATGATGCACATGAAAAGATTACAGTTGTAAGACATTAAACATGAATAAGGAAAAACATCACCTAGATAACACGACACATGAATCTTGCAAATCGATCTTTTATTGATGTTCCAACTTGAAAATTACCAATACTTCCAATGAAAAGCGCTTACAAACCAGGGTCCAACCCCTAATACTGAATATAATGTTATATTTAAACTATTTGCAATTGATTGCCATATCAAAAGAGGCAATCTGTTCATTTATTACAAAATAACTGAAATTTGACATGTGCGTCTCATGCATGGGCACGTTGTAACGTATTTTTTAATAGATGTTTAAAGTCATTATAAAGTTGTTATTTAGTGTTCTAGTGGTCTACTGTGCTAGAAAATTTTATATTGTTGAGTTGTTCTGATACACTGGATCTATTGATGTAGATAATTCGCTAAGCTGCCTTTTTTTCATTATGCCGAGTTGTCATCCTCCCTGGAGTCCACATAAATTTTCCCATTCCTTTTGAATTGGAATCTTAGTTCTGTTCAACTTTCTGTTGACTTCATCAGCCTCATTGTATCTCACAAATGTTGGCCTCAACTGAAAGATATGCCTAATTTCATGATGTATGAAGACATCATTGCTGATAACTTCATAAAATGCTTTCCCTGTCATATTGTTCTTCATATTGGTATGCTTGGATGTATCCCTTGAAATCTCTATGAGCTTTTTGACATAATATGTCCTAAGTATCAACTTATCACTGATAACAAATAAGGAAGGAAATCCCTTTTTTCAGTGGCTCAATCCTATTGAAAAATCTACTTACGTGAATCTGCAATTGATGACATATTTCTTCTAGTTGTGTAACTAGACTCTTCTTATTCAACACCTTTTTTACCTCAACTATGGTGCTTGTTCTATCTACTACTGGAAATTTTTCCAATTCATGATTGCTTTTAGCATTCAGGAATCTGATGATATTGTTGGCAGTTTGGGGTTTATCCCCAAATTCATCATTTGCTTTTTTAATGGCAACTTTCACTGAATCAGTTAAATCCCTCTGTTCAAAAATTATTTAAATTGATGGCCATATATCATTCATAGATTCAATTATATCCAACCAAATAATTTTTTTAACTCTTCCTACCATGCTTCCAATTGAGGACTCCTGGAGGGATTTCTGCAAACCCTCATTTAAATTTTTGCTAATCTACAACTCTGTGGCATGTGTTGTGTTGGCTTGTTGTTCTTATGAATGGATAAGACAACATCATAGTTAAGCAAATGAAGAGAAGGAGCGGCTAAAATGAAGGCCAAACACTTCAAGCATGGGTAAGGAGGACACCCCGCAGTCAAAAGATTAAATATCACTTACCATTTACCTTTTCACATAATCCTCCATTCTCTGCTCACCGCACATCGCACTTCGCATATTATAACGTTTAACATTGATTCTCATAGCAAAGAACTTTCGACTGTGATCTGGGGGCATTCCCACCTCTATCCTTCCACGTCACATTTCCACCATCACACTTCACATTGTTTCGTTCTTATTTCCCGTCCTGATCCCCGATGCTCCCGATTGCGACTTGCGATATGAATTTGGGACCCGACTCCCTGCCACGTCATCAAAGCCCATCCACGACCTTTATCTCGTTCTTTTCAATATTAACCATCCTGCAAAACCTAAGCCATCTTCCCCTCATCTCTGTTCCCTATCACACATTCGACAACTCATGATTTATTTCAGCCCCCTTCACCTTCTACAGGTACATCAAGGGGGGGAGGGGGGGTAGGGTCCAAAATGGCCGGTTTTGGAAATCGCGTCCAGTGCTATGAAGCCTGTAGTGATTTTGCACCCCCCCCCCATCCAATACAACAAACCAGACAAACCCCCCTCTGAAATCCGGTCTCTGGTTTTCAAGTCTTACACAACATGGTTTTTTGGGTGGAACAAGCGCAGTCATGGTTTATTCAGTTTTCCAAGAACTCCCTGTCAAAGAGCGAGGCACACGCAACGTGAATTGTCATTCCGTAACGGTTAGCGAAAATCATGAGAACAAGGGAGTGGAGGCTTTCAATAGCAGGTGGAATCAAGTGATGGACGTCAGACTGCTCGCCTTTTCATGTCCATTCCTCGCTGCCCCATTTTGATGATCCCAGAATTTTGCCTCCGTGGCCAACTATGTAGTGTCTTTTACTGTTGTATTGTGATGTTTTGCTGGTGAAATCTCAATTTTACCTTAGGATATTTTGATTTTAGAGGCGTCGGTCGATCATGGAAATTTGATTCTATCGTAGACCCTCAAAGGGAACTCTATATATAGAGAGTTTAGAGATGAAAGAAAGGTTCTAAATTTTGGAGAATTTTTTTGTAGTTCTATATGACTGTGCTCTTTATGCTCTGAGATACATATTTGGGAGAGTTTCTTTGAATATAATCTAATATACAACGTTGTTTATTTGGATTCCAGATGGAGCAATGACTAGTATGTATCTGTATTCTTTTGTTTATTTGTAATCTCCTGTTTATGTATAATCATCCTTCATGTTCTACTACTTTGATGATTCATGTAATGTAGCTGTCAGTGGTATGGATTTTTATTCATGAATGCGTCTATAAATAACACTCATTTGTTAAACTTGTTGTGCCCCCTTAATTCACGCTTCACGAATCTCTTTTGTTGTTCACATTTCATTCATATCCGCTTCCTCTGAATTCACGAGAGAGATTCTTAAGACTTTTAATCCTATCCCTCGTAGGTTCCTCCTCTATTCCTTCCCAAAACCTCTGCATATTTTGAAAGCCTCTGCTCATTTTTTCATACTCGGCCTTCTTGAAAAGATACCGAGCCATACATCCTCTTGAGCCCTCTTGCAGTATAGGGTAATTCACATGAATCAAAATCCAATGTCTTCTCCATTCCTGAACCACCAAAACCATTATTCTCTTTATTCATATTCTGTCAAAGGCATCCTTATAGTTGTTTACATTTAACCTCTAATTTTAAATTGTCCTAGGCACTGGTCTTTTGCAACTCAAGGCTTTCTATAGGAGCTACAACATCTTTTTTGCGTCATTGCCGGGGACACGAATGGATAAATATTTTCCTTGGGAGACGACATAAATTCCACCCTTCAGACAGGGGAGTAGGAAGGGTTGGGAGTTGTCTATTCCTCACCTTGGCGACTCCACTATAGAATAGTCTTAATCAAAAGTAATCCTGGCTTTCACAAGGCATCATACTCGATCAGATACTTCCCAGTAGAGAACCCATTTCTATCTGATCCTGAAAAGATCATATTTAAGAGAATCTGGAAGGAGAAGCAACCTAGCCAGGCTGACCTACCCTCATTTTCTCTAGAAGATTCGCCTTCCTCATCTCAGAGAGCTGGCATATATGGTCCTCGCTCCACAGCCCGTGTACTTGGGTATTCTCCAGAAGCCTCTATTGTAGCCAATTAAGCCATAAAAGATGAAGCCAAATCCACTGATACTTATCTACCTCCCTTACACCCTACACCCGAGGCTGAAGAAGTTAAAGAAGTTGCAGTACTCCAAAGCTTTTTACAAACCAATATACAAACCTCTACTCAGCACACACCTGTTATACCCAAGGTAATTCATCTTCATAATCTACCACCACTGCCTCTCATGGCTATACCTGGGTTCCTCCTCAAAGAGTATGCTCCATTGGCTCTACCTCAAGTATTGAATGACATGCCACAAGATTATCTAAAGCTCTTGCCTCGGTTCAACAAGGTAGCTAATACTTCAGCGTAGAGACATATTGAAAACTTTTGCACATTTGCTGAAAATGTGAATGTAGAGCACTTAGATGTGGTGTTAAGGCTTTTCGTCCAATCCTTGGATGGAGAAGCTCAGAAGTCGTTCAAGTCTGTAGCCGATAACATAGTCACCACTTGGGAAGAAATGAAGAATTTATTCACACTAAAATGGAGAGAAAAGAGCGATCATGGTTACATTCTCACAGAGTTCAACGCTCTTAAAAAGAAACATAATGAGGATCTAACAGAATTCATAAAGAGGTTCAATAAGCTCTATAATAATCTCCCTGCTGAGATAAAGCCTCCCCAAGTAGCTGCTAAGGTGGTCTTCGCAAGAGCTTTCGAACCGCAGTTTGGCTTCACCATAAGAGAAAGAAAATCCACATGTCTGGATCAGATCTAGACTAATGTATTTGAGGTAGAAGCAAACTTTTCTTCTACTGGTAAATTCAAGGGGAAGACAAAGTATCAAGCCAGAAGAAATAATAGGGAGGAGGCTTCTAATTCTAATCACGAGAGGGAATCACAAGAGTATAGAATTGAAGAAATGAATAAGTTGATCAAGAACCTCTCAAATAAGCTGGTTAAGCTTGAATTGGAGGCCGAGAATTCCCCTCCTCATTCTAACCAAATGATTCTTAACTATAGGTTTAAACCTGAGTATCGAAATCCCCCTCTAGAGTTTTTGCAACAGGAAAGGAAGGAACAACAAGATCACATCCAACCTCGTCTATACTTGGAAGGAGAGTTGGAGGAACGGGCAGAGGAAGTAATAGACAGCCAAGAGAATCAATTCCTCGCTTACTCTGATAATGACGAGGGTGAACTCACCCTGCAAGGGGAGCAAGAAGAGAAGGAAGTCTCTTCAGAAGATCGAGATATCAACAATTACTACAAGAAGTTCATGGATTTCATGCAAGCTCAAATCCACAAGCAGTATGATCTTAGGTCCTCCAGGAAGAGAACCCGAGTGCAAGAACAAAAGGACGAGTCCATATCAAGAGAACAAACCCCTCCTAGTTTTTCCAATAAGGGGAAAAAGCCATTATAAGATTCAAACCTTCATAAAGCCACTGCATCTATGTCCACAAAGCAAGAAGTCGGTCCCCCCGAAAATGAGAAGTCCTCATCTGTAACCTTGGACCTTCTCGACCATCCTAAAGAGCAGTCCAAAGAAGTTATTACAGAAAAAGCTCCCACGGCCTTTAACCTCCAGAAATAATTAGAGAAAGTCAAGATCTCAGTTCCCCTAATAGAGCTCCTGAAACAACCTTCATACAAAGCTCAAGTGTCCCAATTCATGCAGCCCTATGGTTTAAGCCCTCTGCCTGACAGCCTCAATCTCCAAGAAGAACAATCCATGGTGGTTTTTGGACCTCATGTAGAAGAGCAGGACTCAACCACTCCCCCATTCTATGTGACTCTAGTGATACATGACCTATTGTTGCATAATTATATGTTGGATTCTAGGGCTTCACATAACCTGTTTCCATTTTTTGTCATGGAGCAATTGGGGTGGCAGATTACAAGGTCTTATAAAGACATGTATTCTTTTGATTCCAAGAGGGTGAAGTTCTTGGGTATGGTAAAAGATCTGTTAGTAAAATTAGCCCATATTCCGGCCGAAAGTGTGGTAATGAACATTTTTGTAGTTGATATCGCAGCTCGGTTTGGAATGTTGTTGTCCAAATCCTGGGGTTCCAAGATTGGAGGATCAATAAAACTTGACCTCACCTACGCCACTATTCCAGTGTTCGGTGGGGAGGAGAGAAGATTATACCCTGAATCCAGGTTTGTGAAGATGGTCACCAAAGCCAATGGTTCGACAAATTCTTCGGTGTATGGCAAGGAGGGTGAATTCTCTTATCTTATGCTCGAGGAGAATGAAATTTTCCTGCAAGAAACAAAGGTATGTCCTCTAATATAGGAGAATACCATAAGAAAAATGGAAAACAAAATTTGGACCTTTAAATTTGATGGGGCTTACTCATGAGAAGGAAACGGGGTCGGGGTACTCTTGATATCACGAAAAGGTTGCTTAGTTCCCCTCTCCTTTAAGCTGGAATTTGAAGCCACAAACAATGTGGCCGAGTATGAAGCCTTGTTGTTGGGATTGCAGGTAGCATGGAACATGAGCATACAGAACCTTAAGGTGTTTGGAGATTCAGAGCTAGTAGTGAGACAAGTAAGGATCCAATGCCTAACTAAATAATCGCGGCTCAGAGCTTACAGGAACGAGGTCTAGGATTTGGTTGAGAACTTCTTCTATAGTTTTAATATTCAATTCATGCTGAGGGATAAGAACAGAATGGTTGACTCACTAGTTGTGGCTGCTAGTAATTTCCACCCCCAACAGAATCCCTTTCTTAGATATGAGGTTGAAGTGTGATACCGCCCCTCCATTCTGGACAACGTAAATAATTGGCAAGTCTTCGAGGACAAAGAGCATGTGAAGCGTATTATGGAAATGGTGGGTGAGTTCTCAAATTTAATGATCGACTCAGTGACTGAGGATGATACTGAAGAACCAAAAACTAGATGGGAAGAGACACTGGTTGGGCACCGTGTTTTGCAATGAAAGGGAAATGTCATTCCTAGGGGTCTTGTGTCATTGGACGGATTGTTTGATAAAAATGATATCCTGGTGAACCCTATCAAACTGACCCCCGACCAGGGAGTCACGGATTTGAACATCGGGACAGAGGAAGACCAGAAGGTGCTTAAGCTGTCGAAAGGAGTCCCAGAAGAATATCAAGGACAGTACCTAAAGATCTTTCAATCATACAAAGACGTCTTCGCTTGGTCATACTAGGACTTGAAGACCTTTGATATTGATGTCATACAACATAAGATACACCTAAAAGAAGACGCTAAGCCTCATAAGCAGAAGCTGAGGCGGATCAACCCTCTTCTTCCCCCAGCTGAGGGGATGGCATTATCAACCATGGGGGCCTGCATCATCTCTTTAATGGATTGGGAATTTATAGAAAATAGTATTTCTCCTACAGGGTTCACTATGGCTCTCTAGTTAATTTCATAACATGATTGACATTTTCTGATTAGTTCAGGGCAGTTATGGGTTTTGGGAAAAATGAAATAAGGAAGCTTGGTGTCCGATAGGCCTATATCATCTGCTTCATCAATAAATTTATCCTCGAGCCAGCAGTATACATCAAACAAGTCGGAGTCTGACTGTTTATCGTGGATTTTATAGTCTCTATCAGCCAAGGGTATATGATTTAAGTCTACCTGAGGATAGACCATGGGATTGAAAGGTTGTTGGTCTGCCTTTGGACGCCTCTTATGTCTTCTGTAAACCAATTCATGATCTGCAATGAAGAATGGGATGATGGAAGGGGGCACAGGGAAAGGGAAATTACCACAAAATAGAATTTGGGGAGGGGAAAAGTTAAAAGGAACAGGGGAAAGAGTTATAATAGAACCTTGATTGAAACTATGGAGACCTGATGATTTCTCCTTGATAAACGTAGTCCTTTCTTCAATTTTGGTTCTTCTGTGATCTATTTGCAAATTCAAAAACTACAATAATTTGACAATAACAAGTAGAGTAAACTTTGTTGTTAAGTCGAATTTGAGCTTTAATATTGTGATTTGGTGGTTGTTGATTAGGTGCGGGTCTGTTGGATAATGGACTGGCCATTAATGGCACAACGACTATGATGGTGGGAGGTGATTGATTGGATGGAGGGGATAGGTAAGAGTGGGCGTGGCGCTAATGGTCAGTTAAAAATTCGAAAAAGAGCGATGGTTTTGTCAGTGGTGAAAAACACTTTTTGGAGGGGTGCAAGAGTGGTGAATGGTATCGAGGGGTGGGGGGGGGGTTGCGAATTAGCAAGGACGCGCCAGGTAGCGGAATCAATGGTAATGGATACCACCAATTTCAGACCCCTCCCCCGTGGTTAAATTTCAGAGGTTGAGGTGGGGCCAAAAGGCAATGTGAGCATTTAGATGTAGGTTGCTGAGTGGAGATGTCAAGAAAGTGCATGGAGTTTAGTGCTTGACGTGATGTGCAATGTGATAGTGAGGTCGGGGAGAAATGAATGTTGGGGAGTAGTGTAGGACTTAGGAAAAAAGGGCTATATGAAGGTTAATGGGGTTGTGATAAAGAGATAATATAATCATCGAGAGTTTAAAGAATAATCATAATGATTTAATATAAATCACAATCTCCCACTAGGGATAAATTTCATTCTCCAATCTTTATAAATAAAATACCATTTGTCCCTTTTATCTTTTTCTTCCACCATGAGAAAATGTAATTTTTATGTTGTGCTTTGTGGAATAATCTTCATATTTGCCTTCCATTCTTCCTCTTCAACATATCTACCTACCCAAACTAATTATCTAACATTTTTTCTTCTTTTTTCAAGGTACATTTGGACTAGAAAACCCTTAAATCATTTTTCTTTTGAATTCCTAACCTAAAACCTAACCTTATTTCATCCATTGACCTAGATTAAACTCTTGGGCCATCAGTGACTAAATTTTTGCATGACCTAGTGGAATGATAAAAAAATTATGAGGGGGACCCATAAAATGATATGAAATGAGGATTTTTTTATTACTGATGGCACGATGCAAACACTGTCACTAACACCCATAACATAGCTGGAATCCTCTCGCCCTAGTCGTCCCAGTTAGCATTGCATATTTTTGTTAGGCCCTTTTCCAAAATTTTGTTGAATGTTTCTACAGTTCCATTTGTCTACAGGTGATACAAACTACTTTTATGGTGTTGTATGACAAATTTTTGCAGCAACTATTTGACTATGGCATTGATAAAATGTGTGTCTTGATCACTTGTCAAATTCCTTAGACAACCTAATCTTGTAATGATGTTCTCAAAAAAGAACCTAGCCGCTTTATATATTTTATAGTCCTTTAATGGTGATGCCTCAGCCCACTTGGTCAGATATTCAGTTGCGGTTATGATATACCTTGCCTGTGAATGGCGTGCAACTGGAGTTATGGGCCCTATAGAGTCAACTGCCCATTTTTCAAATGCATGTATTGCTCTGACGGGTTGTAATGGTAGTTCATCCATGTGTGAAGGTTTTCCAGTTCTCTGACATACGTCGCACTTCTTTATGTACTCCTTAGCATCCTTGTGCACTGTAGGCCACCATAACCCTGCTTGTAATTTTTTTCGTGCGGTAAATTATCCGCCAACATGCCCTCCCAAAACTCCATTGTGGCATTCCAATAGAATCTGTGGTCCTTCATGGTCTAGCACACACCTTCTTAGTACTTTTTAGAGTCCCATTTTGTACAAATGGCCAGCAATGAGCTGATAATCCATTGCCCCGATGACTAAGTGTTTCCTTTGTACGGTCGTGTATCCTTCCAAGCACTCTCCTAAACCAAAAATGTTTCTATTTGCTCCAAGTAATCTGGTACCACCTCCACGCAGAACAAATATGAATCTAGTAGTTGGTCGTTGACGAGTGCACCGTTATCTCCTCATTCAAGTCTTGATAGATGATCGAGTCCCAAATTCAATTTCCCTGGCTTCATTATAACTTTGAATGTGAACTCTTGGAACAATAATATCTATCTTCATAGTATGCCTTCCAGCACCGGCTTGTTCACTAGATAATTTAATGTTGAGCGATCTATAAATAATTTGAAGGAACACCCGCGCAAGTAGTGACGAAAATTCTAGAGGGAGTAAACCATTGCAAGAGCTTCCCTTTATGTGTTTGTATATCTCTTCTCTACGTTGACAGTATCTGGCTTGCAAAATATACTGGATGGTCTACATTTGTTTCCCCTAGTTACGTTAGCACTGCCCCCAATGCAATACTTGAAGCGTCAATGTGCACATGGAATTGGTTATCCCAATTCGGGTATGCCAGAATAGGCGCTCTAGCTAGTTTTTCTTTTAGTGCATCTAGTGCTTTATTACAATCCTCAGTCCATGTGAACGTTTTTGTTTTCTTTAGCAGCTTTTCCAATGGGGCGGTGATCCGGGCATAGTTGCGGATAAATCTTCTGTAGCAGCATGTATGCCCCAGCAAAGACCTCAGTTACTTAAAATTTTCTTTGCGGTACTTATTAACAATTACCGCAACCTTGGTGGGGTCCACACACACCACGTGACCCAGCAATGTTCCAAAGGGAATTGCGAATATGCACTTCTTTATGTTTAAGGATATCTACAGCTCCCTTCACCGATAAAACGCTATACAGAGTAGACTTGCATGTTTCTTAATAGATTATATATGGTCCAGTCATCCATGTAAACCTCCAAGAATCTATGTATTTATTCCCTCAATGTTTCTATGACTATTCTTGAGAAAACCACAGGTGCGTTCTTCAATCCAAAAGGCATCATGTGATAAGAATACGATCCCCATTCAGTGGTAAACATGGTTTTCCTTTTATCCTCCTCGACTATCCTAACTTGGTGATACCTAAAGAACCCATCTGTAAAGGAATAGGCCTCATTATCTGCTACATTGTCCAACACTTCATCATTGAATGGCGTGGGAAAAGGATCATGCACACATGCATTATTCAGATTCTGGTAGTCTACACATACTCTTATCTCTGATTTTTATTTTTTGTTCTGTATGACTATGGGACTGGACCATTCTGCTTCCTCAACCGATAATATTAGCCCTGCATCCAACATTTTGTCTATTTCCTTCTTATTTTTTATTTTACTCTAGGGTTCAACCGATATGGCCTGTGTTTCACCGGTCTGGCTTCTAGTTTCAACATTATGCACATCTCTCATAAGTCTCCTTTGACACCTTTTAGTTCTACTACAGACGAGGGAAATAAGTCTTCATATTCAGTCAGTAGATCAAAAATCGCTTTTGTTGTTTCTTCATCCCAATAGTCACCGATGTAAGCTCACTTGGGCTTCTCGGAATTCCCGATAGTATGTTTTTTGATCTTGAGCTGTAATAAGTGCAGTCCCTTTGTATTGGGCTCATCTTGAATTCTTCGATCCCCTTACTTTTCTTCAAACGACATATGTCTCAGGTTTTACATATAATCATCATCCATTTTCTGATATACCTTACCACAATCCACTGCCTCTCGGTAGCTTGATTCAAGTATCTGACTTAAAGAAGGTCATTTTACAGTTTCCACATGCCCTAGGGAGAACATAATCCTTTCACGGCCTGCAATGTGTCTGTTAACTATAGGATGCCTTCCTCAAAGGAAAATCTCTTTGCAAACCTATCTGCCAATAATTCCCAATTACTGGTTTGTCTCTTTTTCTCTTCCATAACATACCACGCTTGCGGGAATGTGTTCAGCAAGTGCACAATATTATGCACCCACAAGGATTTGGGGTAGTCCTCCAGTTCCCATCGGTCTTCACAATATTTCATATGGTCGTGAGGGTCTGAAGTTCCCCTCTATATTTTATCTGGTTTCACTCCCGTAGACACTTGGAATCTCATTCTCAAGGCCTTCGCCACCTGCTCCGAAACCACCACCTCGCTGAAGTTGATTGCAACGCCACATTCAATAGAGAAACTTTATGCTCCTCTAGTATAGTGCCATCCACTGTATTGAATCTGAGAATGGAAGCGCACCTTCTAGTGTTAACTTCGTACTCTCCTTACTATCAATCGTCACACTCGACTTCGGACCCCACCTCGAAGCTCTGAACGCTTCACCAGCTTACTATCCCCTCTGCCGACCGGTTAATATAGTCTTCTCTTTTTCCCGATGTCATCTGGTACAGTTGGTCTAAGAGTCCTGCATCTTCTCTAGTGTCGACGGTTTCTATGTACCGAGGCCCTTAATATGGATCTAATGGTTGAACCACTCTGACTTCTTCATTTTTGAATATCATTAGCTCATCTTTTAAGCCAATGACTATGTACTTCTCAAATGCCTAGTCAATCCCCAACAAGGCTGGGTATGGGTCTTTATCACCGATAATATCAATCACTTTGAAATCAGTATAAGTCTTTACCCCTACCACATCAACCTCACCATCTTCTAATCTTCCCACTGGCACAATACAATATTGATTAACCATACGCAATTATATGGGAGAGAATGCAAACTTAGGCTTACCTAGCACTTCCTAGGTTTTTCTTGGAAGTATATTTCCATCTGAACCTAAGTCCAGCATTGTATCCCTTATTTGGAAACCCACAACCTGTGAATTTATTCAGAATTCATTTCATGTCTATCTCTTGTTTCTTTTTACCTGTCTCTCATGCCTTTCTAGAATATTAGCATTGATTGGGTTTACCTGCTCCATTCCATCCCCAACAACTGTCTTCAAATTCTGTTTCAGTTGTTCCAACATCTGTACATAATTTACAATGCTCAAGAATAGTCTAAACCATTCTTCTATTGTTGTACTGTCATTACAGTTTTTTATCCTTCTTTCGCTCGTACGGTATGTTGCAGGTCTTTGTGGGTGCTTAATTTTGAAAACGTCTCCACCACTTCTATGAAGTACTGTTTTTTTTATTCGGAGTCATAGGATTTCTTTGGCGATTCCAGTTTTAGACGACTGAAATAACTCATGTTACATAAAATAATGAGTTATTGAACTCTAAAGTCCTGACAGACTAGAGGAAAATGGCTGGAGATAAATGTCATGAGCTTTAATTTGATTGAAATTACTGTGGGAGAGAAAAACAGTGATTTTCAAACAACATTGGCGAGAGAGAAAGACTAGTGTAAATCCTAAATAAAATACAACATGCACTTGATAGAGTTTTTCTTATCATTTTGATTATTAAAGGGCTAGTGCTCCTTGCGTTTTTGTGGAAGTATTATGATTGAAGTATTATTTTACATTGCCTAAATAATTGGTAATGAAAAGTAAAGGTTAATGTTCCAACAAGATAATAACATCAAAATTATTTCTTGAGAAAAACTCTATATAATTTTATGGATAGAGGAATAAGTGTTTTATTCATTGAATTATTAAAAGAATTAATGTGTTGTGAATTCATAAAAGTTTTTCATGGCTAAATAATTATGTGAATTGCATGAGTTATTGGAAAAAATGGTCTAAATATGACTTTGTATCTCCCAAACCGAAATAGATATGAAAAAAATGAAAGAGGTTTTTGTAAAAGAAGATGTTATGACCAAAATCCTCTTTAATATTTTAAAAATTAGTTTCCCATGTCTCGAAATCCGTACCCATAATTGTTGATAAAAACAGAAGATTATTTAATATTTAATTATGTAAAAATGAACTCCAAATATTTGTTCGAATCTTCCAAACCATAACATTTTTGTAAAACCAGAGAGAGATTATTTTAAATGAACCCCTTAGCAACAAAAACCTCTTTAGGTTTCCCAAAAATCATTTATGTTTGGATGGAAACTATGTCCAAATTTGATGACAAAAACAGGAAATTATTTAATATTTAAATCTGGAAAAATGGGCTCTTAAGATTCATTCGAATCTTCAAAACCGTGACACCTATGAAAAAAATGAGAGAGTTTATTTTTAATAATACTCTTCCAAACAAAAACCTCTTTTGGTTTTCTTAAATGTGTTTCCATATGTTCGTAATATGCGTCCAAAGTGGATGATTAAAACAAAAAAAACAGAGTAAAGCATAGCACTTCAATTTCATTTTCAATGAGATAAGAATAATTGTTTACGTAAAAATAAACATAATAATTATGCTGATGATTATTTACTAGGAATTAATTTATATAATTACCAAGTATGTTCTCATGATGCATATGCATTAAAATTTTTAAAGAGAAATATTCGACTCTTGAAGAGAGTATGTGCTTAGGTGCAAATGAATAATATCTAGTATATTTGATCTACTAGAAATTATTATGTGATTTTACATGCATGAGGAGCTTGAGTAATATAAAAATATATAAACAACTGATGTGAGGTGTAGCTCACATAAAACCCTTGAGTAAAAGGCAATTGGTTGTGTTATTTGAGAAGGATTTGTTATTCATGTTATTTCTTGAAGAAATATTACAAAGCTCTCTAATGTGTGAAATGATAAAAAAATATTTTGTATTTCATGCATAATAGCTAGTAAGTTAGCTATCTTTTGGAAAAATAGTAATTGTAAAAAACCTTGGAAAATAAATATATATATTTGTATCCAAGGAATCAATTATTATGTGAAAACTCTTCAAAAAGTATTGAAGAGAAAAATATATCTTTCTACGCGTTATTAGAATAGATTCTTCGAGAGAAAAACTACTAATCACATGCTTTATTGTATAATATTATTTAGATAAACATATATGTTTGCATGCATGGGAAATGTATAGTTTTTGGTATTAGACTTCTAGAGAAAAGGAAGATGAAATCACATAATATTTATTGTGTTAACCTTCTTTTAGGAAAAATAACATATATTTTGCAAAACCTAAAGGGATTAGCTATGGTATTGGCTTTATTTTGAGAATATTATGCATAGTTATTGAGTTATAAATTTTGGATGAGATGGAAATGTCCCTTTGGATACATGAAAGAATAAGTGGTATGTATTTGATCCATTGGAAAAGAAATGTGTTAATTTTTCCATGAAATATTTATTTAGTTTTTTTTGGAAAGAAATATATATTTTACATGCATAAATCAAACTATGTTATTGCATGCAAAAAATTATAACTAGTATTTTAACTTCGTTTGAAATTGAACTGACATGATTATACATAATAACCGTTATGAATAGCTCTTGGGTGAAAAATATGTTGTAGGAAAAAAACATGCATTCACATGCATAAGTATAGCATCTATTGTGTTAGACCCTTTCAAAAAGAAAACATGAGATTAGGCAAAAAAAACAAATTTGCTTGTTGGGGTAGTTATCTTGAAAGCTTGTTATGCATTTTCATTCACAATATTATTATATATTATGTTAGCTTTCCTTTAGAAATAATATGAAAGTGCATGCTAGATTTTGTTGGATTATTAATAATTTATCTAATCATGATATCAAGTGTGCTGACGACAGAAATGACAGGAAAAGAGGGTGGCTTGAGAAAAATATTTTTCAAGTTTAACATTGTGGAAGATAAATATTTGTTAGTCCATGCAAGTCTAGTAGTTCCAACTGCAGTATGGCCCACTGAAGGAAACAGGCCGACTACAAAGACTGAAACTGAGGATCCGTGGGTAAATGGTATCATGATGATTGTAATAACTTATAGCTAGTTATTTTTCATTTAAGATTATTTTTAAATGTAATTTTATTAATGGAGAGAAGGATTCCCTTATAACCATTGAGTGAGGGTTGACAACCCTCACGAGCATTTAATAATAAAATTAAATGTTTGTTGGTTTTCACCCTACGGGGTTTCTAGGTTATATCAGTGTCTAATGATGTGATTCTTCATTGTGTAATTTTCATGATGTTAATTTATTTCAAGATGTGATGATTATATTATCAATTAGGTGATTTAATAATTGAGTTAAAATGATCATGTGATCGATACAGGAAATTTAAGTTAATATGCTACAACAAGGACAATTAATGGTTGTGTAACTCACTATGATTTTTCCTAAATATCTCTTTAGGTGATGATGATGGTTATTCTAATGGTGAATGAGGGAATATAGAAAGTAAATTAGAAAGATACGCATTGATAAATTTTGAAAAAATTACCTAACTTCATGCATTTTCCTACGAGGTTACCGGGGTATGTTCAATGTAAACGTAAAAGTTTGTTCACTGTTTTAATCATTTATGCAAGTATCAGTTTGGTCGTTTAATTTTTGTGCAACCATTTTTTTTCTCTGACTGCGTGGATGAAAAACGCAGAGATATGAGGGTGTCACCTCCAGCGTCTCCTGTGCGTTTCGTTCCAGTGTTTATCTCTGACATAGGTACCTTCCTAAAAACCCCAACAAATCAAAATCGTTCTTGTAATTATTGTTCCGCGGTTTAAGTATCAATTCCCAATTTTACATAGGTTTTATTTCGAACTGCATTGACCTTTCGTTCAATTAGAACTCAATGACTTCTCATCACAGTTATGAATTTCTATTTCCTCTCAGTAGATATTCGGTCATGTGAATTCCAACTTCTAATTATTATATTTAAATTGTATATGCAGATATACCATATGATAGTGATTGTTCAAGGTATTAAAATTAATTCTCTCGCTTTTCGTTTCAATACATATAACTTGATTCTTTTATACTATCTTAGTATTTAACTTCATGTCTCGTCCTTGCACGTATAATTACATTACACCTATATTTTAGGACTTGGTTACCTTCCATATTTCTGCTACTCGTTCATAATGCTTAGCCTTGTGTTATCCAGGTTGGTCCAGCTAAATTTGGTTATTATCCTAGGCAGCCTTACTATATGTTTTTTATCAGATAGATTCTACAGTTTTCTGTAGGGGACAAAATGTCCTTTGTACAACTGTGTTTTTTTTTGGATTAGTTCCAGTTTATTGTAATTTTATACAGGAGGAACATTTACAAAAATTTAATAATTGGACTGATCTCTCCTATTTATTTACATACTTATTCCCTGTATATTTTCTTTCTTCGTAAATGAATAAATTTGTCTATTCCAGTTTATAGTTACTTTCCGAGTCTCAGATATCATTACTGGAATCTGAATTTTGTTAGTTTCTATTTATCAATCAGTAGTACATTAATACTTTTATCAGTACATTACTAGATAGACCATGTCAGTTTTGTTATTCCATATATATTGGTTCACTGTACACTCTAGTATTCATTTCGTTTATATCAGAATACTATTTGGATCCCTGAGATAGTATTTTCATTTCAGATTTCAATTCTTCTCTAGTATTATTCAGTACGGATAGTATTTTAACTATGATATGATGTCATGCATAAATCCGGTATAGATACTATAGTCCAGGATTTAATAAAATATACTGTACTTTCATTTTCATTCATGCATAACTTACTAAACTACAAAAAATGGTTCCTACACTATAAATTTGTTTATCAGTCCTATATATGTATTTTATGTTTAGAGTTATTTAACTTGAATAAATAGACTGATAATATAACAGTGGATTAGATTCATATAAAACATGTCAGTTTCCTGTGAAGTACCTATCCTCATATCCAAGCCTGTTATTGGGCTTAGACATTCTGAGAGTTGGTCCTCTACAGAGTTATGACTGTACAACTATACAGAGAGATTATTTCATTATAGTCTAATCTGTTCAATGTGCAGTGCTCCCAATTTAATTTATAACTCATCTAACTTTCATAATATCAATACAAGATCAAATACAGAATTTCACATTAACACAACTAATCATTTTTTCAGTATTTCCAATCATACTAAAGTATAATTTTAAACAATTCAATTAAATTGTGCATATCACTTATGGTAGACTAATTTCTTCCCAACCTTAGAGCTTTATCTCCACAGCTCACCCCCGAGCAAAGATCTTTTTCCTCCAGCAATAGACAACCCTTGTCCATCCTGAATCAGCTTATTTAAATTTTCTTTCCCCCAGCTCTGTTTCTCTTCACTGCATCCAATTAATTCAATATGTTGCTTTCCTCTGTGCTCAATATTTCCCTTTGTTTCTTCCATAAAGGTACTTTTAAATCCAGTGTTTCTGCTTTCTAGCTTTAATCCACCTCTTCCCAGAAATTTCCTCTTTAATAGGGAAATTTTTTAGATTTTTATCTCCAATCTAAATTTATTATTTATTTTATTCCTTCCAAGTATTTTTGGAAGCTTTAGGAAAGTCTCAACCTTATCCATCCTCATGGATTTGGTTTCCAGATCTATAATCATAATCTAGTCATTGCACATTAATTTTTCATTTTATTTTATTAATTTCAAATAATAAAATAAATCCACACAACTGTTTTCCATTGGGGTCCACTGTACCTTTTTGGACTTGTTCAAATGTCTACTAAAAGCATACCAAACTGAGAATATTATATATTCCCCATCTAATAAAAGAACACCTTCATCGGTGTTGTAAAGACAAAATAAACAAAATTATTGTTTAAACAGTGATGGATATTTTTCCATAATATCTTCTTATCGCTCCCAAGTAGCCTCTTCGGGTGCAAAGTGCGTCCACTGCACTTTCATCATGGCCACAGTCCTATTCCGGAGCTCAATTTCTTCTCGTGACAAGATTTGAAGTGGCTCTGAAAAGAATTCCCATTTTGGTTCCACCTGTATCACATCGAATAAATAACATGAATAGGGTCATGCACATATTTTTTTAATAATGAAACATGAAATACATCATGAACCTTAATGTGACTAGGTAAAGCCAGTTTATATGGAACTGATACAACTATTTATAGCACTTCAAAAGGTCCACAGTAACGTTGAGCTAGTTTTGCACAACTTCCTGTGTGCAAAGTACTATTCTTAGGTTTAATCCTTAAGTAAACATGATCACCCACACTTAATTCCCTGTGAATTCTCTTTCTGTCTACATAACATTTATGTCTGTCTTGTGCTGTTTTGATATTTTGTTGAATTTTCTTCACAACTCTTTCCATTTCCTGTAAGGTTTCCAGTCCAAGTATTAGTTTATCTTCAGGTTGACTCCAACTTAGAGAGGTATGGCACTTTCTGCCATAAAGTGCTTCAAAAGATCTCATCTTTATTGAAGCTGCGTAGCTATTGTTGTAGGCAAACTCTATTAAGTGTAGAAAGTCCTCTCACTTTGTTGGTCTGTATTTCCTGTTACACGTAATTTCGTACCCCGGTACCTGTAATGGAATACTTTGTTCAAAAATTTCGCCGACATTAGTACAAAAATAGTTAGTTGTACAATACACCATTTATTGATCTATACAGTATCTACTTATTCCATATATGTATATTAATTTCAATTTCAGAATGTATTTTTCGATGGACTATACAGTTTGATAACAAAATGTTAAACCAACTAAAATATGGAAATGTTAATTTTCTGTGAGGTACCTAACCTCAGATCTAGACCGATCACTGGGTTTTAGACATTCTGAGAGTTGGTCCTCTACAGAGTATGTCTGTGCAACAATACTGATTTTATTATTTCTTCTATAGTGATTTAAATGTACAGACCAGCAAAAAATAATTTGTAACTCATAAATTTTCCAATTTCTAACACAGAGTTAAACACAAAATTTTCATAATAACATGATTACTTTATCCGAGTATAGCCATTGATGCTGGACATCGTTGGTAACAAATGAAGATAAGTAGAGAATGAAATCGATGAACACTGAAAAATGAAATATCTGAATAAAACGAGAAGGGAAATAGACAGTAATGCTAATGCATTAAAGCAAGTTTTCAAAATGAATAAATAAGATTATTCCATTTTTTCCTTACACCAGAATATGAGTATAATAAAATAAGTCAAACCAGTGATTTCGTCCAAAGTTCATGACATCTGAATTAGAAAATACTCCCAAAATGAAACTTTCATTACCTATAAAGTTTGAGAAATTCGTTATCGGCGTGAACACTGGGATTCCATTGAGTGGTAACGACGTTATGCTAGTAGCTATAAGACAAACGAAAATAGCTGAAGAAATTTCGAATAATGGCCAATATATTGTGTTAAGAGTTGAACGAGTTCTCCACAGAAAAAAAATGTACGGTGAAAATGGAACTCCTCATGGACAGAAAAATTTTATTAAGCCAAAAAACCCTAAATTCAAGAGCAATCTGGATCGTCCATGTGTCAAGCATCTGAGAGGGACGAAGGGATTCCTGTGGATCAACCAGATCCGTCAGATACCCATGTGACCGAATACGCTGTGATAAACTCAGATTAATTTTAAAGTGTCTAATGTACAGTATATCTTTCACCAATAAATATGTAAGTGGTATTAAACTCTTACAAATCCAATAAATGAACCATATCAAAAAATGAGATTCACTGTAAAGTTTGATCGTGTATTTATGGTTCGGGTCATTGAAAACTGCATAGGTGAAATAAACCAATAGAGCATGGGTAGATGTATGGTGAAGGACAGTTCAAAGCTTTACACGTTCAAGACCAGAATTCACGGTGGCAAAGGTAATAGACTGAGAAGTCTTAAAAGTCATATCAAAACCATTAGTGTGTATATGTAAACTATGGTTAATACCAGTACATAAATATAGTCACTAGCTAGAGATTGCATTAATGTATAACGGAAACTTTAAAGGTGTAAGGATGGAATATGGATATATTAGAATACGTTATATAGTATAATATGATGAAGAATTTAAATAATTTTGTTAAAGTATATTTGACTTAAATCTCGCTTACAATTAAAGTCTATAGTCAAAGACGTATGTTAAAATGATGGTATAGAAAGTAGTAAGCTAGAGGTTATTGTCATAATGGTTATGTTGTGTATCATAATTTTTATTTATACATTGCATGTAAATCCAAACACCATTATTCATGGTAATGCATAAATGAAGGGTAGAGTAAACAGATTCATAGAACATATTTATCTACATATATGAATAAAGGTAAATTTGTTAGATCTCTATCTCCATCGTACTAAAAGAAAGAGAATACAGAATGACATCATTAATAAAAGACTTTAGGTTGCACTAAGGTGTAATTGCAGACCTTACAACTGTTTCATATGCCACATAAAAAGATAAAGTAAAAACATCGAATTATACTCAATTGTATAGGAGAATTACTAAAGTTTAATGATTAAGTCAAAGAGGGTTTGACTTAATTCACTTATGTATGTGGAAGTGATGTAGTTAAACAGATACATTCAAATATAGAGTGGAAGATATTAAATTAAAGATTATTCCAAAAGAGATAGTTGAGTATAATAATTTATGATTAAATATTTATATATAGTTACAACCATTGTAAATAGGAGATAATAAATGTAAAGTGGTAAGAATTTCCTAAAAACTTTATTCACATAAATGGGTAAAGATGAGGACAGTGAAAACGAAAGGTTGAATACTCTTATCAAAAAAAAATTTAAAAAAAAAAAAAAAAAACATAGTAAAATAAATAAGATTGCGAGCGACAAAAATACGTCAAAATGCAACGAATTATAATCTAATCATAATAATAAGTTAGATATATTATTATAATTGAAAAAAAAAAATGCAAAATGAAAGGTGTTACAAATGGTATCTCCGAAAATATTATGTTATAAATGTAATATTATATATATAAATATATCATATAAATATGGTATTTAAATATATTTTAATACAGAGATTTCTAATTATAATAATATATCTAACTTATTATTATACTTACACTATAATTTGTCGTATCTCGACGTATTTCTGTCGCTCACAACTTTATTTACTTCACTATGTCTATTTACTATTAACAACATATTCAATCTTCAATTACAACTGTCCTGTAGGATAAGATTCATTCTCCTTAATTAATATGAATATGGTGTTCTAACATGCTTCACATTTTTCTATTTACGGGAATAAAGTTTCTATGAAACTCTTACCGCTTTACATTTATTTTCTCTCATTTACAATGGTTGTAATTTTATATAGATACTTAATCATGAATTATTATACCCACTATCCATTTTGAAATAATCTTTAATTCAATACCTTCCACTCTAAATTTTAAATATGTATATTTTTTAACTATATCACTTCCACATCCAAAATTTGAATTAAGTCAAACCCTCTTTGACTTAATCATTTACATTTTCTAATTCTCTTACAACAATGAGTAAAATTCAATACATTCATTTTATCTCTTTATGTGGCATATAAAACGGTTGTAACGTTTACAACTATGCATTAGTGCAACCTAAAGTCTTTTATTAATGATGTCATCCTATATTCTCTCTCCCTTAGTACTATGAAGATAGAGATCTAACATATTTACCTTTATTAATTTATGGATATAAATGTTATATAATATTTTTACCCTAACCTTCATTTATTCATTACCATGAAAAATGATTTTTGTATTGCATGCAACGTATAAATAGAAATTATTATACGCAACATATTCATTATGACAATTAATTTAATTAACATTACAACTATAATATCGATGTATGCTTCGAGATGCACTCAACCCTACTTTAAATGAATTTCAATAATATACATATCTTAATGTCTATTATCCTCGGCATATTATACCGTGAGACTTAGGAATTTCAAGCTTTATTCTTATGCAACGTTCACCTATATCATCCACAACATTTTAGTCAAATTATTTACACTGCTTAACCAATATTCTTATTTAAATGTATCACTGGCTTTTATACGACTTACATAAATTCCAAGCTAATTTTACTTACGTCATGAGTTTAGGGTCTCCATGTGCAATACAGATGATCTGCTTCTCACGATACATTAACTCATATAATACACACTTTATTCAACGCAGTTTCCAATAACTCACACATTAAATATATTGTCAAACGTTACAGTGAATTGATATTTGATATAAGTTCATTTAATTAATTTTAAAGATTTAGTACTACCTTCGTATATCTTGGTGAACACGATAATGTACATTAGACACTTTAGAATTAATGCGAGTTTATGACAACGTACTTGGTCACATGGGTATCTGATGGATCCAGTTGGTCCATGGGAATTCTTCGTCCATCTAAGATGCTTGACACATGGACGATCCAGATTACTCTTGAATTTAGGGTTTGTTGGCTTAATAAAAGTTTTTTGTCCATGCAGAGTTTCATTTTCACTGCCCATTTTTTTTTCCGTTGAGAACTTGTTCAACTCTTAACACTATATCTTGGTCATTGTTCGCAATTTCTTCTACTATTTCGTTTTTCTTATGGTTACTAGCACATCGTCGCTACCACTCAATGGAATCGCAGTGTTCACGCCAAGAACGCATTCCTCAAACTTTCCAAGTAATGAAAGTTTCGTTTTGGGAGTATTTTCTAATTCAGATGTCATGAAATTTGAACAACATTACTAGTTTGACTTATTTGATTATTCTCTTATTCTAGTGTAAGTACGAAATGGCATAATCTTGTTTATTCTTTTTGAAAACTTGCTTTAATGCATTAGCATTTATGTCTATTTCCCTTCTTGTTTTATTCATACATTCCACTTTTCTGTGTTCATCGATTTCGTTCTCAACTTATCTTCATTTGTTGTCGAATATGTCCACATCCATGGCTATACTCGGCTTTTGAATGGAGGCATCACATGAGTAAGTCTCAAATTTGCATTTATTTGAAACTGTGTCCATTTTTGGATTGCCCTCAAACTTTCATCATTTCATTAGATTTTAATCCTGTGTGGTTTCTAATAGCAATGATGTCTATGTTTCATTTGATATACTACTATTGTATATATTCTTAGTTTGAATCCCCGTGTAGTACCTTATTGATATACTTTAGTTGCAGAGCATATATAATTCTCTCCTCATGCTTTTGTTTCAACATTTTGCATATTGCACTAGTAAATTTGTGAAACTCTAATGTTCACGAAACTCACTATGGTTTTAAAATGCAACCGTTTACGATTCCATTTACTTTCATCTTACCATGTCCTTGGCATCCATCAGTACACTATATAGAAAATTGTCCATTTCGAGGTACTGGCAACTTCATTTCTGACATTCATACCTCTGCTATATTTTTTAATTACGTCTCGGAGATCCACAGTCTAACTGCGTTAAGTTTACAACGCAGTCGGATACCCTATGACGTTCACTCACTAATGCGTTCTCCCACAGAACCAACATTCGAGAACCATGAAAGGTATGATATGATTT
The DNA here is from genome assembly GCA_034641835.2 of Pinus albicaulis. Taxonomy (NCBI): domain Eukaryota; kingdom Viridiplantae; phylum Streptophyta; class Pinopsida; order Pinales; family Pinaceae; genus Pinus; species Pinus albicaulis. The sequence continues at coordinate 1,303,058,364 of CM076570.1, forward strand.
ATTGGAATCATTTATATGCTTAAAGTACTTATCACTGCACACTGCATTTTTATTTTCGAACTTTCGTTTTGTTTCCAATGTGCCCGAGGTTACATTATTGGTTGTCGTTGTCCATGTCTCCAATTTATGTTATTAGCTCCTGGCCCAAATGTCTTTGTCTTCCAACAGAGAAATCAAAAGGGTCTACAGCTACTAATTTAGTTTCCTTTACTGATATAGGGAGACGTTGCATTTCCTCCCGTATTCAGACACTGACAGATTTAATTTGACTAAACCCTCATTAAATTGTTTTATTGGGTTTTTCTGAAAATAATTTTTCAAGTTATTTGCACAAGGTTTAATCCCGTTATATTTTTTTCGTCACAGAACATTTTCCTTATCGACTATTGCAAAGCTAATATATATTTTTCTTTTATTATTTTATTTGTTAATTACTCTCTCGTTTTTTACATCAACTATTGTCGATTTTCATGGCAATGTCTGTTACAGGTAATTCAGTACGCTGATACATGTACTAGAATATTGTTTCTCCAAAATTTCTCCAATCATTAACTAGATTTCACTTTCTTTTTCAGGTTGGTACCACATTTTGTGGAAAAATTTAAAATCAATTTATAACACCATACTATTATTTCTCAGTTTATTTCCATATGGACTTAATTCCTAACTGTATAAGTGAATTGTTTATACTCTCCAAAGAACCAAGTACTCTCTGTACTTATTGTTTGATATTACTGAATGTCATAAAATCTGAACTTTAATTACCCTTCAGTAAAGAGTTGAAATTATCAACTGTACATTTTGTTATAGTATTATACTATCTCTCTGTTCTTCACAAACAGGTTTTCTTGTTTTGTTCATGTGGAGAATTAGTTCAGTGTACATGTATACCTAAATGGTTTACAGATCAATAAACTGTAATACATGTCTTCTATTTTTCTACTTTTGATATACTACAAATATCATTTTTCTGCTAATATGCACAAATATCCTTATTATAGTTTATGTATTTGTAAGCATACATGTAGTAATCTCAATTGCTTGTTAGTACAGATTTCTCTTATGTACACTATTATGTGAGGTTACTTACTATTGTTTCATATTCCAATTCTTATACATACATTTCAGTATATAAATTTGAAAGTATTATTATGAAGTTATTCAATATTCCTAAATAAATAACTTCTACTCTGATTTAATTCGGTATAAAATATCAGAATGTTTTCTCTTTTCAAAAATACTTTCAGTTTCTGCTTTTAATTCATAGATACAATTCAAGTATATACATGTATTCATTAAATTCAATTCTAATTCTTCCTCTAGTTGGTACAGAAATATTTAACTATATAGTACAGCATATCTTTAGCTATAAAGTATCTACTTATTCCATATTGGTGTATTAATTTATATTTTAAAATGTATTTCTCAATGGGCTGAACCGTTTGATAACCGAATGCTTTACCAACTAAAATATGGAGATGTTAGTTTCCTGTGAGGTACCTAACCTCAGATCTAGACTCATCACTGGGTTTTATACATTCTAAGAGTTGGTCCTCTACAGAATATGTCTGTGCAACAATACAGATTTTATTATTTATTCTATAATGATTTCTGTTAAATGTACAGACCAGCAAAAGATAATTGTAACTCATAAAGTTTCCAATTTCTAAACACAGATTTCAACTCGGAATTTTCATATTAACATGGCTACTTTATCATTTCCAGTAGTTCATCACAGTATTAAAATTTAATTCAAAGACCATGCCAAATTAAATGTGCATACCACTTAACGTAGACTAGTTGTCTCTCAACCTTAGAGCTCTTTTTCTACAGTTCACTCTCGAGCAGAGATATTTTCCTTCAGTGATAGACAACCTCTTGTCTATCCTGAATCTGCTTATATAAGCTTGTTTTCCCCAGCCTGTTTCCTTTAACTACTTCCAGTTAATGCAGGATGTAGTATTCATGTTTTCCTATGCTTTCCCTTTGTTTCTTCCACAAAGGTATTTTTAAAGCTAGTTCTTCTGCCTTTACAGCTTTATTCCATCTCATCCCAGTAATTTCTTCTTTACTGAGGTACTTTTTTAGATTTTTATCTCCAATCTAATTTTAGTATTTACTTTATTCCTTCCAAGGATTTTTGGAAATCTAGAAAAGTCTTACAACCTTATCCATCCTCATGGATTTGATTTCCAGATCTCTAATCATAATCTAGTCATTACACATTAATTTTTATTTTAGTTTTGTAACTTAATTTGATAAAATATATCCACCATCAATATGTTCTTTGAGGTACAATTTGACCCTTAAAGTCTTTAACTGCCTATTTTAAAAAGCAACAATTTAGGGACATTACATATCCCCTCCTACAATTGAACACCGTCATCGATGTTACAAATTTCGATGTTGTTCGCTCAACTCAGGATGAAAATTTCTCCTTCATATTTTCTCCTTACTCCCAGCAGTTTCTTCAGAGTACAAACACCTTTTGCTTTTACTATACTTACTGATACACTCTAGAGTTTGATTTTCTTCCTCCTTCATTATAAGAAGTATATCTGGAAGAATCCTTTAATCTTGTTTCTGTCTGTCCACAGTTGAATCATATCTATTCATATGAGTAGTATCATATACATATATTGATTAGAATAATCACACCAACATTCTGAACTTTAGTAATTTCAATTAACTCACTTATTAGCAAAACCCTTCAAGATTCATAGTAGTATAGTGCAATTTTAGCACAACTGCTTATCACTCCATGTTCTTCGACGAGACTTCCTTCTTACGTAAACATGGTCTAGTTAAAAATTCCTGCTGATTTCTCTGCATGTCTTTTCACCTTTGACTCCTTTGATCGGAGTGTGCAATTCCTATTACACACTTTGCTTCGAAAAAAACGATTACATTTTCATTAGAATTTCTTGAATTAAGAAAACCAACTTTATCATATACAAAGGTTTTGCTTACCTTTTCATAGTCCATACATGCACTTCATGTACCTTCTTCTTGATTGATTTTATCAATCAATTCATATGGTAATAACTATGCTCAATAATAAGGTATATAATTCAATTTCCAATTTCCACTTGAATTTTACCTCGACAAGTGTATCAGTTATTACCTTACATCTTTGAATTTCATATCACTTTATAGTTTTGGTCTTGCACACATTGACCACTTTTTGTTAACATCGGTTTCTAAATCAATCCATTGCTAAGCTAACCCTTTTCAGTTTCTTTACTCAATCAACTTCCTATTTCTATTCTGAAATAGGCATATGATCCAGATTTTTGTCTAATAACCAGGTTTCATTGTCTCTTAGCAACAATTTCCACATAGGGTTTTTTCATTACTCTTTCCTCCTATCAGGTCAAACATGTCTTGTTTTAACTCTTGTACTTAATTTAAGTCATCAGTATGTCCTAAGTAAAGACATATTATGGTAATTTTCTACAATTTATGTTGTACTGGGGTCACAGTATTAATGTACCCTCTATTTTCGCAATTATCAGTTCTTCCTGATTGGAAATATCGATCAATATTTCAGTATTTTGCAGTTTTACTTAGAGGTATTTTCCTACTGTATTGTTGCATTCATTCTACTTATCTCACTTGTTCACACCCATAACTTGTTATTACTTGAATATTATTCAAATTTTTAGGGACATTCCTCCTTTTAAAACATCCCAACGTTTCCTTTCTTTTCCTTTTTCAGTTTTGAAGTTTCTTTCAAACTTATTAAGGAAATGCAAACACCTACTTTTATTAACATTTTTCCTATTTTTGAAGAATTTCTACTTCAATTTTAGGTGTTCTGAATCAAAACCCCTTCTCACTTTACCTGAAACATACATTTTAGCAGAAACCATAACACTAACTCAATATAATTCTGCTCATGTCCAATATTTTTCCTTTCACATACCTTTCAAATATTAACCAAGATTAGGTGAAGTCCTTTAACTGTTCAAGTTATTTTGACAATTTTCCGGTCTACGCATTTTTCTCTCCTTGTGCTCGTAGAGAGATTTTTTTGTATAAACGAAGATTAGACATCTCTTCTATTATTCTTCAATACCCTTGGTTAAATTTGATGGGGGAATTATTATTTTTTCTTGCAAAATTGAAAGACAATTCTGAATTTTTCATTATACTCTGTTTTAATTGACTCTTCAAGAAGCAAAACATTTTCCAACCTACCCCATAACTTTTTGTACACTATTCTTTTATAAATTTATTCTTTAACTCTCATTTTATGATCACTTATTGACCATCTATCCTTAGAATATTCTTTCTTTGAACATTGGTTTATTCAATTTTCAGTAGTATATACTTACTCTACAGGTTCCACTTGTGGTTTGACCAACATTACTAGTATTCCCAATAGGGATATACTTGGTCTTACATAGTTTCTATTCAACAAATTTTTTATCGTTGCAGTTTCAACTCTCACAAATTTTGGGTTATTCAGTCTGTAGACTCTACGGATTGATGTAACACGTGGTTTAATCTTCATTTAATATTCAGCTTCCCTTTTTGGGGAATATATGAGGAATTTAATCCAGAACTATCTCCTTACTCTCAGTGTTGACTGGTAAATTTTCTACTAATTTATGTTCCAATTTGTTGTCTTAATTCCCAGCATATAATTTTCAGCCCCTTTTTTTTAGCTGCCTTTTGTAATATCACTGGTTTTCCATCACTATGCATACCCTGTAGCGTTTTATTTCAACAATTTGGTAGGTCCTTATTGTTATTCTACCTAATTTATTCCTATTACTGTCACATAGAAATCGATAATGGAAAATTTTAACTTTAACTCAGGTTCTTTATACTTGGTTACCTTTCTGTAATCTTAGGAAATTTGATATGTCAATTCTGTACAGAGTTTCAACTTGCTGGAATCTTCCTATCTTTTTGTCAAACCACATCTAGGTTCATCAGCCAGAACAGAACATGTTGTTTATCTTGCATATCAGTAATTTTCTTTTCAACTTTCTCTAACTCTTTTTTTTCTGTCCTCCAACAAAGTTCATATTCCTACTAATAAAATGTCTAAATTGTGCATTTATGTATAACTTTATGTTTCATTATTCCATTCTTGGAACTTTGAGAGGGTTTTCTTATTAACTTGTGGTTTTTCCACTCCACACCTCTCATCAGTGTTTTCTTGTTAATCATAGTTATTATATTTTGTAATTATTAGCTTTCAGTGTTATTGGTTTTACAAATTGCAGGAGACAGAATTCCTCATCAATCTCCTTATAGCTAATAGGTAGGCAGTTTGTTTACATCCTACTTTTTGTCTTGTTATTACCAATACCTATTGCACTGATATTTGAATTGATCATATCCTCGTTATTCCATTTATGTAACCTTTCCTAGTATATATATAAGTGGTATTATAAAGTTTAGGAGTTATTTCTTACTTATTCTTCTATGGCAATTTGGTATTTTAATAGTTGAATTCCTTTATTAATCACTTATTGTTTATTTCTCAATTTACTCTGAGAACCCAACCTTCGTAACATTTCCACATATCTCCTTTTAATTTATCTACTAAATTAAAAGCATAAGTGACCCATTGTCACTTGATTTCATCCTTTCACATTTTAAAATTTTATGTCTTCTTTCGGAACCAACTTTGGTATAATCCTCCCTTTCCCATCATAGGAGGAAGGTCTAATTAAATTTTTTTGGAATTCCTCTCAAATCCCTTATTCCTCCTATATTGTTGTCTAGAGGCATCATCTTCCTCAGAATTCTTCTGAGTAATTTATAGTTCATTTTTTTCTTTGCATTCGATGCATCATAGACATCAATGGAATTTTTAGATCTGTTCGGTTTTCTCCACACCCAGAACCACATACAGCTCATCCCCTTTTCTCATGGTTCGCAAGTTTATGGTTCAGCATTGTTTCACTGTTCATGAATTTAACCATTAGTGAAAATTAAATTTAACAAAATTTATAGCAACATAAATTTTCCGGTGTGAGCACACATTTTTGCCTAGTGTTTTAACATGGGCTCTCCTACCAGTATAATAGTATTTTAGGTATTTATATATAATCTAATGAATATACTATTTAAATAATACTACAACTCAATTTCTAGATAAAACTAGTAATCATAATTAAAATATAAAATAAATTACATAAACTAATTTCTGAGAATTGAGTATAATTTAAATCCATAGAGCTTACCTAATGCTCTAATGAAATGCATTGTTATATATAACTCATATCCAACCTTAGCGTATTCAAATAAGATTATTATTATCCCCCAAGTCTTGAATTCAATTCCAGCACATCTTGATTGAACTCCACCTTAATCATTCACGTATGAATGGAGGTATTATAACATTGGAATTCACCTAGTTTTTATATTCATGTTTTTCATTTTAACCCTAGCCATATGTAAAGGCAAGTTGATTATAAAATTGAGATATTTCCAATGAGGACTCTAATATTTTCCAATGTGGCTTATTGACATATTCGAGTCATAGTACATTTAAGTTAACGTACTCGGTGTTGATCCTTACGTGATCTCCTCCATTGAAGTTCTGTCAGTTCAACGTTGGGCCTTGGAATAATATCTCATCTTCACTTAATTACAATGGTACCCTTAGCGTAACACTGGATAAAATTCCATATGACTCCGATACGTTAGGTTATGTTGGGCATAAATAACACGGTATTGGTTCACATGGTCACGACTATGACTTCTTGAGCCGCGGGAACACTTCATCGTTTTCCAGATAAGTGACACTTGGATGGTTTTGTTTGAATTCAAATTAGGTTTTGGAAGGATTTTAAAGGATTATGAATTGCACTATTGTTTCATTTCCCTTTGTTCCAAACCTCTGCTCTAATTCGATGATGGCGAGACAGATTAGCGTTGAGCATGCCCTTCACGGCTTCACGCATCTACAGGTAATCTGTTCATGGCCTCTATGGAAATATCTCTTGGTTTATCATATTAATGAAATCCATCCCGTAGATTAGTCGTTTTGTTGTGATATGGGTTGCTTTTGTTTATACTCAGCAAAGTAGATAACTCATTCTACTTCGGTATAGATTTACTGCGTTTATGAATTTGAATACGAATTTTCTTAAAAACCCTTATTCACTTGTTTCCAGAATTTCACATGGATAATTAATTAGTAGAGGTAAAGGTTCGGTGAAAGTTTCATAATCTCAGATATATTTGCTTCTCACTGTCATTACGAAATTCCTTTTTATTTACTGTTTTCTTTAGCATAATTTTGTACCGAAAATCTCGTGAGGTATTTCTCAATGTAAATCCTTCACTAGCCCAAACTTGGGGAGGATCCATTCTGTATCTTATGATGGAATTACATCCTTTCTTACCCATATATGGTAAATGTAAAAGTTTGTTCAATGTTTTAATCATTTATGCAAGTATCAGTTTGGTTGTTTAATTTTCGTGCAACCCTTTTTCTTTCTCTGACTGTGTGTATGAAAAACGCAGAGATTTGAGGGTGTCACCTCCAGCGTCTCTTGTGCATTTTGTTCCAGGGTTTATCTCCGACATAGATACCTTCTTAAAAACCCAAACAAATCAAAACCATTCTTGTAATTACTATTTTGAGGTTTAAGCATCGATTCCCAATTTTACATATGTTTTATTTCGAACTGCATTGACCTTTCCTTCAATTAGAACTTAGTGACTTCTCGTCACAATTATGAATTTCTATTTCCTCTCAGTAGATATCCGGTCATGCAAGTTCCAACTTATAATTATCATATTAATATTGTATATTTAGATATAACATATGACAGTGATTGCTCAAGGTATTAAATTAATTCTCTCGCTTTTCGTTTCAATACATATAACTTAATTCTTTTATACTATCTTTGTATTTAACTTCATGTCTCATCTTTGCACGAATAATAACAATACACCTGTCTTTCAGGACATGGTTACCTTCCATGTTTCTGCTACTGGTTTATAATTCTTAGCCTTTTGCTATCTAGGTTGGTCCAGCGAAATTTGGTTATTATACTAGGCAGCCCTAGTATATGTCTTTTATCAGATAGATTCTACAGTTTTCTGTTGGGGACAAAATGTTATTTGTACCATTGTGTTTTTCTTTTGGATTAGTTCCAGTTTATTGCAATTTTATACAGGAGAATATTTACAAAAATGTAATAATTGGACTGATCTCTCCTATTTATTTACATACTTATTCCCTGTATATTTTCTTTCTTCGTAAATGAATAAATTTGTTTATTCCAGCTTACAGTTACTTTCCGAGACTTAGATATCATTACTGGAATCATAATTCTGTTTGTTTCTATTTATCAATCAATAGTACATGAATACTTTTATCAGTACATTACTAGATAGACCATGTTGATTTCGTTATTACATATATATTAGTTTACTGTACACCCTAGTAATCATTTCGTTTATATCAGAATACTATTTGGATCCCTGAGATAGTATTTTCATTTTAGATTTCAATTCTTCTCTGGTATAATTTAGTACGAATAGTATTTTAACTATGATATCATGTCATGCATAAATCCGATATAGATACCATAGTCCAAGACTTAATGAAATATACTATACTTTCAATTTCATTCATGCATAACTTACTGAACTACAGAAAATGGTTCCTACACTATAATTTTTTTTACGAGTCCTATATATGTATTTTTTGTTTAGAGTTATTTAGCTTGAATAAATACACTGATAATATAACAGTTGATTAGATTCATATAAAACATGTCAGTTTCATGTGAGGTACCTAACCTCATATCGAAGCCTGTTATTGGGCTTAGAAATTCTGAGATTTGGTCATCTACAGAGTTGTGACTGTACAACTATATAGATAGACTATTTCATTATAATCTAATCTTTTCAATGTGAAGCTCTCCCAATTTAATTTATAACTCATCCAACTTTCATAATACCAATAAAAAATCAAATACAGAATTTCACATTAACACAACTAATCATTTGTTCATTATTTCCAATCATACTAAAGTATAATTATAAACAATTCAATTAAACTGTGTATACCACTTAGGGTAGACTAGGTTCCTCTCAACCTTAGAGCTCTATTTCCACATCTCACACCCAAGCAGAGATCATTTTCCTACAGCAATAGACAACCCCTGTCTGTCCTGAATCAGCTTATTTAAGTTTGCTTTCCCCCAGCTTGTTTCTCTTAACTGTGTTCAGTTAATTCAAAATGTTGTTTTCCTGTGTCTAGGCTTTCCCTTTGTTTCTTCCACAAAGGTACTTTGAAAGCCGACTTTTCTTCTTTCTAGCTTTAATCCACCTCTTCCCAATAATTTCCTCTTTACTAGGGAAAATTTTTAAATTTTTATCTCCAATATAAATTTAGTATTTATTTTATTTCTTCCAAGCATTTTTGGAAGTTTTGGGAAAGTCTCACAACTTTATCCATCCCCATAGATTTGGTTTCCATATCTCTAATCATAATCTAGTCAGTGCACATTAATTTTCCATTTTATTTTATTAATTCCAAATAATAAAATAAATCCACACATTTGTTTTCCATTGGGTCCATTGTACACTTTTGGACTTGTTCAAATGTCTACTAAAAGCATAGAAAATTGTGAATATTACATATTCCCCCTCTAATAACAAAACACCGTCCTCGATGTTGTAAAAACAAAATAAACAAAATCAGTGTTTAAACAGTGAAGCATATTTTTCCATCATATCGTCTTCTGGCTCCCAAGTAGCCTCTTCGGGTGCAAATTGCCTCCATTGAACTTTCACCCTGGCCACTGTCTTTTTCCAAAGCTCAATTTCTTCATGTGCCAAGATTTGAAGTGGCTCTAGAAAGAATTCACCTTCTGGTTCCACCTGTATCACATTCCAATCAATAAATGAATAAGGTCATGCACATATTTTTTTAATAATGAAACATGAAATACATCATGGACCTTAATGTCACTAGGCAAAGCTAATTTATATGCCACTGGTCTAACTCTTTCCAGCACTTTAGAAGGTCTACAATAACGTGGAGCTAGTTTTGCACAACTTCCAATGTGCAAAGTATTTTTCTTAGGTTTAATCCTTAAGTAAACATGATCAATCACATTGAATTTTTTTTTAATTTTATTTTTGTTTGCATAACTTTTCTGCTTGTCCTATGCTTTTTTGATATTCTGCTAAATTTTCTTCACAACTCTTTCCATTTGCTGCAAGGCTTTAGGTTCAAGTATTAGTTTATCTTCAGGTTGACTCCAACTTAGAGAGGTATGGCACTTTCTGCCATAAAGTTCTTCAAAAGACCTCATCTTTATTGAAGCTTGGTAGATGTTGTTGTAGGCAAACTCTGTTGTGTAGAAAGTCCTCCCACTTTGTTGGTCTGTCCATGAAATATCCCTTAACGTTGCCTCTAAAATCTAGTTTGTTCTTTCAGTTTGGCCATCAGTTTGAAGATGGTAGGCAGTACTAAAATTTAATTTGGTACCCATGCCTTCAAATAAACTCCTCCAAAAAGCTACGGTAAACTTTGCATCTCTATCTGAAATGATCATCTTAGGAATACCATGCAATTTTACAATCTCTTTCATAAATACGTTAGCTACTTGCGTTGTACCAAAAGTAGATTGTACAGGTATAAAATGAACAGCTTTAGTCAAATTATCGACTACTACCATAATAGAATCATGTTGATATTTAGTCCTTGGTAAACCAGTACTGAAATCCATGGAAACAGTTTTCCACTTCCATTCTGGGATGGGTAAAGGATTCAACAATCCAGCTGGATGTTGATGTTCTGCCTTCACTTGTTGACATTCTATGCATCTAGCCAAGTAATTTGCCACATCATTTTTCATACCAAGCTAGAACAGGTTCTTTCTTAAGGCTGAAATTAATTTCTGGTATCCCGGATGTCCAGCATAGGGTCTTTTATGGTACTCATCCAGAATATTTCTTTAAGAAGTCTATATCAGGAATGTATAATATGTCTTTATAACAAATCAATCCCCTATGGTTCTGTGTATATCCTTTCATCTCCTTTTTCAACATTTGTGATTGAAGTTTTTCATAGTTTTGGTCTTGTCTAACCACTTCTTGTATCATTCCTTCTATGTCAAAATTAGCGCTACTCCAAACATTACTAACACTATGACAAGCATTTCTGCTTAATGCATCTGCAATATTGTTTTCCTTCCCCTTAATATGTTTGATCTCCATTTCAAACTCACTAAGGAAGGACAACCATCTCGTTTGCCTAATGCTCAAATCAAGTTGTGTGAAGAAATACTTTAAACTGATGTGATTTGAACACAAATTTTTTCCCTAAAAAGTAACGTCTCCGCATTTCCAAGGCATGTATCACAACAACTATTTATAAATCGCACACACTATAATTATGTTCATACTTCTTGAGTTTTATTGATTCATAGGCTATAATAGAGTTCTCTTGTAGTAGCACTCCTCGTAATCCTTCTCCGCAAACATTTGTGCACATTACAAATTCCTGATCTGAATCAACAATTTTTAAAATAAGTGTTGTAAATTTCAGTTTTAGCTGACCAAAGCTGTTTTGACATTTTTCAGTCAATTCCAACTTAACTCTTTTCCTTTGTAGAGATGTAATAAGGTAGGCTAAAGCTGAAAATCTCTCTACAAACCTCATATAGTATCCTGCAATTCTGATGAAGGATCTTACAAAAGACACATATGTAGGTACATGCCATTATTTTATTGCTTTTATATTTCTTGGGCCTACTGCTAACCCCTTTTCTGAAATTATATGACCCAAGTATTGTATTTTATCTTTGAAAAATTCACATTTTCTAAACTTAGCATACAATTTGTTTTCTTTGAGTGTTTTTAAAACAATTCTAAGATGTTCCTTATGCTCTGCTTCATTCTTAGAATAAATTAGAATGTCATCAATAAATACTAATACAAATTTGTCCAAGTATTTATTTAAGACACTATTCATCAAGCACATAAATGTAGCAGGCACATTAGTCAATTCAAACGGTAGTACCACAAATTCATAGTGTCCATACCTGGTTCTAAATGCAATTTTGTTTATGTCTTCATTTTTAATTCTTAGTTTATGGTAACCTATCCTTAGATTAATTTTTGAAAACACTGTTGCTCCTCTAACTTGGTCAAAAAGATCATCTATCATAGGTAAAGGATACATGTTCTTGATTGTTAGTTTATTCAATTGACAATAGTTTATACACATTTTGAAAGCCTCGTTTTTTTTTTCACAAACAGTACCAGTGCTCCCCATAGAAATACACTTGGTTTGATGTAACATTTATCTAGCAACAGATAGTATATAATAGTTTAAAATGCCGGAAATATAAACAATTTAACAAGCATCAAAATTAGATTTAATTAACTACATTATTGGTTACATAATGATGACTAACTAATATTTATATACTATTAGTTATATATACTTTTTCATATATCTAATTTATATATGAATATACTATTATATCACGTATTTATAAATTATATCTTAACTTATATGATAAATTCTATATTATTTATTTATATATATATAACTAGTCTATTTATTCAACTTGAATAAATAGACTCATAATATAACAGTAGAATAGATTCATATAAAACATTCTAGTTTCCTATGAGGTACCTAACTTCAGATCTAAGCTTGTTATTGGGTATAGACATTCTGAGAGCTGGTCTTCTACAGATTTATGATTGTACAACTATGCAAATAGACTATTTCATTATAGTTTAATATGTTCAATGTGTAGCTCTCCCAATTTGATTTCTAACTCATCTAACTTTCATAATATCAATACAAAATCAAATCAGAATTTCACATTAACACAACTAATCATTTGTTCAGTATTTCCAATCATACAAAATATAATTTTAATCAATTCAAATAAACTGTGCATACCACTTAGGGTAGACTAAGTTCCTCTCAACCTTAGAGCTCTATATCCATGGCTAACACCCGAGCAGAGATCATTTTCCTCCAGCGATAGACAACCCTGTCTATCCTGAATTAATTTATTTAAGCTTGCTTTCCCCCAGCCTGTTTCTCTTAATTACGTCCAGTTAATTCAGGTGTTGTTTTCCTGTGTGCCTAGACTTTCCCTTTGTTTATTCCACAAAGGTACTTTTAAACCCATTTTTTCTGCTTTCTAGCTTTAATCTACCTTTTCTTAGTAATTTTCTCTTTACTGGAGAAACTTTTTAGATTTTTATCTCCAATCTAAATTTAGTATTTATTTTATTTCTTCCAAGGATTTTTGGAAGTCTTGAGAAAGTCTCACAACCTTATCCATCCTCATGGATTTGATTTCCAGATTTCTAATCATAATCTAGTCATTGCACATTAATTTCCTATTTTATTTTATTAATTCCAAATAATAAAATAAATCCACACAATTGCTTTTCATTGGGGCCCATTGTACCATTTTGGACTTGTTCAAATGTCTAATAAAATCATATTAAACTGGGGATATTACATATTCCCCCTCTAATAACAAAACATCGTATTTAGTGTTGTAAAGACAAAATAAACAAAATCGTTGTTTAAACAGTGGTGGATATTTTTCCATCATATCTTCTTCTCGCTCTCAAGTAGCCTCTTGGGGTGCAAAGTGTCTCCACCGCACTTTCACCCTAGCCATTGTCCTGTTCCGGAGATCAATTTCTTCCCGTGCCAAGATTTGAAGTGGCTATAGAAGGAATTCTCCTTCTGGTTTCACCTGTACCACATTCCAATCAATAACATGAATAGGGTCATGCACATACGTTTTTAATAATGAAACATCAAATACATCATGAACCTTAATGTGACTAGGCAAAGCCAGTTTATATGCCACTGGTCCAATCCTTTTCAGCACTTCAAAAGGTCCACAGTAACATGGAGCTAGTTTTGCACAACTTCCAGTATGCAAAGTGTTCTTCATAGGTTTATTCCTTAAGTAAACATGATCACCCACACTGAATTCTCTGTGAATTGTATTTTTTTTCTGCATAACTTTTCTACCTGTCCTGTGATATTTTGATATTTTGCTGAATTTTCTTTACAACTCTTTCCATTCTTGTAAGGCTTCTAGTCCAAGTATTAGTTTATCTTCAGGTTGACTCCAACTTAGAGGGGTGTGGATGTATCTTGCATGCTTGCAAACTGTTTGTTGGAATGTTGAATTGATTATAGATTGCATGTTTGCGCACTATTTTATAAAAGTTTACAGTAGTTGTAGATTACATGACTGTAAATTATTTTCCCAAAATTCCTCAATGGTTGTCGCTTACATGGTTGCAAACTAATGATAGGGAAAGAAAAAAAGTCATATTTTGTGTCCTAATGTTCAATGGGACTATTATTTCTCTACAATGTTGATGGTTGGTAAGGTCAGACCTTAGAGAAAATATAATGTTATGGTATGAAAAATATGTTAATGTATTTTTTATAAGTTGCATGACTGTTATTATGTGGAAATTTGGAATGTATACCACCTATACTACATGTGATGAATTGTTGTCAATGTACTTTGACAAATTGTAGGACCCATGTTGAGGGTCAAGTATAGATGCGTGGTCTATATAAATATTCCTTTCCTTTAATGATAATATGCAAATGGACAATTATGTAAATTACAATGGATTGGTAGACATTGACTATTTTTAGGCATTGAATTATTATTGGATTCAATGGCTATGGAAACCAAGATGAGGCTAATGTGATGATGTTATATTTTATTTTATTATTGAGTTAATGAATACATTGGTTGGGGTATTCATTAAATAATTCTATAGTCTTTAAATACTTCTTTCCAGCTTATGAAAATCTATTGGTGGTTAAGTTCAACTTGGACCTTCCCTAAAAGTCTCTTAAAAATCTCTAGAAGAAAATAATAAAGAGGAAAATATTAACATAATGAAAGAGAGATTATGTTAATGACTTAGTTGGAGATAAATAATAAGTGGGGTAAAATAAATCACAGCGAGACAAAAAGGTGTGCTTTGAAGAAAAAGAAAAGTATATTTTTCGAAAACTATAAAACAAGAAGGCCTAGGCAAAAAGGTTGGCAAACCTTAAAGGAGGACGCTACTAAAAATCTGTTGGGAAAAAAGCACCATGGAATCAATTAAGTTGTTTATTTTAGTGGCAAGTAGATCTTAACTTGGTGGGTAACTATTGGAGATAGTTCACGGTTGGGTGGAATATGCTCGGTTCCTCAATAATTCCTAGAAATTAACTACGGTTAGATGAAATTATGTCTATGTTATGCCACTAATTTTAAAATTGTCTAAAGATGTTGATTGTTACAATATACTGTAAATTGCATGTCTCAAAGCTGTTGTGTGTGTTATATTTTTGCATGCATGATATATAAAATTCTCTTCGCAACAATTTCGATGAAATAGGTTGTGTTTGTAGATTTTTATTAGAAAATGAACATATCTGAAATGAATTATCTATATGCATGCATAGAGGAAATTTATTGAAATATATAGGCGACTGAAATAACTCATGTTAAATAAAATAATTAGTTATTGAGCTTTAAATTCCTGACACGCTAGAGGAAAATCGCTGGAGATTAATGCCGTCAGTTTGAATTTGATTGAAATCACTGTGAGAGAGAAAGACGGTGATTTGCAAAGGAAATGGTTGGAAATAAATACCATGAGTTTGAATTTGATTGAAATTATTATGGGCGAGAGACAGTAATTTGCAAACAACACTAGTGGGAGAAAAATACTAGTGTAACTCCTAAATAAAATGCAACATGCACTTGATATAGTTTTTCTTATCATTTTGATGATTAAAGGAATAAGTGCTCCTTGAGTTTTTGTGGAAATATTATGATTTCAGTTTTATTTTACATTTCCTAAATAATTGGTAATGAAAATTAAAAGTTAATGTTCCAACAAGAGAAGAACATCAAGGACGATGTTCTCTTTAAGAGGGGGAGTTTGTAATATTCATGGCTTAAGCCACCGTAAAAACTCTCGTAAAATGAGGATTGTTAAATAATTAAATATTATTTATTCTTATATTGATATTACATAAAGAATATTCTTGTAATTCTTAATTTTAAGAATATTGGAAGAATTATTTCTTAATTATTTTATTTAGAATAATTTATATTCTTCTATAGAAATAAATTATATTTCCAAGTTGGTATCTTTTATGAGTTTTAGAAATAATGAGTAATAGTTTTGGAAAAACTATGGATAAGTGATATTTTTCTCATAAGAAAAAAGAAAATTTACTTTTAAAAGAAAAGCATGAGAGATTTATGGAGTGCTTTTCGAATTTAGAAAAAAATCAGATTTATGGATGCTTTATGGAATTCTTTTATGATTTAGAAAAGCTATAATTTTTTTATGATTTAGAAAAGTTCCATTTTCTTAATTCTATTTATTATAAGCCTATGAGAAAAAATAGAAGAAATGAATGAAGTAATACATAGAGAATGGAGTCAGAGAAGAGGAAGAAGAAATTCAAGCATACATCAAAAGAGAAGTATCTATGTTCTTTGAAAATTCTTTCGTTTGCATATCGGGCATGATGATATAATAACGGAATTTATTTGTCAAAAAAAATTCATATGATAAACAACCAAGATTTATTCTTAAGAAAACCTCTATATAATTTTGTGCATAGAACAATAAGTGTTTTATTCATTGAATTATGAGAATATTTCATGTGTTGTGAATTTATAAAAGCTTTTCATGGGTAAATAATTTTTTGAATTGCATGAGTTATTGGAAAATAAGATCCAAATATGCCTTTATATATCCTAAATCTGGATAGATATGTAAAAAATGAATGAGGTTTTTGTATTATGACCAAAAGTCTCTTTCAGAGTTTAAAAATTAGTTTTCCATGTCACGAAAACCGTGTACATAATTGATGATAAAAACAGGGGATTATTTAATATTTAATTCTGAAAAAAATAAGCTCCAAAGATTTGTTCGAATCTTCCAAACCTTAACACCTGTGTAAAAACTGAGAGAGGGTGTTTTTAATGAACCCATTAGAAACAAAATCCTCTTTGGGTTTTCCAAAAATCGTTTCTATTTGGTTGGAACTGTGTCCAAATTTGATAACAAAAACAGGGATTATTTAATATTTAAATCTAGAACAATGGGCTGCAAAGATTCATTCAAATCTTCAAAACCGTGAAACCTGTGAAAAAAATGAGAGGGGTTATTTTTAATAAGTTTGTTCCAAACAAACACCTCCTTTGGTTTTATGAAATTCATTTCCATATGTCCGTAATACGCATCCAAAGTTGATAACTAAAACAAAAACAAAACAGTAAAATAGAGTGCTTCTATTTGATATTTCAACTGGATAAAATAATTGTTTATGTACATATAGACATAATAATGATGTTGATAATTATTTAAAATGAATTAAGTTATTTATTTTAAGAGAATACCAAGTATGTTCTCATGATTCATATGCATTAAAAGTTAAAGGGAAATATTGGACTCTTGAAAAGCGCATGTGACTAGGGGCACATGAATAATTCTCTAGTATATTTGATCTACTAGAAATTATTATGTGATTTTACACGCATGAGGAGCTTGAGTCATGTAAAAAGATATAAATAAATTATGTAAGGGGTAACTCATATAAAAAATTTGCGTAAAAGGCAATTAGTTGTGTTATTTGAGAAGGATTTGGTATTCATGTTATTTCTTGAGAAAATATTACAAATCTCTCTAATATGTGAAATGATAAGAAAATATTTTGTATTTCATGCATAATAGCTATTGTGTTAGATATCTTTTGGAAAAAGAATAATTAAGGTGTTAAATTCCTTCGAAAATAAACATATATAATTGTATGCAAGGAATCAATTATTGTGTTAAAACTCTACAAAAAAAATAGAAGACAAAAATATATCTTTGTATGCATTATTGGATTAGATTCTTAGAGAGGAAAAAGAGTAATCACATGCTTTATTATGTAAGATTATTTAGAAAAACATATATTCTGGCATACATGGAAAAAGTATAGTTTGGGTTAGATATTTTGGATGTGCAGGAAATGTCCCTTTGCATGCATGAAAGAATAAGTGATATGCATTTGACCCTTGGAAAATAAATGTGTTTATTTTTCCATGAAATATTTATTTAATTTCTTTTGGAAAGAAATATGTTTTACATGCAAGAATAAAAAGGTTATGTTCAGGAATTACGCTTTTAATTATTGACTTACACTATCTGATTTAACCTACATAATTGAATTAAGTAAAACCCTCTTTGACTTAATCATTTAACTTTAATAATACTCCTACACAATTGAGTATAATTTGATGTCTTTACTTTATCTCTTTACGTGGCATATGAAATGGTTGTAAGCTCTGCAATTATACTTTAGTATAACCTAAAGCCTTTTATTAATGGTGTCATCTTATATTCTCTCTCTCAATACTATGGAGATAGAGATCTAACATATTTACATTTATTCATATATGGAGATAAATATATTATATGGATCTTTTTACTCTACCCTTCATTTATTCATTACCATGAACAATGGCTTTTGAATTTACATGCAACGTATAAATAAAAATTATTATACATAACATAACCATTATGACAATCACCTCTAACTTACTACTTTCTATACTATCATTTTAACATGTGTCTTTGACTATAGACTTTTATTGTAAGCAAAATTTAAGTCAAATATATTTTAACCTAATCATTTAAATTCTTCATCATATTACCCCATATAACGTATTCCAATATACTCATATTGCATTCTTATACCTTTAAGGTTTCGGCTATACATTAATGTAATCTCCAGCTAGTGATTATATTTATGTACTGGTATTAACCATAGTTCTCTTATACACACTTTAATGGTTTTGATATGACTTCTATGGCTTCTCATTTTATTACCTCTCCCGCCGTGAATTCCGGTCTTGAATTTGTAAAGCTATGAGATGTCCCCCACCATGCTCTATTGGTTTATTTACCCAACGCAGTTTTCAACGACATTGCTAATAATTATACTGACAAACATTACGTGGAATCCAGTTTCGATATGGTTTATTTATTTGGTTGGTAAGAGTTAGTACCACTTACGTATATATTAGTTGTAGAGCAGTATTGCATCCAGTACTTTAGAGTCAAATCGAGTTTTAAAAGCATCGTACTCCATCACATGGGTCTCTAACAAAATCCCACTAAACCGAGGAAACCTCATCTTCGCTCAGATTTGAGACACGTGGAAGATGTATATTTGACATCAATTAGGGTTTTCCACATGCATCAATGACTTGGGTTTATACGATGGTTCAATTTCTTGTTGAAGCCGTTTTGTTGTTTGGTCGACAACCCTCTGTCTTTGCCAATAAGGCTCTCTGTCTATAGTTGTGTTCTGTTCGAACTACATATTATGCACTCCGGCAAGGATTTCTAATGCACTATGCACACGTTATTGGTCCTTCCATAATACGGTAACTCCCTTTTGATGTGCAGTATTTATATTATACAATTGAGGTTTTCATTTGGTTGTATGAGATTTCGATTTTTCGTTCAGTAAATTCTAAATTCCCTTTTTCGATGTCAATGTCTAGCACCAATGGCGATATTCGGCTTTTAACATAAATCTCACATGGGTTAAGTCTCGGATCTTTGTTTGTTTGTAAAATTGTGTTCATTTATGGAATATCCTCAAACTTCCCTCCTTTCATTAGATAAGATAACCATGATATTGTTTTCCCTTAAGGTTTAATATGCGGTAAATTTGGTTTTCAGTATCATTAAGTTGAATTCTCTTTGAGCATTTAGTTTATGTACATTAATGATGGAGTATACATCTCGATCTTCCATTTCAGAATGTTCGCTGGTGAAATGGTTAATTTGTGGAAACCTAAAGTCTACAAGGCTTCATGCATTGCTACAGCGCAGAAATTTGCTATACCCATTACTTCTATTTTTCCAAAATTTCGAATACTATTAGTTCACTGGTTAAAAGTAGGTAGCGTTGATATTTTCTGTATTTCTTAAGTTTCTCATACTATTATCGTTTATATAATTTTTGGTGTTCGGTTGTTCGAAACTTTGCTGCGGCATTTGTATCTATTCTGAAAATTTTGTTATTGTTTTCTAGGGTCAACTTCTAAACGATTGCATTTATAACGCATAGAGATGTCTCATGATGTTTAATCCTTGGATGTGTTCTCCCATAGAACCAACAACCGTGAGCTAAAATAGGTATTTGATGGTTTCGATAATCCTTTAAATGTTCCTCTGAATTTTGGCCATTCTCTTTGCGTTTAGATTTACGATTTTCTTCAAAGGTTATAATATACTTCGACCTCCTCAAATGTCTATCGTAACTTCATTTTCTGTTGTAAAACCAGAGTGTAAATGTCTCTATATTCTAGAAAAGATATCTGAAGGTTTGCATTCTATTAACTCAATTTATATAATATAAACGTTACCCTTACCCGTGTCTTTGATTTTCATACACTTAGCAGCATTTAACCTTGGCTAAATTTCCTACTAGGTTTTATCAAATTTTTACTTTTTCGACTTATTTATATAGGATTTAACTTCATCTCTTATTGTGATAGATTTGTCTCTGTTCCTGCAGTGGATAAGGTAAGATGTATATTCTGTTTCTTTATACATTTGTTTATTACTAAATCTCTAGTTATAACTTCAACTAGAATTGACATCCATTGTATTTTCTTTTACAGGTAATTTCATACCCCGGTACCTGTAATGGAATACTTTGTTCCACAATTTCTCCGACATTAACTACGTCAATTTTTATGTTCAGGTTGGTCTTCAACTTTCGTGGAAGATTC
This sequence comes from Pinus albicaulis, assembly GCA_034641835.2. Lineage (NCBI taxonomy): Eukaryota > Viridiplantae > Streptophyta > Pinopsida > Pinales > Pinaceae > Pinus > Pinus albicaulis. Next base: position 1,303,079,177 of record CM076570.1, read on the forward strand.
AGAATCAACTCATGACTCCATGTTGTTATTGTTATTTTTCTACGCATATGGGACTTAATTCCTATAATTGTATAAGTTTCCTGCTCGTAGTTCTATACATAACATAGTATTGTCTGTCACTATTTATTTGATACTTATAGCTGTCATATAACTAGATTTTGGTTACCCTTCAATGAGGAGATGAGATTTCCAAATATACTTATTTTTTTCAGTAATATGTTTTCAATCTGTTGTTCGCAATAGTTCTTCTAGTTGATTCTTATGGTAAACTAGTTCAATTTACATAAATATCTAAATGTTTTTCTACTTATGCATTCTAATGCATGTCTTCTATATTTCTACTATTTATACAGAGCAGAATTCTTTTTCTAATAACATGCACGAATGTCTTTATTATAGTTATGTACTTGGAACCATACATGGAGCAGTCTCAATTTCTTATCAGTACAGATTTCTCTTATGTACACAGTTATGTCTTGTTACATATTGTTGTTTCATTTTCAAGTATTATACATACATGTCAGTACATCAATTTGAAAAGCATACTATGAAGTTATTTAGTATTGATGTATAAATAACTACTACTCAGATTTAATTCTATATACAATATTTGAATGTTTTCTCTTTATCAAAATACTTTCAATTTACGTTTTTAGCATAAAGATACAATTTAGGTATATGCATGTCCATATTAAATTCAGTTTTGATTTATCTTCCTCTTAGTTAGTACAGAAATAGTTAACCGTACGGTGCAACATATCGTTATCTCTAAAGTATATATTTATTCCATACCTGTATTTTAATTTCTATTTCAGAATGTATTTCTTAATAAGATGTACAGTTTGATAACGAAATACTAAACCAACTCAAATATGGCATTTTTAGTTTCCTATGAGGTACCTAACCTCAGATCTAGACCCATAACTAGGTTTTAGACATTCTGAGAGTTGGTTTTCTGCAAAATATGTCTGTGCAGCTATACAAAATGAACTATTACTTCTATAGTGAGTTCAGTTAAATGCACCGACTACCAATATATAATTACAACTCACACAATTTCTATTTTCTAAACATGGATTTAAACTCAGAATTTTCATATTAGCATGGCCACTTTATCATTCCAGTAGTTTATCACAGCATTAAAAATTTAATTCAAAGACCATTTCAAATTAAATGTGCATACCACTTAAGGTAAACTAGTTACCTCCCAATCTTAGAGCTCTTTCTCCACATTTCACCCCCGAGCAGAGATCTTTTTCTCCAGTGATAGACAACCTCTTGTCTATTCAGAATCTACTTATATAAGCTTGATTTCCCCAACCTGTTTCCTTTAACTGCATCCAGTTAATTCAGGATGTTGTATTCATGTTTGCCTAGGCTTTCCCTTTGTTTCTTCCACAAAAGTACTTTTAAAGCTAGTGTTTCGAGAAATGTTACCCTAAAGGTCTTCGGTTCAGAAACATTCATAGATTAAGGGCATGCCATTACAAGAAGGGCCCACTTAACCATAAAAACGGAAAACTACTGGTTGCAGAACTTACTCGGAAGTCCCTCGGTTGAAGTAGATCTCGCGGGGTGCAAACCCCCTGCAACACTTTGTTCTCCAAAACTTGTAAGTTAGTGAAGAAAGGACACAAAACCCTAGTTGTACAACATATTTACGTTCTAGATGTTAGTGAAAACCATGTATAATATCATGAAAACAATATTAAATGAATAATTCATGATCATTACACATATATAAAAAGTAATCAACATGTAAACATCAGGAACAAGTGGCTCTTCTATTATTAATGACATGTACAGTAATCAAAACGTGGAGAGATCACCTAAAGTCTGCCACGACCTTCGAGCATATAGTCCTCTAGATCCGTCCAGCCCTAGCCTCTTAAGAATTCTTCAAAGATGTGTGCACAATGCATGTCATATAGGGTGATGAACATCTCAAGGAAACAAGGGTTTCCTGAATATCTCTGGGAAGTGCAGGAGGCACGGGAATATCAAACTTGAGTAGGGCTCTAACAGAGTATAATATCTATATTTCTCTATCTCCCTTAGGCCATTCCCTCGAGGGGCTTTATACTCCCTCAAATTAGTTTCTGCAGTTGGGAACAGTTAGGCCACAGGCTGGAGTGGTTAAATTACTGGAATAACCATCAAACCCGCCTAAAAATAGGGAAAATATATATTTTTTTAATGATTAAAAAAGGTATACAGATGCCCCTTAATATAGAAATGCATATACCTAGAAGAGATAACCAACCGGGGGAGAATTGACTCATGAAACAAGGTTATGGCTTCTTCTAAGTCAAAAACTAAAACCATCGCAAATGAAAAAAAGACATAACTTTTTGTGCTTTGTTCAAGAGCGACAAGACTGACACTGTAGCTGCCATAAAAATATGGAAGTAATATCCCGTTCCCGCTCTTTTTCAAATATTCAATTTTTTTGTCTTTTTCATATTCAAAGCCTGAAAAAAGAATAAAAGAATGCCATTATACAATGGATAGAACGAGTATCATGAAACAGATGCACTAGTTTCTGGGACAGGAACAATCCTATGCTCAATGCAAGGTGGCAAACACTGGTAAGTGATACTCAATTCAAGTCACAGAAGCTAAGTGATTGCATAGTTAACTTATACAGAAAGACATGGTCAAAAGATGGCTTAAACATTGAGTCCAAATGAAGCCGACTAAAGGCCAAGATAAACAAGTAGTCAATATGCAATGCAGTAATACACCTTGAAAACATAAGGGAGCCTCGAGGGTAATGGCCAGAAAAAATGATAGCAAAGAAAAATAAGAATGGAGGTTCAACGCATAAATCATGGCGGGCTAAAGAGTACTCCCGAGCCTACATAAATTGCAGCATGAGCGACAAATGCTAGCAAGGAACTAACTAGGAAGCCCATGTAAAGGAAGGCTCTACCACCAAGTCATGATTAACAAATCGGTGAGTGAAATAAGTTAACTAAAGAGGACTCCCGAGCCTACATAAATTGCAGCATGAGCGACAAATGCTAGCAATGAACTAACTAGGAAGCCCATGTAAAGGAAGGCTCTACCACCAAGTCATTATTAACAAATCGGTGAGTGAAATAAGTTAAGTATTCATGACATGATGGGATCAACCCTATGGCAGGTGATCAGAATGGAGGCTAGTATGCAGAATGCAATGGAAAGTGGATTCCCTAACCTATATGCCAATTCGAAATCATATACCTGCCATGATGGGTTAGCGGTCATAGATCCGAAGTAAAACTGGAAAAAATCTCGAATTCAGCAAAATGTACCTGAAAAAATACCTTGCCTAAGACTTACAAGCAAAATGGTTATACAACCTTAGACAGATTCAAAAAATAAGCACGAAGGAATTTTGCCCAAAAAAAATCAAATTCTAGGCATAAATACACCATTTACCTCATATTTTGGTTATTTTCACATTGCAGAAGTGGAGAATGAGCTTTTGGAGCAAAAATTCATTTTCTCAAAACCGGAATAATCAACCATCAAATCGCGCTCAATCAGTGAGGTAAGCTCTAAATCCATCCTTTGCATCAATTTCGTTCCATTTTAAGGTAAAAAAAAATATATTTGACTGTAGGAAAAAGATTTTTGATGAAACCCTTTGCGCAAACGTGGGTTCGTGTGGACGAACCTGCGTATCATACGTGACTGTGTATAAACAAAGCCGTGTAGGCGCAAAGCGAGAATTTAAAATTTGAACCTAATCAAGAATTTGATGATTTTTCTCGGATGACTATTAGTTGGAGGGAGTGTGAACATAGTGTCATCAACAATGAAGTGATGGAAGATGAAAATTCACTAAGTATTCTTCGAAATTGTGGATTGCTCAAGTTTTTCAAAATGCCAAATATGAATAACAATGTACAGTTGCTTGAAATGTTGGTGAATTATCAGGAGCCGAAATATTAGAATTCTTAGAATATTAGAATATATTCCAATTTTTCCACAAGATAATTGGAATATTAGAGTTCTTAATAAACTTAATTAATTAAGTAAATAAAAGGGTGGAGAGACCCATAATCCTCAAAGATAAATAAAATCCACTTTTGATGTGTATATGTGGATATTCTAGATTTTGACGCAAAGAGATCTTGGTTATTAGCCAAGTCCCCTTGTGTGTAAAAAATTTCGATCCTGGACCTGTGGGTTATGGCCCATTGAGCCTTATCAGAAGCGTTTTAGCCTTAAAACCTTTTCGCTCTTAAATGTGGATCTACATTAAAATTAAACCATCCATACCTAGGAGCGTAAATAATCATTTACAAACATTACTATATATGTGTGAAGTATTAAAACCCACGCCATACATAGAAATATATCGGTTTCAAAATAACACAACCCACTCTATAACATCGGCGATCGCACTCTCCAACCATCTCCGATTTAATACAATCTCTATACTCCGATCTGATTTTAATCAGTGATCGGACAGGCTTTTAAGACAAGGCCTTTCCATTCCTCGCTCAGTTATTTTTACGAGTTTCGCCATGATTCCTTGTGTAGAGGATTTACACAATTTTCCATCGATTTATGCAATCGATTTCTCCATCATTTGTCTTCTGTGCCAACGAAGTTTCAATTCCACGCTAGAACTTTTTTCAACTTGCTTCAAATCGGATCTTTCTTTGCGTTGTACTCTGTCTTCAACAGAACAATCACATATAACGTTTAAACGATATTTTTAGATCTCCATCGATCCTGAGGTGATCGATGTCGATCAACAAGCTCACACACAAGATTTAACTCATTTATAAAACACACACAAGCATACATAATTAACACTAGAACACGCTTTTATATATTATACAGAATAGTTACAGGCTAAGGCATTTCAGCCTTAGAAACAAGCTCACACTCTCTACATTTCACTCACTTAGTTTTTCTCACAACCGTCAATCTATCACTTCATATCATGCTCTCTATCTCTGTTACATATATATACATAAGAAGGGTTAGATCGGAAGGATCAGATCTGTTTCTCTCCTTGTTTTTCTCCAACAGAAGCCCTCCATGATGCATGCAGGTAGATAACAATAGTAATTCATATCCATCTTATCCATTTTAAATCTGTTATAAAGCAGATCTTCCCTTATTTTCTCCCTTCGTTCAGCGCCTCTGATCCACGTACTCCTCGCTCCGCTTTAGATTCGTCTTTGATTAAGGGGGGGTTAGATGCTCCTGCATCAGATTTAGATCTAGAATCATGGAGTAGTAGAGCAGCTCATTTAATGGAGATCATGTCTCATTTATGAGATAAATCATGGAGAATGAAACAGTCAAATAAGATCATAGATCTTAAATGTAAAATCATGAGGATCTTGAAAAGGTCAACTGAAATCATAATGCATTCAAAGTAAGATCATAAAGAAATTATGATAAGTTAGTGGAGAAGGGTTCATCTAATGTGCACATGATGGAGGAAGTAGTGCATTTAATTCACACGGCATGGAGAGGGTGACCATTACATTCACACATGATGGAGATCATGGAGAGATAGAGAAGTCAACATGGAGACCTATGTCCACATATACAGCGCAGTTATGAGGTGGGCCAAGGCTTGGGAAGGCTCATAAACTATATAAAGGAGATGAAGGCAACATAGAAGAGATGCTTTGGATTATTTATTTTGTGCTATGTTTAGATCTGGATTCGTCATTTGACATTCCATGCTTTCTTTGGCTGTTTAACTAATATTGCAAGTGTTGTTTAGCATTGGGTGTTTATGGTCGGGAATCCCACCTCTTTCATTGAGTATCTCTTGAAAGAGTACTGTCCTTCATTCGTCATTGGGCATTGGTGCCATATTTTTCCTACTTTCTGCAGAACATCCATATTTACAAATTGCACATTTCTGAAGATCGGTTGAGAGGAGGAGGTTGTCTTCAATGTTTCAGCGAGAGAACTAGTGTAAGATTCATCTTATCACCTTGAGCTTCAAGATCAACCTTCAAGTGCTTTAGATCTATATCAGGCATCATGCCAACTATTATTCATCACCCAACAGCAACACTTCCATCATGAATTGCGCAGTCCAGTCCTGAAGATCCAAGGGAGAAAGGAAGTTGCTAGCATTTCAGCTAGTAATCTAGTGGAGGATCATTCCTTCACATTGCATGCATTATTTCCATCAGCCTTAAGCTTCATAGCCATATTTTTCAGCATGCTAGAGAGCCTCCATCCTTGACAGCACAGTTTATGCCAGCAGGGGTTCCGTGTGCAACCCAAAAAGGGCCGAAAATCGAAATTTAAAATATGACCAAACCACTTATGGGTTTTTCTGGGTTTTTTGAGTAGAATATGTGGTTAAAAGAGAAAATCATTCTGAGCACTCTAATAGCCTTCCGCACATGGTTCTTCTCCTTAGTAGCAGTAGTTTCCAACAGCAACAACAACAATAACATCACAACATTTCCAATGCTTGGTTTCTTTAGAGTATTTCATCCATCTTGTGGCTTGAGTGCGTTCATTCTGGAGCGTCGTGTACTTTTATTTGTTGTTGATGTATAATGAAATGGCTCATCTATTCTATCTATATCTATGTTGATCATAATCTTTATGTACATTTTCTGTGTTTCAAATATTATGTTTATGTATCAATGCGTTATTACATTTTGAGATATTACACATGCATAACTTACTGAACTACAGAAAATGGTTCCTACACTATAAATTTGTTTATCAGTCCTATATATGTATTTTCTATTTAGAGTTATTTCACTTGAATAAATACACTGATAATATAACAATTGATTAGATTCATATAAAACATGTCAGTTATTTTGAGGTACCTAACCTCAGATCTAAGCTCGTTATTGGACTTAGACATTCTGAGATTTGGTCCTCTACAGAATTATGATTGTACAACTATACAGATAAACTATTTCATTATAGTCTAATCTCTTCAATGTGCAGCTCTCCCAATTTAATTTCTAAATCATCTAACTTTCATAATATCAATACAAAATCAAATACAGAATTTCACATTAACACAACTAATAATTTGTTTAGTATTTCCAATCATACTAAAGTATAATTTTAAACAATTCAATTAACTGTGCATACCACTTAGAGTAAACTAGGTTCCTCCCAACCTTAGAGCTCTATCTCCACTGCTCACCCCCAAGCAGAGATCATTTTCCTCTAGCGATTGACAACCTTTGTCTATCCTAAATCAGCGTATTTAAGCTTGCTTTCCCCCAGCCTATTTCTCTTAACCGCGTCCAGTTAATTCAGGATGTTGCTTTCTTGTGTGTCTAGACTTTCCCTTTGTTTCTTCCACAAAGATACTTTTAAAGCCAACTTTTCTGCTTTCTAGCTTTAATCCACCTCTTCCAAGTAATTTCTTCATTAGTGGGGAAACTTTTTAGATTTTTATCTCCAATTTAAATTTAGTATTTATTTTATTTATTCCAAAGATTTTTGGAATTTTTAAGAAAGTCTCACAACCTTATCCATCCTCATGGATTTGGTTTCTAGATCTCTAATCATAATCTAGTCATTGCACATTATTTTCCATTTTATTTTATTAATTCCAAATAATAAAATAAATCCACACAGTTGTTTTCCATTGGAGTCCATTGTACCCATTTGGACTTATTCAAATGTCTACTAAAAGCATAGCAAACTGGGAATATTACATATTCCCCCTCTAATAACAAAACACCATCCTCGGTGTTTTAAAAACAAAATAAACAAAATTAGTATTTAAACAATGATGGATATTTTTCGATCATATCTTCTTATCGCTCCCAAGTAGCCTCTTTGGGTGCAAAGTGCCTCCACTGCACTTTTACCCTGGCCATTGTCCTGTTCCGAAGCTCAATTTCTTCCCGTGCCAAGATTTGAAGTGGCTCTAGAAGGAATTCCCTCTCTGTTTCCACTTGTATCACATTTTAATCAATAACATGAGTAGATTCATGCACTTATTTTTTTAATAATGAAACATGAAATACATCATGAACCTTAATGTGACTAGGCAAAGCCAGTTTATATGCAACATGTCCAACTCTTTCCAGCACTTCAATAAGTCCACAGTAACGTGGAGCTATTTTTGCACAGCTTCCTGTGCACAAAGTACTCTTCTTAGGTTTAATCCTTAAGTAAACATGATCACCCACACTGAATTATCTGTGAATTGTTTTTTTGTCTGCATAAATTTTCTGCTTGTCCTGTGCTGTTTTGATATTTTGCTAAATTTTCTTCACAAATCTTTCTATTTCCTGCAATTCTTTCAGTCCAAGTATTAGTTTATCTTCAAGTTGAATCCAACTTAGAGGGATTTGGATGTAGATTGCATGTTTGCAAACTGTTTGTTGGAATGTTGAATTGGTTGTAGATTTCTTGCTTGCACACTATTTTATAAAAGTCTACAGTGGTTTTAGATTGCATGATTGCAAATTATTTTCCCAAAATTCCTCAATGGTTGTCGCTTACATGGTTCGAAGCTAATTGTAGGGAAAGAAAAAAATCACATTTTGTGTCATAATGCTCAATGGGACTGTTATTTCTCTACAATGTTGATGGTTGGTAAGGTGATTCCTTAAATAAAGTATAATGTTATGGTATGAAAAATATGTTAATGTATTTTTTCTAAGTTGCATTATTGTTATTATGTGGAAATTTGGAATGTATACCACCTATATTACATGTGATGAATTGTTGTCAATGTACTTTGACAAATTGTGAGACCCATGTTGAGGATCAAGTATAGATGCGTGGTCTATATAAATATTCATCTTCTTTAATGATAATATGCAAATGGACAATTATGTAAATTACAATGGATTGGTAGACATTTACTATTTTTAGGCATTGAATTATTATTGGATTCAATGGCTATGGAAGCCAGGATGAGGCTAATGTGATGATGTAATATTTTATTTTATTATTGAGTTAATGAATACATTGGTTGGGGTATTCGGGAAATAACTCTAGAGCTTTATAAGACTTCTTGCCAGCTTATGAAAATCTATTGGTGGTTAAGTTCAACTTGGACCTTCCCTAAAAGTCTCCTAAAAATCCCTAGGAGAAAATAATAGAGGAAAATATTAACATAATGGGAGAGAAAGATTATGTTAATGACTTAGTTGGAGATAAGTACTAAGTGGGGTAAGATAAAGCACAATGGGAAAGAAATGTGTGCTTTAAAGAAAAATAAGAGTATCTTTTTTGAAAACTATAAAACAAAAAGGCCTAGGCAAAAAGGTTGGCAGACCTTAAAGGAGGACGCTACTAAAAATCTGTTGGGAAGAAAGCACCACGGAATCAATGAGGTTGTTGATTCTAGTGGCAAGTAGATATTAGCTCGGTGGGTAACTATTGGAAATAGTTCACGGTTGGGTGGAATATGCTCGATTCCTCAATAATTCCCAGAAATTAACTACGGTTAGATGAAAATATGTCTATGTTATGTTACTGATTTTAAAATTGTCTAAAAATGTTGGATGTTACAATAGACTGTAAATTGCATGTCTCAAAGTTGTTGCGTGTGTTATAGTTTTGAATGCATGATATATAAAATTTTGTTAGCAACAATTTCAATGAACCATACAAACAAGGTGTTGGTCCTTACAAGGTATTGCAAAATATTGGTACTATGTAATACAAATTGGAGCTTCCTGATTCTTCACGAGTGCATCCAATTTTCCATGTTTCATGCTTAAATAATGTTATAGGGGACAAACTTCCAGTTCAAACAATATTGTCAAAACTTGATGAGGAAGGAAAAACCATATTGAAACCCGAAACAGTCACGGAAACAAAAACTCGACAGCTACGAAATCGATCAATTTAAGAGTATCTCATCAAATAGAAGAACTTACTCACTAAAGATTCTACATGGGAGGATGCAAATTTTATACAGAAGCACCCAGAGCTACTCAAGCATTGAGGACAACACTTTTTTTAGGGAGAGGAGCATGTTAGGTCCCTATATTACTAATATACTTCCTTATTGTTGCTAGCGTAACCCCCTTATTGTTATTGTTGTAACCCTGTAACCCCCATATTGTAATTATTGTGCCTTTACATTATTATTCTTAGGTCCGCTAGGATTACATTGTGGCTCCATGGAATCCTATATATAGAAAGGAGGTTTTGGTCATTTGAATCATCCAATAATTGTTCATTTATGTAATTTATTGGAGGTTTCCCGCTCGAAGTGGCTATTTCTAAGGCATTGATCTCTCTTTTTTTCTATTTTTGGAGCTGGTTTCATAACAAGTATATTCTCATTTCATCGAAAAGCGCATTGAGTTCCTTCTCATTCATCAAAAAGAGAGAAAATTGTGCATAGATTACAGTTGCATAGTTTTTGGAAAAAATAATTGTGCATATATTACATTTGCATAGTTTGCATCAATTATGTTTTGAATTGAATTGGGATAGTGAAAGTGATCTAGTTAGGAAAGCTTAATTTGTTGCATCATTGTTTGAAACTCTTCCCTAAAATAGATAGCATTCATTGAATTGAAAGATTCTTTTTCTCATATAGCTACATCTTAGGAGTTCAGGTGAAATCGTTTTGAGCCTTGAAATTGAAACTTTAATAAAGATCAACATTAAAATGAACCACAATTAACCTTAAGGAGCATTTGAAATTAGAGGTCTAGGCTATTGACGTGTTTCAGCGTCGTTAAGTGTAGCAACTGTTTTGAGCCTTGAAATTGAAACTTTAATCAAGATCAACATTAAAATGAACCTCAATTAACCTTAAGGAACATTTGGAATTAACACAAACATCTAGAAGTCTAGGCTAGAGACGTGTTCCAGCGTCGTTAAGCATAGAAGTTGTCACTAATAGCCTGTGTTGCATTGTGCGGGTGATATATTGTCCCAAATATGGAATTATATAAGAATATACTCCATGTATGAAAAGTATACGGAGATGCTCTCATCGAACAATTACACATTAGATAACACTACTACGGACTGAGCTCCCACGTACCGTTGAGGATATTTTGAGAGACCCCACTAGGTTTCAAACCTGCCATAGGTAACCGAGTCGAGCGCCTTGTAGACGTGATACATAAAACACATCATTTGGGGAGATTGGATGTCATACGTCAAGTCCTTAGTTCTCTAAGGTGAATATTGTAGTTCACGAATACTTGGTAATCCCGTTTGTATAGATTACCCTTTTTTATTTTAGCTGTTAAATTCTAAAATTTATTGTCAACAGAACAACACATTACCCGTCCACAACTCCTTATCAGATCTTAGGTTGAAATTAATGGAAACGGTTCTTGAGTTTACCAATCAAGGAATCCCCTCGTATGGGAATCCTGGTCCTTTTCTTTCTTTTTGGAAATATTGGTTCTTCCTATATGGCAATGCATTCCCTTCCGGGATTAACTGTTTGTTTTTCGGTTTGGTTATTTTCAACCCCCATGTTTCCAAATGTTTACACTGCTTCTCAACCAAGTTCGCCTCCACCTGAACATTGTCAACCTCATGTTGATCCTAAAGTTGACCCCTCACCTTCTTGGCCTGTATATTCACATCATTCTTCTTATTCTCTTGGTGAAAGTATGGATTTTAGTAACCAGGAGACTAGGAATAAGAATAAGAGGACAAATAATAAGAAGTAAAATAAGCAAAGGGGAAACCAAGTAACCATTTCTACCCATGAAACTGATGTTGAAAAATATTCCATTTAGTCTCGTAAAGTCAAATTCCCTTGCAAGTTATGTAAATGGTGACCACCTTCTTAGGGATTTTCCTAGTATTCCCAAGACATTAGAAGCATGTTGCGTGTTCCACCAACTCACATTAACCTTTTTCATCAACCTATTGAGATCATGCTAGTGATAAACCCTCAGCGAGTGGTTATAAGGCCCTTGGGAAAAAGGGTAAAGTGAAATTTCCCTGTAAGTTATGTGAAGGGAATCATCCCATTCACCTTTTTCCTTTTATGGATGAAGCCACAAAAATGTTGGATAACCTTACAGCTTATCGGCCTTGTCTTTAGTCTAGTAATCAAAATCTTTCCCCTAATCCTCTACTAGTTGATCAAGTGATTGATCAAACTTCATCTCTAGTCAATCCCACTCTCTCTGAAAGTTAACCCAACAAGTATGTTCCCGAGAAACTATTGGTTGAGGAAACAGTTGACTTGGTTTCACCTTCAGTTGATCATGCTTTCCCAAAGAGAGTGAACCTCATACCACTTAGGTTCTTTCTTTTTCTTCAGATTTTCATGAATTGGAGGGAAATCCTCCCATTCCCATGGTGCAGGAGGGTGATCTTCTCGTTCCTGTAACACAAGGGGGTAGTTCTCCAGTTCCCACGATACCCCCTCCAAGTGGTCTAGTCTCTTCTTTTGATTGGAGTTGACTGACAGAATATCGTCTTCCATCTTACATGCCCTTTGAGATCACGATACAGCCATATAATGTGGATGTACCTAGCACAATAATAAATGAAGACACATCTGCTACTATTATTTCCTCAAATTCTTGGAAATATTTAGGTTCTTCGTAGCTTGTGCCTGTTACTCATAATTTGTTAGCTTTTTACAAAGGAACTAGTCAACCGTTAGGGATCCTTATGAAGTTTCCTATTACTTTGGGAGGAAACACTGTCTATATAGACGTGATGTTTGTCCAAGGACCTTTGGACTTTAATTTACTCCTTGGGCATGACTATACTTATGTCATGGGAGCTCTTGTCTCTTCTCTCTTTCGTGTGATATGTTTCCTACATGAAGGAAGAATTGTGACCATTGATAAGCTGTCAATCATTGGTCCTAATCTAGCTCCCAATCAACCATCATCCCTAAATGGTCCTTCCATGCCAGTAGTATCTTCCTTGCCACCTGTCAATTATGTAGCCACTTGTTCCATGCACGTGTCTTCCAATGATCTGGTCAGTGATATTGTGCATCATGTACTAGAGGAATTAGACATAATTTCCAGATTGTTGTTCTCCCATCTAATGAGAACCTCTTGGAAGCCATGACCTCTTGTTTGTGCTCAACCTAGTCTCCTAAATTGAGTTCATTTAATTGTCAACCAAGGTTGGTAAACTGCTGAAGTGAGGTGCACTGTATGTGCCTAGGTGTTTGTTTCTTACTGCATTGTATTTAGTGTTTTATGATGTTTTTGGTCTTTTGATGGTTTTATGTTCACAAGGAAAAGAACTAAATGCTGATGGAAAGAAGCTACTGGTTAAAAACAAAGTGAACCCTAAATTGATGATGACAAATGACAAATGCAAATACTAAGACAGAACCAAACCCTAAACTATGACTAAGTAGAATACAAAGCTTGATAATGACTTCAAGAAAATAATTCACAACATGAACTTAACTTGTCCAATTCTTTCATTAAAGGTATTTTGGAAGAGCTTGAGAAATTGGTAGCTAAGTATAAAAATTCTCCTAACTAAACAATTAAACAATCAACTCATAATGATACAACATTCCATCCATGATTAAAGATTTGCTGAAACATATTTGGAAAAGAAAATTTGTAACATCATAAGATCTCTACTCTAAAACTAGCTCTTAATTCTATTCTACAACTTAGTTTGACACCACAAAACCTCACTCAAAAGTTATAGATTTCCTTTTTGAATAGTCTTTTGAAGAAAGGCTTGTTTGTGAAATGGTAAAAAGGTTGCAAAAGTACTCCAGGCCTTGTACTGATACTATCTTCTGTCCAGATGATTATGAGTTAATATGGGTTTGGAACAAAAGAAGTTTTGTAAATAATGAAAGCCGTGGTATTTAAGTTTAACAACTAATGTAATTTAATATGCAATGGATGACAGCTAAATGTAGAATGTAAATACAGTGAGCTAAGCTAAAACTGAACTAGAGTGCTACAAGTCTACAATAAACAGTGCTAAACTAACAAGCCATTATCAAACTTGAAACAAAATAACAGAGCATGAATTGAATGCAATTTGACTCCGGAGTACTCTAACTAAATTATCATGCAATTAATCTATGGGATTCTACAGCCTATTTCGTTCATCATGAATGGTGTTTTGGAAGAGCTTGTTAGAACAATCCTGGCTGTACAATTCAATGCATTTGAATTCAAACATGAAAACTGAAAACAATTACAATTAAAAACTAAGTCATCACAGCTATTTCCTACTCATTGTCATGATGTTTTGGAAGAGCTTTTTAAGAGTAAGATCAGCTATGCTACTTAGTGTAAACAAGCAACTGAAACCTACAGTATCACAGTCATGCCTTAGTCATCATAATGATTTTTTGGAAGAGTTTACTAGAATAAGTTCAACTGTAATAATGAACAAAAGAAATTGCAATTAAAATCTATAACACTACAACCATTTCTCATTCATTATAATGATTTTTTGGAAGAGTTTCTTAGAACAAGTATAGCTATAGTGACTAATGAAATTAACTATGAACTCAAAATTCAAAAAAACTTGAAAACGAACTAAGATACTTATCTAAATTGCGAAAGTAAAGTCGTTCAGGAGGCAGGGGCCCTCTACCACCAGACGGAATCTAACTTAAAATCAACTCAACGCGTTCAAAGCAATGTCTTCTTCATTAAAGGAAAATAACGTAAAACAAAGTATTCTCGGTCTTTAGAAATATAGCAGTCAATCCCTGAAATCTAATCAAAATCTAGAGCTTGTCTCTCGGTTTCTCGAGTACATTTATAACAAATCTTCATAACAGAACTTGCAACAATACGAGGATCATTGTCTTTCCCTATCAAAATCATACTAGAATGATCCGGATTTATGTAGGAACGCAACAGAATAAACACATAGCCATAAATACAGAGATGCAGCGGAAATAACACTTCATTTCATTAATATCAAAGAACTGAAATTTGCTTACAGACAGAATGGAAATAAAACTAGCTAGGGCACTGGTAGCTATCTCTGAGAAGAGATGTGGCGGCTACAGGCCTCTGAACTGAGTTACAATGAGGCTCGAGGGCCTATTTATTATTGAGAAACAATGAAGAACCCTCAACATCCCAAAAACCTAACCCTAGGAGATGAAGCGCCAAAACTATGGGCCCCGTTTGGGTAAATTGGTGTTTCAACTTCCCAGGGACGTAACTTTGGCATACTATCTCCGTTTGACGCACATGATACATCATTAGAAATCTCTATCCGAGGACTACAACTTTCGGGACAAATTTGACGATCAAATTCACTGGTAAAATGATGCCCAAAAAACGTCGTTTAGGGCCTCAAAACGGCTCCGGAAGTTCAAGACCCGAAAAACTGCTAAAAATAGTAAGTTATGCCGAAACTGAAAAACTGAAAGAGACAATGGTGGGGGGCCAAGTGGAATAGGTGGGTGGCCACCAATATCCACCTAGATCATTCCTCCACCCTTAGGAAGCAATGGTCCCCATTGCGTTAAGTTCCTCCATGAGATGAGGAAATTTCTGCTGAACTTGGTCCCTGGTGAACCACTTTCCTTAGTGCAGGAGTTGGCCAGCTTTGACAACCCGATACAGTTGGATCCTCTGTTGGCGAGTGTTCTTAATTTGCATGTCCATGATACAATCTGTGGTGGCCTGTTCCATGCAGTCTGGGTTTAACTCTGTTGGTGTGAGTTGTTCTGCAATGTCCGAAGTGTCCAGTAGAGGTGGGAAGTAAGGACAAAGGCGATCCACATTGAAGACTGGGTGCAGACTAAAGAATGGTGGAATACTAAGCTCGAAAGCATTGTTCCCTACAGCCTTGGTGATGGTGTATGGCCCGTATCGGAGCGGGCGAAGCTTGCGGTCAGGTCCAGTGAGGCGCCCCTTCTGCAAATGCAGCCATATTTTGTCGCCCACCTGGAAGTTGTGTGGCACCCGGTGTTGATCATGGCGCTGCTTGTACTTCGCATTGGCTCTGTCCAATATATCATGAACCTGTTGGCGGATGTGTTGAATGCGCTCGATGAAGCTACTTGCTTTGTCAACTTCATACTGGACGTGCGCTGAATCGGCCTGAGCAGCTGCAAATGGCATGGCCACGTCAATGGGACATAGTGGCTGGAATCCCAAGCCCACCTGAAAGGGGCTATGGCCAATTGAACTGTGGAGAGCCCGATTATAACTATGTTGTACATAAGGGAGGCTCTCGTCCCATGTGCGTGGATGCTTTGAATTGTACATGCGCAGAATGTGTACAATCATTCTGTTGACGACCTCTGTCTGGCCATCTGTTTGGGGATGGAACGCTGTGGACTTGGTGAGCTTTGTGTCCAACATTGACCAGAGGCTGGACCAAAATGTGCTGAGGAACCTGCTATCTCGATCTGATATGATAAACTGTGGGATCCCAAAGTGCACCCACACTCGTTCAAAGAAGAGTTTAGCAGTGGCTTCTGCTGTGATATTCTTCTTACAGGCCGCCATGATGGCCATCTTCGAGAATATGTCAACGACCACGAAAACACAGTCATTTCCATTCTTAGTAGAAGGCAGGCCCGACATGTAATCCATGGAGATGGATTCCCACGGTCGACTAGGAGTAGGTAGTGGAGTATATAGGCCTTGCTTCTTGATGGTCGGTTTGGCAATGGCACAAGCAGTGCAGGATCTGATGTGCTTCTCGACATCCTTTCGAAGATTTGGCCAATAGAAATACTTCTGTAGTATTGCTACTGTTTTCTCAACCCCGAAATGCCCAGCGACTCTACTGTAGTGTGCTTCCCATATCATCTTGGCACGCTCGCTTGAAGGAACACAAAGGTGTCCCAGGTGACATAAAAGTGCATCTTGGAGGTTAAAATTTGGAACTTCCGTGCCCCCCAAGAGTGCCTTGTAAGTGTGGTCGAATTCTGGGTCACTCTCATAAAGAAGCCGCCAATCAAAAGTATCGTGCCCACAAGAGTTGAGCATGGTGGTGAGCGCCACGATCGGTGGTCGGCTGAGGCAGTCTGCAACATTATTGGTGCTACCCTTCTTGTACTTGATGTTCAATTGAAACTGTTGCAGATATGTGGACCACTTCTGATGGCGATCATTCTGCAACTTCCCTTGTGTCTATATGAACTGCAGGGGCCGGTGGTCTGTGTGGATGATTGTTTCCTTCCCTAAAATGTAATGCTTCCATTGTCGACAGGCTTGCACAATGGAATACATTTCTTTGTCATAGGTGGGATACTTGCGAACTGTCTCAGACAATGTCTCACTGTGATATGCCACTGGATGTCCCTGGTGAGTAAGAACTGCCCCAATAGCATAGTCAGAGGCATCTGTCTCGATCTCAAATGGCTGCTGCAAGTCTGGTAAGGTGAGCACTGGGGCAGAACAGAGGCGATTTTTCAATTCTTTGAACGCCTTCTGTTGAGGTTCCGACCAAAATAATTTTGCTCTCGCTCCTCCTTTGATGACTTGACTCAAGGGCCAAGTGATATGATAGAATCCCAACACGAATCTATGGTAGAAATTAGCAAGACCCAGAAAGTTGCGAAGCTCTGTTATAGTAGTCGGGGCTGGCCAATCCCGAATGACTTGGATCTTGGCGGGATCCACATGCACCCCCCTTTCATCAATAATGTGTCCCAGATATTGAACCTGGGTCATGCCAAACGTGCACTTCTCCAAATTGGCACACAACTTGTGTCGCCGCAGTGTTTGGAGGACTTGTCGGATGTGATGAAAGTGCTCTTCCCAAGTCTTGCTGAAGATCAGAATGTCATCCAAGTACACCACTACGAATGAGTTGGTGAATGGACGCAAGATGTCGTCCATCATCCTCATGAAGGTTGCGGGAGCATTCGTCAACCCGAAAGGCATGACCAGCCATTCAAAAAGGCCTTCCTTAGCCTTGAAGGCAGTCTTCCACACATCAGAGGGTTCAATTGGTACCTGGTGATACCCAGACTTCAAGTCGATCTTACTGAAATATTTTGCACCTTGGAGTTGGTCCAGAAGGTCATTAATCCGTGGGATTGGGTACCTATTCCGGACAGTGATCTTGTTCAGCGCCCGATAGTCAATACAGAGTCTCCACGTCCCATCCTTCTTCTGTACCAACACGATCGGGCTTCCACAGGGCGATGAACTTGGTCTGATGTGACCTTTCTGCAATAGCTCCTGAATCTGCCTCTTGATTTCATCATTTTCTAGAACAGAGCATTGATAGATCGGTCCATTGGGTAGCAGCGCACCTGGGGTGAGATCAATCGGGTGCTTGACCTGACAGTGCAGAGGAACCCCTGTGGGTGAGGTGAAGATGTCCCCGTACTCCTCCACAACCTTATCCATTTGTTGTTGTCGTGCAGAGGGGCCCTATCTGGAGGTCGTGGCCACAGTCTTCTTCTTGCCCTGGGGGTGGATCATCAGGAAAACAAATTTCCTGGTTTGGGAAATGAGCTTACTGCATTGTTTTGCAATAACCAAAGAGATAGCCGTAGGGGGTGGTACCTCTGGTATCCTGTACAACTTATTTCCCAAAGTAATAATGATAGCACGAGGTCGAAACTCATACACAGCATGACGCTTCCACAAGTATGGTTGTCCTAATAATACATCAAAAACATCAATAGGAGCAATTTCACATAATATCTCATCCGTGAAGGGCTTGATGCTATAAGGAAGGCAGCACTGCTGGCTGACGCGGAGATCTCGTCCTTGGTGAAGCCACCCGATGGTGTATGGATGTGGGTGAGCGGTGGTCGGAAAGCCCAACCGCTTCACGGTGTCTACTGAAATGAGGTTCTTTTGGCTCCCATTGTCGACAATGAACTGTACAGGGGAGCCCTTTACCCACATCTGGGAGTGGAAGAGACGTTCCTCCTCCTCTGGATCTTCCGGTTCCTCCTTCTGGATCTTTGTAGTGGCAACAGTGGTGTTGGGCTCCGCATCAATAATCTGTTTCCCTTTTTCATTCCCCTTTTTAGGTTCTGATTCGGAGTCGGAGCATGCATCTGACTCGGAAGCCCTCATCTCGGCCACTAGCGACTGCTTGGCCCGACACTCACTTGTGTTGTGAGTGGAGCTCTTATGGAACTCACACCACTTTCCCGTGTCCTTCTTTGGCTTTACGGTGTTGTTATTTTCTTGTGGCTTTGACGGGTTGTCTTTAGCTGCCATGCCTTGGCTCTGTCCTTTGTTCTACGGTTTGGAAGCACCTTTTCCTTGCTTTTGATTCGTAGATCCAAAGTCTCGCTTCTTCTGTTTGAATTTCTGCTCAATCTTGGCAGCATACCGGTATGCCGTACCAAGCGAGGAGATGTCGAGGAACTCCATTTCCTCATGAATGTATCTGTGCAGACAGCTGCGATACTTTAGCACCAAATGTTTCTCTGAATCTTTGATACCCAACTTTGTGCGCAGGGTATGGAACAGATTCGTCAGCTCATGCACATCTTGATCCCTTTGTTGTCGCGGCGTGGTCCATTGTATGTACTTGTCCTCATAGCTCCCCACGGGATAGTACTGTTCCTTGACGGCGTCTCGGAAAGAATTCCAAGTTGGTACGGCCGAGAACAGAGAGGGTTCTGTCTGGTCCTTGTTCTCACGGTAGGTTTCCCACCAGTCCTTAACATGGGGGGTAGCTTTGAGGAGTGCAAAAATAATCTTCTCCCGGTCTGAAAAGTCATGAACCGAGAAATATCCTTCTAACATATTCAACCATCTATCTACGACATCTGCGTCTATTTGACCCTCAAATATGGGAATGTCAAAATTTACTTGTACCTTAAAAGGAGTCGCGCCTCCAGAGTGGCTGCTGGATGCAGATGCGCCGCCGGTGGGTAGCCGTTGAAGGATCTGAGCAAAGTTATCCATCATCGCGTTTCTTTGTTTTTCGACGGCCTCCTTGAGCAATATTTTGATAGGATCTCCTGCTCCCTCATCTTTCTTTTCGTCCCCCATGGGCGTCCGTCGAGGTTTGCGAGGCTGATCTTGCAAAGGTTCCACCAGATCAAGCCCTAGCCCCTTATACCCCGACCTCGTTGGGGACATGCAAAGAAGGATCGAGAAAAAGCAGACCGCTCTGATACCACTGATCCGGATTTATGCAGGAACGCAACAGAATAAACACATAACCATAAATACAGAGATGCAGCGGAAATAACACTTCATTTCATTAATATCAAAGAGCTGAAATTTGCTTACAGACAGAATGGAAATAAAACTAGCTAGGGCACTGGTAGCTATCTCTGAGAAGAGATGTGGCGGCTACAGGCCTCTGAACTGCGTTCCAATGAAGCTCGAGGGCCTATTTATTATTGAGAAACAATGGAGAACCTTAAACATCCCAAAAAGCTAACCCTAGGAGATGAAGCGCCAAAACTATGGGCCCCGTTTTGGTAAATTGGTGTTTCAACTTCCCAGGGACGTAACTTTGGCATACTATCTCCGTTTGACGCACATGATACATCATTAGAAAGCTCTATCCGAGGACTACAACTTTCGAGGTGAATTTGATGATCAAATTCGCTAGTAAAACGATGCCCAAAAAACGTCGTTTAGGGCCTCAAAACAGCTCTGAAAGTTCAGGACCCGAAAAAAACTGCTAAAAATAGTAAGTTATGCCAAAACTGGAAAACTGAAAGAGACAATGGTGGGGGGCCAAGTGGAATAGGTGGGTGGCCACCAATATCCACCTGGATCATAGAACTCTAAAGATGGCAGCGGAAAGGGACAAAGGACATCTGGACTGTCCTAGTCCTATTAGGAATCTGCCTCCTTGAATGAGTTCCCACGTACAAAACCACGTCCAGAATTCGGTTCATTCTTCATGGTGAGCAAAAAACGTTGAGGACATGATGTGGAATAAACCCATGTATGGCTTTTCCTGAGAGGACACCTGGAACATGCTTGAACTTGAAGACAACTGCAGAATTGGCGGTTAGCTACAGAATATCTGCATTCTTTAGCTAGTTTTAGTTCAAAATGCATTACAATGACAAAATCACAAAACTTAGCAAGTTAACCATGATATTCATTCTAAAAGTAATTTTAAATAATTTCATTGATCATTTGATCCTGGGATAACAATGGACAAAAGAAATTGGGGTGAAGTATGATGGAAGAAAGAACAAACTTGGGGCTCAACATACCCCCACTGCTGACTTCTTGCATGTCCTCATGCAACTTATTCCATAAACTCAGAGACTTCTGCAAGAACATCCAACCCTCTTCTTCTTCTTTGCCTGGAAGTTAAAGGTCTTATGGGCTTCTTGATGACTAACTTGAACCTTAAATTGGTAAGTGCCCTGATTAACTTCTTGTTCCTCTTTTTCAACTTTTCATTAGCCTTTTCCACTTTGTCCATTTGTAGAGACAGGGTTGAGTTCATACTGGTTTTGAGTTTGACTTGTTCTTTCAGAATATCATTCTCAGTTCTGATATGTCTATTAAGTACTTCCAGCTCGTACCTATCTCTTCTTAACACATCTATTTCGGACAGTGGAGGACTAGGGGTTATATCTCTACTCTCTGAAGCTTTCCTTTCCAATGTTTCAACATAGTTATAAATCTCTTGCTGTGCAGGGTCAATTTAAGGGGCTTCTTCATTAAAATCTTCTTCAACATCTTCTTCAATAGATATTTTCTCATCTTCTATGTTTATCACCCCGGTTTGTTTGATCTGTGTTTTCCTTAGTTTCCCCCTGAGTCTATGGCTTCTTCTCGGCTGGGATGATCCCTCCCCTTTTTCTGTGGCAAATTTTCTGATTACCCTCTCTTCCTTAAGATGTCTCTTAATCTGAGTCAATTTGTTAGAGATTATCTCTTCACTGCTTTCTTGAATTGCTTTATCAGTTTCAATTTTAGAGGTTCTCCATTTTCTGCTTCTCTTTGTAGGCTGATGTTCAGGTGAAGGCTCTTTTGGTTCCTCAAAGTGATTTCTCACCAAGAAATTATCCCAAGTATCTTTTGTTTTGGCTAAATGGTGTTCGATTAGAATCTTAACCAAGCCATGATGGTATAGCGTTTTCTATAGGAATTGGACTCTCCTTTGAACACTTGAAGCCATCTTTTTTAAACTTTGAAGCAAGAAATAGGGCAAATTAAGCTCTTCTTCCAGAAAATTCATTATCAACCTAATATGGTAAACATAAAAAGTACCATATCTACCTTCAGAAGTGATAATTTTTTGTAGAATGAGCAATATGTTTCTCCATTTGTTCTTTAATGCAGAGCTTGGAATTTCTTTTTTAAACACAGTGACATCCATACCTGGTGATTTGAGAATTTGCTTCCATGATTCATTATGAAATTCTCTGTTCTTAAACCATATTTCTCCATGTCTAAGCAATCATGTTGCTTCTGCAATAAAAACCTCTGTGACAGTGAATTTAACATCTCCAACTTCAACTTCGGCTCCTTTGAATGACCTTGCAAATGTTTTAGTAACTTCTTTGTGGAAGCCATTAAATTTCTCAAGGAATTGTAGCCATCCTGCCTGTTGCAACATTTCTCTGCTTTGAGGGTATCCTTCCAGGTATTTTGTGCCCACTGGTTCAGTTCTCACGATGAGGCCCATAATTTCTTCTTCAATCTTCGGATTAGTACTCTTTCTGCTCAGGGAGACAATGACTTCAACCTTCAAACTGATATTCCTCTGCTTCACGGTGATAGTGCTTCAATCTTCAAACTGATATACCTCTGCTTCACGGTGATAGTGGCTTCAAATTTCAAACTGATATACCTCTGCTTCACGGTGACAGTGGCTTCAACTTTCGAACTAATATACCTCAAACTGATATACTTTTGCTTCACGGTGACAGTGGCTTCAACTTTCAAGCTAATATACCTCTGCTCACGGTGATAGAGATACCTCTGTTTTACAGAATGAAATGATGAAGGGTTGGCTACGGGATGGAGTAATAGGGAGTGATTACGGAACGAGTTAATGAAGTGAGGTGAAGAAAACAAATCAATGAGTGAAAAGACTGCGGAGATTTTTTTTTACAACGGATTCAAAAATCATCATTAAATGATTTGGCTGGGTGACGTAAAAAAATCAAACACTTCAGCCTTTTAACCGCTTAAATGATGATCGGGTATAGAATTTGAAATGAAGGATTTTTATCCAAAGTTTTGCGGAGGGTATATTTGGCATGATCAATAAAAATAATCAAAACAACTTTTCAAATGATTCATAACTAAACTATACTAAAGTTTTTCATGAAATGCCATTATAATCAGAACTTTTTACCTTTGCTTTTCATCTGCTTTTTGTGGTCTTTATATACCTTGTTCTCCTCTGGACACCATTACTTTGTGAGTCTTTATAATCCTTCTTGATTCTTCTTGTTCATGGATATACTGGATCATCTTGTTTCATTTCAAATCTCTGTTGATCAGTGCCTTCAGGATCTGTAGCTGCGGAATGACTGTCTGGCTGCGGAAAGTCTGATTAGCTGCAGAATGTCTGTTTAGCTGCAGAATGTACCTGTAGAGAATTTTAATCATGGAATGGAGTGGTTTGGAATATACATGGAATATTTTATGGAATGGGTGAAGATAGATGATGAAACATGGTATAATGGAATATGTATGAAGTGAATAATGGAATGGGATGGATTACAATTTATGAAATGGAGTGGAAGAATATAAGAAATGGCCTGCAATCCATGACATGTGTTATTCATTTGCAGAAAGACATCAAACTTTAAATTTTGATATGGAAATGAGGTGGATGAAGTATGGAATGAGATAAATGAAATATGGAATGAAGTGAAGTATGAATGAATGAATGAAATGGAGTATAGATGGATAAGTAAATGAAATGGAATGAAATGAGATGGATCATAAGTGCAATGGATCTGAACTTATGATTTTGTAACAGCTGCTTGCAGAAACAAAATGGAAAAGTTAGAGTGTCAGAAAGACTGATTTTCACCCTATCTTTTCTGTATAAACATGCCAATCAGTGATTGGTTTTCATGTTTATACTTTATTTATTTTTTATTTTTTATTTTATTTTTAAATGACTTCAGAAAATTCAATCAAGTTGATGAAGAAGAAAGATTCTTCTTCATTAACTTCACATCACTGTTTTCATGGAACTTCTTGACAAATTCTTCTCTTGAGAGTGGTTTGTGATACAACTTCAATCTATGACCATTCACAAGAAAAGTGACCTCTTCTTCATCTATTGTCCTGATTTTTACTGCTTCATTGTCAAAAATTTTAACAATTTCATATGGCCCTAGCCAATGTGTTTGAAATTTACCTTGAAAATCCTTGAATTTTGAATCAAACAAGAGAGCCCAGTCACCTTCTTTGAACTTCTTCTCTTTGATGTATTTTTCATGCCATCTAGTCCTTTGCTATTGGACTAGACTTGTTTTTTGAACTGCATCTTGTCTGATCTCATCCAATTCATTAATCTACTCCAATCTATGCTTTTGTGCCTCTGTTAAATCAAGTCCTAGCTGAACTGCCATTTTGAAAGTTTGAATCTGGAACTCTATGGGAAACAAAACTTGCTTTCCATAAACAAGTTCATAAGGAGTATAGCCTGTTGTGTTTCTCCATGTAGTTCTATAGGCCCACAAGGCTTCAGGAAGCCTATCTACCCAATCTCTTCTATGTAAATGAACAGTCTTTGTTAGGATTCCTTCAATGACCTTATTAGTAGATTCCACTTGACCATTTGTTTGTGGATGATAAGGAGTAGATTTTCTATGTTTGATTTTGTACCTCTCCATCATTTGCTCCACTAGCCTTGATGTAAATTGAGCTCCTTGATCTGTAACAATTTCCCTTGGGACACCAAAACGAGTAAAAATATCCTCAAAAAGAAAAGTAACTACGGATGCTTCATTAGCAACAAGTAATGGCTTGGCTTCTACCCATTTAGTAACATAATCAGTGCAAACTAATATATATCTCTTTTGTCTTGATGGAGGACTAATAGGTCCTACAAAATCCAAAGCCCATTTTTCAAAAGGTTCAATATGTACTGAGGTTGTAATGGAATCTCACCTGAAGGAGAAGGTTTCCCTACCCTTTGGCAACTGTCACACCTTTTGACATACTCTTTAGCATCTTTAAACAAGGATGGCCAATAATATCCTAAATTAAGGATCTTATAGGCTGTCCTCTTATCAGCAAAGTGTCCACCACAAGGTTCATCATGACATGCTTTGAGAATCTCGGGCATCTCATCTTCACGAACACATCTCCTAATGATCAAATCTGGACCTGTCTTGTACAACTCATTAGCAACCCATGAATATTTTGCACTGTCATAAATGATTTTTCTTTTATCTCTTGCATTCATTATTGAAGGAAATTTTCCTGAAACTAAATAATTAGCAATGTCAGAAAACCAAGGAGTTTGAGTAGAAATTGCAAAAAGATATTCATCAGGAAATTGATCTTCAACTGGAGTGTCATCTTTGATGTTTTGGAGTCTAGATAGGAAATCAGCTACTGTGTTTTTTTTTCCAGGCCTATCTAGAATGGTAATGTTCAATTCTTGTAAAAATAATAACCATCTTATGACTCTGCCATTAGTAATTGATTTTTTCATTAAGTATCTAATTGCAGAATGATCAGTGTGAACAAAAGTTTCATAGCCTGTTATATAGTGTCTGAATTTGTTTATGGCATGAACAACAGCTAAAAACTCTTTTTCAGTTACAGTATAGTTTAACTCTACAGGAGTCAAATTTTTACTGGTATAGTAGATGGCATAAGGAATCAGGTCTTTTTGTCCCAATACTGCTCCTAGAGCTGTATCAGAGGCATCTGTTGAAATATGAAAAGGTAATTTTCAGTTAGGTCCCCTTAAAATAGGTGCTTCAGAAATTTTTGTTTTCAGGGTTTCAAAGGCTAACTAGCAATCAGAATTCCATTTGAATTCACAATATTTGGTAAGTAATTTGAAGAGTGGAGATGCTATCTTGGTGAAGTTTTCTATAAACCTCCGATAATATCCTGTAAATCCTAGAAAACTCCTAACATCCTTTTGACAACTTGGAATAGATAAGTTAGAGATAACTTCAACTTTTGACTCATCAACTCTAATCCCATCCCCTGAAATGTGATGCCCCAAAACAATACCTTCAGTAAACATCATGAAACATTTCTCATGACTAAGTGAAAGATTTGCTTCTTGACATCTCTTTAAAACTTTTTCCAAGTTTCCTAAGGCTTCTTCAAATGTGTTTCCATAAACTGTGAAATCATCCATGTATACCTCTACACAATCATGTATTAGATCTGAAAAAATTCCTAATACTGCCCTTTGGAATGTTGCAGGTGCATTGCATAATCCAAATGGCAATACTCGATAAACATAGGTACCCCAAGGACAGGTAAATGTGGTTTTGTCTTGATCTTCAAGTGCTACTTGGATTTGGTTGTAACCACTAAACCCATCTAGGAATGAGAAGTACCTTTTGCCAGCTAATGTATCTAACACTTGATCTATGAAAGGTAAGGGAAAATGGTCTTTAAGAGTAGCTTTTTTTAATTCCCGGTAGTCAACACATACCCTCCATTTACCATTTTTCTTTGGCACAATTACCAAAGGAGAAACCCATTGACTATCTGAAATGGGATAGATGAAATTGACATTTAACAATTTTTGCAATTCTTCTTTAACAATCTCCCTAAGATTTGGATTCATCCGTCTTTGAGGTTGTCTGATTGGTTTACAATTTTCCTCTATATAGATGTGATGAGTGCAAGTCCTGGGGCTTATCCCTTTCATGTCAGTGTACTCCCATGCATATGCAGAAGAATGTCTCTGTAATATCTTGACTAACTCTTCTTGTTGAGATTTTTCTAGGTTCTTGTTTATATTCAAAGTTTTGCCTGGAAAACTTAAACAGAGAAATACACTAGATAAAGTTACTCCTTCCTAAGGCTTGTTAAACTTACTAGGATGGATTCATTCTAAGAATGAAATTATACACTCAACATATGTTATCCTCTTCACACTGGCTATCAGAAAAAAAAGAGGTACTCGTTAGCAATAACTGGGGAAAATTGAAAGTGGAACATCCTATGTGTAACAGATTGAACTTATCTTTTGAATTTTGGAACCTTAAGCCCTGGATAAGGAGACAAGGTTCACATAATGTGGGAATTGAGAAGATAAGTTATGTGCCTCATGTTCCATGGTGTTTTATCGCTGAATTGGGGTTCGTATTGAAGTTGGGGTCATCGAGGATAGCTAGCAATTTTTAATTATTACAAGGGGCAATCTTTCCCACATTTAATTGTCACTTACTTTTTACTATAAGCCTGCATAAGTGATCCTCTCCCCAGTCGAATGTGTTACTATGAATCTTTTGTCGAAGTGTACGAAAAAAGACCACTTTAGCTACGCATAACTTATAGCCCTAACATCAAAAATGGCTGCCAATATATTCAGATCTGCAGTTAGTTGTCAAGACAAATACTGCAAAAATCCAGATCTATGCATAAAAAGACATTAAGCAATAAAAATAATTTTTGCTTCATACATCCAATAGACAAGACAAGAACAATATTTTTTAAAGAATTTTATATTAAGGGCACCTGGGAGGAAAACAAGAAAGGTGTTTCCAATTCTCCTCTATGGGATGAGTTCTTGAAAGTCCTCAACACTTCAAATCTAGAATTTCTCTCTCTTGTTAGTGTAGAAAACCCAGACAAACATAGAACTCAAAGGGGGCTCACAAAGTGAAATAATAGAAAATTTGACAATGATAATGGCTCAAAGTCAGACCAAGAGCATAGATCTAGAGTGATCTAATAGGCAACAAAAGGTGAAGAATGGTATGAAAAAACCCTCCTATTTATAACAAAATATTGGGTCTTTCTAGATCTTGGTGCATGATTAAAATAATATTAACCAAATCTAGATCCACCTTTTATGGAATATTTTATTATATTTGTTGGAGGGAAAAGGTATTTAACTTGAGTCAAATCCCTTTATTTGTAAATAATAAATAAATAATGATTTATTTATCATTTTAAAGAAATGGTTGAATGATAATTAAATAAATAATGATTTATTTAATTATTTATAAATGATTTAGTCATATTTAACAAGGAATATTATTTAAATAAGATTTAAATAATTATTTCTAGAAAATAAGAAGATAAATAAGGATTTATCTAATTAATTTCCTTGTTTTGGGTTAAATATGACTAGGAATAATAATTAAACTATTGTTTAATTAATTATTCCATGAGGAAAATCAAACAAATATAGATTTGTTTAATATTTCCCTTTGGAGTTTCCTATTTAGACGATAAACAACCTAATAAATGTGTTTTATTAAGTTATTTTAAATAGTGAAAGCAATTTTACTTAGGGTAAAATTGGTCTTACATGGTGTACTTGGGTCCATCTAATGATAATAGGTTAAATTACCAAAAAATGGTGTAACAGATTTCCCCCCAGCGTGCGAGTGTTAAAAACAAATCGTATGACCAAAGTATGTTGTAAGAACTCAATCACCAGACATCAAAAGGGAAGTCAAAGAGAGAAATGTAAGGTAGCCTAATGTGCTGAAGAACTAGACCCTGAGGAGACGAGACTTACAGGTGCAACAAGTCTCTTTTTATGAGAGGGTACCTGTGCTAGAGGCGACGGGGGAGGCATACCTATGCCCGCCGAGACAAAGTATAAAAGAATAATGCGTCCAGTAAACAAGAGACCGAACTATAAAGTACATACTGGCATAAACATGATCCAGATAAAAGATATAATGATGAATCCCACATACATGCTATGCCTGGGATAACAGCCAGGACTTATACAATAATATCCGAGTACATGAGATACAAATACAACCCAAATGCCCCCTATCAACGAGGAAGGGCTCGCAGAATATTATTGATACATGAAAATCAAAGAGGTGCTACAAGCGGCTAAGGCCGACATCATCAAATGTATAGAGTTGCATCGAAAGCTATGAGGAAGAGGTCATCCAGGCATGTGGGGGGCTACCTGCAGGGCCACCCCCTCATGAGGAATGAGACATCTTACACACACACGGGAATCACGGAGAACAACTGCTACATCACTGGACCATCAAGTATAAGGATTTCGATCACGCTGAAAGGAGTTGAAGGTGAGAAACAACCAAGTCAAAGCGAAATAAGTAGTCCCTTTGCCTGATCCAGGGCGCTGAACAAGAGTGGAAGCTGGAACCAAGGTACACTGTCCTCTATTATACCCGTCTTCTGGAATGAATGAACTGATGTCGACAGAAGGAGGTCCGCCATAGGTGAGACAATAAGGAATCCTCAACTAAGGCACGAGAGATAATAGTAGAGTGACTGACGAACTGACACCAATGATGATGATGAGATGGGGGGTACTGAGTAGCGAATGGACGACTTCCCTTGTTAAAGCATAAAGGGCATGGATGACCTGGCAGCGACTGACACAATATCATGAGGGATAGAGGACAGTGGGACTGAAGTCCATAATGTGCGACACGAGAGAGGGACCAAGTAATGAAGGATGGAGAACTATAGCAGGATACAAAGGGACTCGGGATAGACTCCATGAATGCGATGATGACTCAACTTGGATGCTCTAAACAAGGGCGACTTGATGGTGCTGCCACATAGTAAAGGTCCAATGGGGGACCATAAAAACATGAGTACAAGATGGTGACTCACGACGAACATCAACACGAGCAAGGACAAGTATGGAGGCCAAGTGGTGCCCCTAGTATGAGTGTTGTGAGTGAATAAATTCAATTTTGAAGAGGAGTGAAGTGACGCTTCTTGGATAAAATATATCATGGTGAAGTATCAAGTCACTAAAAACTAACAGGTATCCAAAGCTCATGAACAGGCCAGGTCGCACTTTTTGGGGTCTGTTCTGCGACCTAGGTAGCAGGTACTGGGCGGAAAACTACGACCTGTCTCATGAAATGACCTGAAAAGTGAGACCTGTCAGAGAAAGGGGTTTTCAGTGTTGTTTTTTACTGAGATTTGGTCTTTTTATGGTTGAATGGCATAGGTGCCCCCAAGCATGTTGTGGTCATGCCAAAACGTATTTAGAAAAACGGGAATCCAAACACATTTTAATGATGTGGTGCGCCATTTGTTTTTGTTATGGTTATGCAGTTTGAGAAAGGAAATGGAGGATTACCAATCTCGTTTAGTACTACATAGATGACTCAAATGGACTTTAAGTTTTCAAGTTGGCATAGCTGGTGTCACTATCCCAAAGAGAGGATTTGGAGATAATGAACTGATGCTCTCCTAGAAAACCTATAGCTTGGTCAACAAAAATGTCTAAGAGATTGGGTTGCTAATGTAAGATGAAGGAACGATAAGGGGTATCATCCCTAGAGTGATCTGAAGTGATATGGGACTCTATAGGTTCCTCTAAGTGTGGAATAATAATGGTACTAGAGTCGACACGACCAGATACACTAGAAGAGTTGCACAGAATTGCTTCTCCTGGTCGCTCAAATATGGGTGCCCCCTTACCCAAACATTGGGTGTCAATGTAATGGCCACAAGGTGTGTGGTTCGAATGTCTGGGTTCGATGTAAGGGGGGATAAATAAAGTATGGGGTGGTGACTACTTCCATAATGTCGTCATCGTAATAGAAGATGGGGTGACTGGTGGAAGAAAGACCACCTGATGCGGCGAAGCTACCTGACTCGTCATCATGAAAAGAGAGGTTCACATGCGCATCGTCACAAGAGGTGACAGAAGAGTAAGCAAATAAAGGATCTATCGATGTTGAGGCCAGGGTGATCGCTGAAGGAAGTTTAAGAGAAACATCAGGGGAAGTCTCCAAGGGGACTTCCATCGAGGGTCTCATGGATGATGTTAGGTAGAAAATGGTGGTGACAGGCTCCGTCATCTCGACATCGAGAGGGGGAATGTCAATGGAAGCGGGTAAATCCTCAAGCTGACCTGAAGCATACTGCGCAAGTATGGGAGAGGCGGATTGATTTTGCTCAATCTCGTACTCTCGAACTACTTCTAAAAAGGCGCGGTAATGCGTCAGATAGGGACAATGGTGGGAATAATGGCCATGGACACCACACAAGGCACAAGGTTTGTTGGTGCGAATAGTCTTTGGGTTCTTGGCTGCAGTTGAGGAAGAAACAAAGGTTTCAAGGACCATAGACTCAGGGAACGCTACTTGAACCATGGGTTTAATACGGGGCAACTTGAGACAAGTATGTGTGGCATGACCGATGACGTCACACAAGGCGCAAGGCTTTGCGGGCAGAGGAGGGGCAGGGTAAGTTGAGGTGGCCTTGTCTTTGGATGCCCCCTTGCGAGCTTTGTCTTTCTTTCCTGGAGCTGTCACAATAGGAGAAGGGTCATGTGGAGGTGTTGGTGGCACTGTAGCAATGGAAGAAGCTAGGGAAAGTGGTTGAACCGGTGTCAAAGCAAGGTAAGGTTTGGAGTGACCAGGTAGGGTAGCGGCTGGAGGGTCAAGGTACCAGACGAGTATACCCAAGGTCAAATTGGGGAGGGAGAGGGTGGCCATGATGGGAACCGAATAAACTCTGGGAGGGGAAGCAAGGAAAGGTATCTGGATAGCAGGGTAATGGCCAGGAAGGACGACTCCAAGATGGTTGAGGCCTGGTGGAACCGACCCAAGAGGATAGAGGGGCTTATGGGTACCAGTGGTAGGAGAAGGGCCAGAAGGAGGAGGCCCGGCTGGCTAAGACGAAGGGCTAGGAGCAGGTTACGACAGGGGAAGTTGAGGTTGAGGTTGCTGACTAGTCGAAACAGGCCGTTTAAGGTTAGCTCGAAACGATTGCATCATGCAAACATTCGCTAAGCTGGGATCAGAGACAGGAGGAGGAGGAAGACCAGGGAAGGTTCCAAGTAATGAGGAGTCTTTGTAGACGCCGGGAGAGACACTGGTCAAAGAATCGACAGTTTGCTTATTGGCTACAGAAGAGATGGTCGACTCGGGGGAGGTCTGAGATTTTGGCTCATGATATGTCAACTGATCAATGGTGACTATCTTTCCATTATGAGGGAAAAACATCTTGAAGTGGACGAAGGATGGGACAGCAGACATGGAATAGGTGTAGCTACACCCCAAAAGAATGTTATAATCAAGAGGGGCGTTGATAACTTCTATGTCAACACAAACAGTCTTGCCCGCAAGAGTGATAGGACAATTACGGAATAGGCCAATGGGCTGGGAGGCGTGGCCATCCCACGCACGAAGGGTGATTGTGGAAAGGGCCAACTCAGGAGATCCAAGTTGTTTCCAAACCGAAGCAGACATCACATAGGTGGATGCCCCCTCATCAATAATACACCGAGACACGTTAGCGTTTCGGATTTTGACTAGGATTTGGAAAGCGACGGAAGCAGGAAGGGGAGGATGTTCTGATTGACAGGCATCGAAAAAAATCAATTGGTCATCAGCAAGATCTACAACGCCCATGGCAAATAGTAGAGCCTTATTTTGAGAAGGACACGACTGGAGGAGTTCCAGTGTTGAAATGGCAGCAAGAGACTGCGCCAAATCATCTACTATGCTATACGAATGAGCAGCTCGACCAGAAGCAGCATTTCGGCATAATGGTCCCTTAGGAATCTTGGTATGAACCTCAACTTTGGGCTAAGGGATATGCAAGGGACCATCAGATGTCGAAAGAGGCTCGGTAGAACCTGAAGAAGATGACTCGGGGACAGACGGAGCAGGAGGCTTGGGGTACTGACGAGACCGAGTTTGAAGGTTAAGGTCTACGGTTAGAGGTTGATCAGAGTTCATCATGAGGGATCTAGTAATCAGAAGAACCAGAAGGGGAAGGTTTAGTGGCCACCTGTCCGTCAGGTGGTTGAGTGGCCACAAATCCCTGCTGTGCATCCACCTGCTCTTGAGGGGGCAGTGACCACTGTTGCAGGGGTTGAGAAGGAAAGGGAGGCGGAGGTGCTGATGCTAGAGGAGTTGGATCACTAAGCTACGGATATGAATAATAACGGGGTTGGGTAACAGTGTGGTAAACAGAAGGTTGGGCCACAAGAGGAGGCATGTTGTATCTTGGATACATGCTACTGGGATGGGAAAACGTGCGGGAGGTGTTGCCCCCCCCCCTCCCCAAAGAAAAACCATAACCCATGGGAGGTTGGGCGTATGGATGAGAGAGAGCTCCAACGATACCGTTGGTGGCATGAGGTGCCCCCGGTGCGTTGGCACCACCGGGTCTGGGCAGATCAGATAGAATGGTATAAACATAACCCGTCTGAGCGTAGATCATGTCATATTTTAACGCCATTTGGAGGCCGACTTCTTCGGTTTGAGGAAAATGTGATGCGACATCTTTTCCGATAGGAGACAAGAGAGATCTAAGGAACCAGTCAACGTAGATATGGTCTTCGAAGGTAGGGGATTAACATACGCTCTTTCTTCTCTGCCATTCTTGGACATGATCGGATAGGCGGTTCATAGATGATTGACAGAAAGAAGTCAAAAGTTCGATACCAGTGTCATAACAAAGGGGAATCTGGAAGTAAGATAAAAAAGCCTTGCCAGGAGTCGCAAAGGTGGTATGAGAGCAAGTGGCCTGATCAACATACCATTGAGAAGCTGCTCCTATAAGCGTTCGTTGGAACAATCGAATATGGACAGAGTCATCGGTAATGGAGGTAGATGAACACCACATGTGGAAAGATTGAACATGATTTGAAGGATCTTCTCCAGCAAGGCCTTCAAACTTTGGGATGTCGGAAGGGAGCTCGGTCGGGATAACAAGCCAACTAGCGTCATGGTGTATAGGGTTGTTTATTAACTAGTCCAAATCGGGGAGACTGAGGCCTGCCATGAAGGGGAGCAAAGGGACAGTTGATTTAGTTCATGTGGTGGTTCCGCTAGTAACATTCCCAAACTTAGGGTCGAGGTTGCCACTAGCGTTAGGCCCTGGACCAGACATGGTGAAGGTAACATGGGGAGAACAAGAAGTAGGGGAAGAACCCAAAGAATCAGAAGAGGAGTCGAAGTGCGAACGCAGGGGAGGACTAACTCAACGACGGCAGGAAGGAGTATGTCGACCAACCGGAAACTGAGGGTGAAGGCCAAGAACTCTCCTGGATATACGCCTTAGGGGTGCAATGATGACAGCTCAAAGGGAAGAAGAATGACCAACAAGCGCAATAAGGTGCAGAATCAAATGATTACAATGTCAAAACAAGGGCAGAGCGGTGCAGTGTCAATTGATTTTAGAGTCTTTGCCTAGCGGTGTTAACCAGCCTCTTCTTCACTTAGGGTCAGTGTGTGGCATGTGTTAATTTTTAATTTTTAAACCCAGACGTTTTCAGTAAAAGGAAAAAGTGTGATGCGTAACTGAAAATAAATCTGCAGATAACAGTATATAAAACAGAAAATTAATAGCTAACAATGCATCAATCTAACCCAAGAAGGCGGGTCTCTCAAAACTAGTCTAAAAGAGGGAAAAAATCTAGTCAAAACACACTAAAAAGGGGCCAATAGATCTAAGGTCGAGAGGGACAGGGATATAAAAGATAAATCTGCTAGAAAGAGGTGCAGAGAACAGAAAAGAGGCATAGGCAAGGTTGCTACAAAAAAAGAGGAAATCAGCTAAAGGGAAAAGGGACAAGGAGGTGACCCTAAAGGCAAACTCAAACAAAACTATATGAGGTGATTTGAAACGGAGAAGAGCTGATCTAAAAGGAATCTGAAGAGGAGGGATCAGATCTGGAAAAAGGATGGCTCAAACTCTGAAAATTTAGACACCTGCAACATCTAGAAACTCTTCCACAAAAAGTGGAGGGTAATAAAGCCCTAAGGGGCTAGATTCCCACTTAGTTGAGTAAAACAGATCAGAAACAGGTCTAAACGAGCTGAGACAGAAGCTGGAAAACCCTGACAGAAGCTTCAGAAAAACCCAGAAAAATTGTTGAAAATTTGCAGAAAAAAGTGCAGGTCGCAGGTTCTGACCTGTTTTCTGTCCAGGTCACAGATTCTGGGTTGAAAAGTGCGCCTTGCAGTCCAAGTTGCAAGTTCTGGGCCAAAAAATCTGACCTGCAACTCTAGGTGTCTCGGCGGCAGATTTCAGAAAAAGTTGTTGTCTCAGTTGCGGCTGATGTCTGTTACCTGCGCAATAGGGCCAGAAACACACAGAAGTAAGAAATTTTAATGTTTGAGGGTTTTATAAGTGAAAAACAACATAAAAATAGAAAAAACAAAAAGCTGAAAATAAACCCTAGGGTCTGAAGCAGCTGGATATGCAAGAATATGAAAAACGACAGCAGTCATAATTGAAAACCCATGTGGAATCGTTATTTGTTAGTATGAATCTTTTGTCGAAGTGTACAAAAAAAGACCACTTTAGCTACACATAACTTATAGCCCTAACATCAAAAATGGCTGCCAATATCTCAGATTTGTAGTTAGTTGATCAAGACAAATGCTGCAAAAATCCAGATCTATGCATACAAATATATTAAGCAGTAAAAATAAGGTTTTGCTCCATACATCCAATAGACGAGACAAGAACAATATTTTTGAAAGAATTTTATATTAAAGGCACCTGGGAGGAAAACAAGAAAGGTGTTTCCAATTCTCTTCAATGGGATGGGTTCTTGAAAGTTCTCAGCACTTCAGATCTAGAATTTCTCTCTCTTGTTGGTGTAGGAAACCCAGACAAACATAGAACTCCAAGGGAGCTCACAAAGTGAAATAATGGAAAATTTTACAATGATAATGGCTCAAAGTCAAACCAAGAGCATAGATCCAGAGTAATCTAATAGGCAACAAAAGGTGAAGAATGGTAGGAAAAAACCCTCCTATTTATAACAAAATATTGGGTCATTTTAGATCTTGGTGCATGATTAAAATAATATTA
The DNA here is from genome assembly GCA_034641835.2 of Pinus albicaulis. Classification (NCBI taxonomy): domain Eukaryota; kingdom Viridiplantae; phylum Streptophyta; class Pinopsida; order Pinales; family Pinaceae; genus Pinus; species Pinus albicaulis. The sequence goes on from CM076570.1 coordinate 1,303,114,921, forward strand.
GCCAAATCTAGATCCACCTTTTATGGAATATTTTATTATATTTGTTGGAGGGAAAAGGTATTTGACTTGAGTCAAATCCCTTTATTTGTAAATAATAAATAAATAAACGATTTATTTATCATTTTAAGGAAGTGGTTGAATGATAATTAAATAAATAATTATTTATTTAATTATTTATAAATTATTTAGTCATATTTAACAACGAATATTATTTAAATAAGATTTAAATAATTATTTCTAGAAAATAAGAAGATAAATAAGGATTTATCTAATTAATTTCCTTGTTTTATGTTAAATATGACCAAGAATAATAATTAAATTATTGTTTAATTAATTATTCCATGAGGAAAATCAAACAAATATAGATTTGTTTAATATTTCCCTTTGGGGTTTCCTATTTAGACCATAAACAACCTAATAAATGTGTTTTATTAAGTTATTTTACATAGTGAAAGAAATTTTACTTAGGGTAAAACTGGTCTTACATGATGTACTTGGGTCCATCTAATGATAATAGGTTAGATGACTAAAAAATGGTGTAACAGAATGGGTAGATATTATAGAAAAATTGAGTGTATATTCTTTAAGCCGAAAATACTTCCTAGTATGGAGGAGTTTAACAAAGAACCACACCCATACAATGATGTCAACAAATGGTGAAACAAGTGTTGTGATGAAGGGGATAACTCATGGGGCTTGCGATGAAAATTTTGCCTACATGCATTTGAAAAAATTACTGTAAATAACAACATAACCAGAATCAAAGAGAGTGTTGTTAAAAATTCATTCCATTTGATGAAAAAATGTATAATTCTTCTATTACACTTGTTGGAGATAGCAATCCATAGTTTGATATCAAACCAATCAACGTAATTTAGCTCCGTGGTAGATCAGGCCATCAAATGGGTGCAGTTTAACTGTCAAATTTTCAACCTGATATCAGATCCAATGTCCTTGTATTGAGGATGATTGGAGGTAGCTAAGATCCTCAAGCCAAAGTAATAAGGTTTGAATCCACTAGATCAATCCCTCCAATAGCGGATAATAGTGCCTTTTGTTGTGACGAGCACGACTAAAGAACCTCTAATGCCGACATCGTTGAAGACACTTGAGCTAAATCCTCTACAATGTGATACTGTTGAGAAGCTCGTGCGTTCAGATTATAATATGACTTCCGAAAAATGCCCTTTGGAGGTGGTTAGATAATGGAATCACTACTAGGTCTCTCAATTTGAAGAGGACCAGAACTAGGAGGAATGGAAAAGGAAGGGTTATTTATAGCATCCTTTTCCATGGGAGCTTCCAAAGGATTCGGGTAATATTTCGATCAGGCATCGACGGAAATAGGTTCTCTGCGGGCCACAAAGACTTGAGAGCTTACGAACCACTGGGGTTGATCTACCATTTGCGTCTACTGAGAGGAAAATGGTTCTTTCAAGATAGTCGAGGTCTCAGGTGCACCTTTAAGGAGACTAGCAACTTTGACACACCAAGGAAAATCCTTACTGTAATGGTAGTCATCACATATCAAACAAGGATATTTAGGCTTACACTTGGAAGCATCGTCAGCAGATGAATTAGTGGAATTTTGTTTAAGGCTGTCAGATTTGGCTTTACCTTTCCCCTTTCTTTTTTACCTTTTGAGAACTTTCTCCTACGATATATTGAACAACATTAACCTCGTAGGTTTTACCAAGATTCTTCGAGTTGTTCGAAGGAGCGAAGGGCACAGTGGCAGCAGTAGACTTGGACTTCGAGGAAGCCTTTGGTGTACAGTTATCAGTATGGGACATTGTCCCAATAACTCCATCAATGCGAGGCGTAGTACGATCTTGAGATGATGTCGGATCGATTGAAGGTCGTGGTGCACCAAGTAAAAGCTCATATAACGTTCCAGATTAGGAATAGACCAAATCTAGATATTGATCACGGGGGATGACTTCCTCTTCTGTCACACAAAAACCCATGGCGAGATATTTGGTGATTTTAGAAACAAAATATTTTGTGAACCATTCAGTCAACAACTGATCGGGGATCTCAAATTTAATAAGGCGACGTCTGCACTTCCATTTGTGAAAATGATCTGAAATATGTGTAGCAGTTCACTACTTTAGAGATGTCAAGATATGAGTGTTGGTCTTATACTAGATAGGTACCTGGAAATGAGTGAGGAAGGCCATAGCGAGGGTATTGACATAGAAGAAAACACTACGAGGAAGTTCAATGTAGCATTTGGTCATGATACCTGTCAAAGTGCTCCGGAAAAGACACAGACGAATTGAATTGTCAACCCAAGAATTGGAAGAGAACCATAAATGGTACGTCATGACATGATCTTGGGGGTATTCCCCAGATTTGCCATCAAACTTCGGACAATCTCCAGGAATTTTGGTTGGAATTGGAGGCCAATGCAACATATGTTGGATGGGGTTATTTGTTAGCTTAGATATATTTGAAAATTCCAACATAACCGAGAATGGCAAAGGAAGACGATGAGGAGAAAATTATCTTTGGAAGTTACCCATTTGTGGGTTCCAACCTGGTTGATATGGTTGATGCCCACAATAGGGTTGATTTTGACCTTGATATGTATATTGTCCCCATTGTTGTTGGTAGTTGCTGCTAAACGTGGGGAGCCTACTGGAGTTGTTGATAAGGCCCTTCCTAGGTCTGAAATTACGGTCCTTATTGGATATAAGTGTTATACGGAATTTTATTCTATGGATAAATCAAATTCCCTAAGTGTGGTGTTTATAACTTAGAACCATAGGTGAAAGATAACTACTATTTTCTCTAGAACAAACAAATATACAGAAATGAGAAAGAACCTACTTGTAATTCTTTTCTCTCTTCTTCTCCTTTTGTCATTGTTGTCATCGCTCTCAATCCAACTCAAGTCGTTAGATCGATTCCTGCAAACACAAACAGATAACAACAAACAACAAACAACACACAATATACAAATATCCACTTATCTTACTCAAATCAAACTGATTAGATCTGAAATACATACATCATTCAAGAATACATTGCACAATAAATAGAGACATATGTATGGGAAAATAAACAATAATATTTATTAGAGAGTAGGAGGAAAAGATTACAACCAATGGATAGATTTGTCGCCAACTTTCTCCAACTTCATTATAGCCTCATAACATCTAGAATCATCTCAACAACATATCAATACTTTCACTCTCTTATCAAATTAGAATCCAACAACATAACTTTGCACAAAATTCTTCCTCCCTAGCACTAGGATGAGTGCTCAATTTATAGGGAAATTGATGGTAGTTTCTCAATAAATGAATTTCTAAAAATAGGCAAGACATGTTTCCAAGTTCAAAGGTGTTATATGGACACTTGGATTTGAAGTTTGACACATATGGACTCTTCTAGAAGGCACTAGACATGTGGAGATTCCAAGAACAATGAGAATTCCACTCCCAGGTGACCAACGCACTATTAAATGTCAGGAAGTGCACTACAGATCACCCTTGCATGGAGGAATTGGCACTGCAACGCAGTTAGTCCCTTGCAGATGGGCATTGGTGAGTTAGTGGGTCATATAACATATACTTCAAACCTTGGAAATCTCACAATAGAATCCATGAATGAAATATTCTTCACTTAGGGCATATAGCAACTGAAATATAAGGGGATGATAGACCATATTTCATTGGTCCTGGGGATGATGATCAGTTTGACCAGGTCTTTGGGGATGATGCCTAAATTGACTTATAACTGCTGCCCCCTAAAGCATGAAGTCAAAATAACAATAGTATTTGGATGAGATGCTTTACGATGTGATGAGTAGGAACTGAGGCGAACTGTGACCTGCATCAATCTTACAATACATTACATCATGATATTTTCATCTTGATCACGAATTTCTTAGGGAGGCATTCACATGCTCAGCACATAATCTATCTAATAACATGTACATAATTCTGAAAGTCATCTACATTGGAATGATGCCAAATATATACATTCCTACAGATATAGGCCCATGTTCGAATGACAATCTATATGTAAAGTCATTGTACAAATGATGTGTACAAAAATGCTGAAATCGCACCCCGGATGGATGAAACTAGATCCAGGGTCTTCTTATCTCGTTCACTCGATCGTTCAAGTACAATTCTAACCATGCTAATATATGATTTGAAGTCAAACATGGGAAGACATTTTCTGATTACCAGCTAATGATGTGAGCTGTTAGTAGATGCGAGAAAATCACCATTGATGTTAACGGCTCTCAAGGTACTGCAATACAATTTGCAAGGCGTGCATAGATTGTTGAGATTCAACAAGATTATGAGTTTAGTGAAAAGATTCGCCTTCACTAAGTGGGCTCGCAGGCTATTTTTGGCACGAGTCTATTTTTAGACATGATGATCATATTTCAAAAGTTGCAGGATGTTATTTGTGGATGGTTGATCAAGTTGAAAAAATAGATGAAAATATAATTTTAGAATATTGGGCGAAGTCTATTTATAGATCGGCAATCTAAAAATAGATGCATGTCGATTATTATTAGCTCTTAATAATAATCAAACTCTAAACAGCAACTTATTCTCTTGGAGCACTTCAGTTCAATGCACAAATGTGGCACATCAGCTGACAGAAGGAATTACGCTATTCCCAAGGGTCTACTGGAGCTAATGCATGAAGGACTCAGTTAGAACTCAAGTGGCAGAGTTATGACACAGTTGGAAGAAGTAGTTATGGAGTTGTATTCAGTTCAACTTAGTTAGACTCAGTTGAGCTAATTGTATCTAGTCTAACTTATTGATACACTAGTGAGAGTGGAGTGAATTAATTAGTTTATTAATTCATAAATAATAAATCATTAATCAACTGAATAATACATCAGTTAGCTACAGTGCATGGCAGTTTCAGTGGAGACCAATGGAGAGATAGGTGAAAGGGCAAGATAGACTATCTTTTGTGACTACAATGATGCATTGATTGCATCACACTCAGTGGAAATGCCAATGAGGATTGCGCAGTCAAGGATGGAGTAATTCAAATTCATTCAGAGCTATTCTTTAGCAAAGATTGCGCAGTGGAGACATGCTAGCAGGTGGCAAAGATCGGTGCATGGATTTGAAAGATTGGTCCTGATTAGTGTATGACGATTGTACTGTACTGAGAGCTTGTGATAAGCTTTGTATGCTTGTATGAGATTGTCATATGATCTCCATGTTACATAATATATAGTTGGGGTTTTCAGCTTCAGGCTTTCCCGGTTAAAAACTGTGTTATGTGCGATTGAATATTTTTTGTTTATGCTTCACATGTGTGTGCAATTAATTGTTTTTGCAAAAGATTAACAAGTGGAATAGATTCAGTATCTCACATAAAGTTAAATAGTGTGAGATCGGGTGGATCTTGGACATATGCATGCTTAGTGCATATAATTTCTACATGGTATCAGAGAATTGTTGATTGAAGATTGCAATTGTGAAGTGAGTTTGCGCTGGTGGACAATTCGAATTTGCTACAAAAGATTCTTGGTGCAGAAATCGAGTATACATTGAAATGTCTTTCAACGGATTGAGATTGGAGTATGCCCTTGATGGGAGCTTGAATTACATAGCGTGGAAGGGCAGGATGGAGGCACTGCTGGAGGATAATGGTCTGAAGGAGTTCATCGATAGCGATGTTCCTACGCCGAGATCTAGTGATGCTGCATTACTTGATGCATGGCAAAAGAAGACTGCAAAGACGAGGAGTATTCTGTTGGAAGGTGTGAAGGACCATATTGTGTCCAGCCTTCATGGGAAAGCCACTCCATTCTTAATGTGGAAGGCTTTGACAGACTTGTTCCAAAGCAGAAGTGACCAGAGGAAGTTGGCGCTTAAAGACGAGCTCATAAAAATAAAAATGGAGAAAGGTGACAGTATTCCAAAATACCTCACGAAGTTTGTCCACTGCAAGGATGAACTGGGAAGTGTGGGGGTTACTGTTTATGAAGAAGACTTGGTGAGCTTGGCTCTCCTTGGGCTTCCAAAGAGTTGACATAGCTACGAAGACTCTGTCAATGGACGAGAGAAACTACCAAGATGGGAGCGACTTTGGTCGGATCTTGTGCAGGAGGAGATAAAGTGGGGTACCAGGGATGGATCTTCATCGAAGAATGAAGATGAAGAGAATTGCGCTTTGGCTGCCAAAGCAAGAAGAGGGAAGGGGAAGAATATTCTTAAAAATCCGGTGCTAAAGGCAAGAAGCAGGATTTGTCCAAAGTGAAGTGTTTTCACTGTCACGAGCATGGACATTTCGCCACTAACTGCCCACAGAAGAAAAGAATAAGTAGGTTGCTGGATCTACAGCTGGAGAGGCCTTAGCCTCGCAATTTGAGTAGGATTTTTCCTTGATCGCATGCTTGGTTTCAAGCTGCATGGGATCGGTGTGGTATCTTCACAATGGTGCGTCTTTCCATATGACGGGAGACAAAGAGTTGTTTAGTGACTTGGAGGAAAATGACCTCCAACTGCATATAGAGATGGGTGATGATGGTCCGTACAGTGCGACTGGCATTGGGACCATTACCTTTGAGAGGGAGTCCGGTAATCCATTCTTGTTGAAGAATGTCATGCATGTTCCAAGTCTGAAGAATAACTTGGTCTCAGTCGCAACGCTGGAAGACAAGGGTTATGATGTTTTTTTCAGTGAGGGAAAAGCCTTCCTTCTAAATAAAACAACGGGTCAAACTAAGAAGATAGGGGTTCGAATTAAGAATCTCTACAAGCTGAAGATAGATGGTTGTGCTGAAATAGTGGGCAAAGCAAAGAAAGTGGTGAGCCAGGATGAGGGCGAATTATGGCATAGGGGATAGGGCCATCTTCACCATGGCGCTTTGAAGATTTTGCAGCAAATCTCTACTGGACTTCCCAAGGGTACTCTTGCGCAGTTAGATCAGTGCAAGGGATGTACCATGGGTAAGTTTTTGAAGGCCACCTTTCATGAGAAGGAGAACCGTGCTTCAGTGATCCTGGAGAGAATTCACACAGACGTGTGTGGACCATTCTCGGTTGCTTCAACAGCAAAGCACAGGTATTATGTGATATTTGTTGATGATTATTCTCATAGATGTTGGATCTTCTTCATGCAGAAGAAGAGTGAAACGTTCTCAAAGTTATGTGAGTTCAAGGCATTGGTGGAGAAGGAGTCGGGGAAGCAGGTGAAAGCTCTAAGGAGCGATAATGGTGGTGAATACATCTCTGGCGAATTCAAAGACTTCTGTACCAAAGGAGGAATTCGAAGAGAACTCAAAGCGCCTCATAACCCACAACAGAATGGGGTCGCAGAGAGAAAGAACAGAACGATCGTGAGTGTTGCACGAGAGATGCTGCGTGACCAGGGCCTACCGATGCACTTGTGGGTGGAAGCATGCAACACTGCGGTTTATGTGCAAAACCGTTGTCCTCATAGAGTACTCGGCATGAGTACACCCGAGGAAGCTTTTACTGGTAAGAACCCTCATATTTCTCCTTTGAAGATTTTTGGCTCACCTGTTTACATTCATGTGACGAAGGACGCCAGGAAGAAGTTGGCGCCGACTGCAGAAGTTGGGATATTTGTGGGGTACACAGAAACACCAGGCAAGCGGAGTTGACGAATCAAAAGGAGGGGGTGCTCAAGGGTCTCGTCCTTTTCTCGGATTCCGCCAGTGATACCTACGAGATCCTCTGGGGAACATTCCCTAACGACCTCTATAATTGGTTGCGGAGATCACAGACCAGTGTACCTAGAGATAGCTCGTGGAGAATAAACCGCAAGTGGGTGCACAGAGATCTGGTGGCCCTACATCGACTGGATACTGAGTTGACCCGCGCGGTGGATTTTTGGGTAGAGACCATGTTGGACGGATTCATTGTGGAGTTCACCGCAGAGTGCTACCAATCCTTCTCAAAATTTGAGGCCATTTTCCACTCTGGGCTGAGATGGAAACTGCTCAAGGAGATTCCGCTGTGGATTAAGGCCTTGATGGTGGACGAAGGGCTGATAGAATTCCACAAATCGACCATGGAAGCGTAAACCCCCCCAGTGCTGGGGGAAGGGCTGAAGGGATAGAGGCCATGTGAAGTTTGAAGCGGGGGGAGTGGGGAATGGATGCTGAGGCCGCAAGGAAGTTGAGGGAGTGACGTGCACATCGAAGGGCACAAATTGCCGACAGGTGGCGAGAAAGGGTGATGCGGGAGTTGAAGCGACAGGAAGAAAATAGGAAGAATCAAAAGGAGGCGCCTCAGAGGGTAGTAAGTATGGACACCCAGGCGGATACCCGAGAGAGGGAAAGGACTGCTATGGGAGTGCAACAGGTGCATGGGAGCCCAGCTAGGATAGAAATGGAGACGACGACTGACAAGGACGATACAGGTGTGCAGCCCGAAGAAGGTTCCGATGGTGAATGGTACATTGTGATACAACGGTTGTTTCAAGAGCGGTCGGCACTCATCTCTCCAGGCAGCCCTACTTCCCAGAATGGACACGGCAAGGATCACTACCTTCTCCTGGTACTCTACAACCCTCTCAGTAATATTTTCGTTAAGTTACAAGCATTAAGTCGATTACATAGTAGTTCAGTGTCGCATGTTAGTAGCGGTATTACTAGTAGTATTACAGCCCCTGGGGTATAGTCACACAACCAGGACCAGGAGGGTTTATTCTGGTCACCCCTTCACAAGCAAACATGGCTGGGTCATTCACCCGGTATCCAGAATTCTCTGGCTGAGGCAACGACGATGTGGAGCAACACTGGTATCTCTGCGAAACCATATGGAGGGCTCAGCAGACGCCTGACGCAGGGAAGTTAATAGAGTTCCAAACCACACTCAGAGAGAGGGCTCTGCGATGGTTCATCAAGTCGTCTGAGGCTCATCCGAATCCGGTAATAGATGACGTTAAGCGGGACTTCATCCGCAAATTCAAGCTTCCCCAGACCGACCAGCAAGGCCTGTCGGAGCTCTGGGAAATTAAGCAGAAAGAAGGAGAGACTGTATGGGAGCTGATGCGCCGATTCAAGGACGCAATTGAGAAACTCAGCTACCCGATCGATCCAAACCATCGGAGGGATTGGTTCATCAAGGCTCTACTTCACTTGACACGAACCCGCCTCACCCAGCAGAAGATTGACAACTTGCAGGACACTTTGGAACAGGCCATGAAGATAGAGGCCATGGCGGGCTACCCTCAGGAATATCGGGGAGGGCCAGCCCCGCAGGATCCTTCCTTGGTAGGATTGCAACATCAGGTTGCCAGTTTGACTGAAAAGCTCAAGGAGATGCAGCCAATGTGACCAGCCAGGCCGAACATTTGGTGCACTCATTGTCTGGTTGAAGGCCACGTCGCAACCGAGTGTCCCCTGTTGCGTGGCACAGGGATGGGACCCTCTGTCGCTGCAATCCAGTAGGGTCCATCTACAGGGGATGGCGCGGAAATGAACCCGCAGGGGGTATTATACCAGTCGCAACAGCCTTATGCGGCGTTCCCACCTCAATCAAACACAACCGCCACGGAATATTGTGAAATTTGTCGGACGATGGGCCATCAAACTCGAATGTGCCCAATTCTGCAGAAGTACTCCAGCATACCAAACAATGCATACTGTAAGTTTTGTGCTTGCACGACACACAACACTGAGCAGTGCAAGGCTCTTGATGCTTTGGCGGACCGGTTGGACCGACCCTCCTATCGGGTGAACGAGGCTTCCAGGGGCCGAGGAGGCGGTATGCACGGCGGCCGCACAGGGGGCCGGGGTCCGCTGAAATGCTACAACTGTGACCAGGAGGGTCACGTGGCTTGGGAATGTCCCCTTCCCCGCGCCCATGGTGTTCCCAGTGCTGCGTGAATGCCCATGCAACAGAGGAATGCCCAGAACTTATCAAGAAGTGGGAGGAACGAGCATGGCATCAGGCCACAAATTTGGTCAACTCCGAGCCACGGGGGACCGCGACTCAGGCCATGCAAAACGTAGCTATTGTGACGAGAGGTGGTAAGAAGACAGGGGAGGACGCTCGCGGAAAGGAGCCGGCACGAGTTAGCTGGCCAGCCTCCCCGAACCAGTTAATCAGGCCGGAGGCACAAAAGAAGTATTTCCAGGAGGCGGTAGAAGCATTTGCTCGGCTGAGAGGAGCCGAAGGCTTGGAGGTGCCCCCGCCGACAGATATCAGTGAGCAGAGCGCCACAGGAACCTTGATTGAGGAATGGCTCCAGTTATTCCTCAAGATTGTTGACAATGCTGCGATGCGGCAGCAGCTAAAGCATACCTTGGAAGGTGCACTGCAGGAGACTATAGGACCAGGGGAACCGGTGAGCACAGCCCCCCAGTACATTCCGCGGGTCAAGCGGAACAAGCGTTGAACGGGAAAAGAGATCCGGCTTAACACGCAAGTTGCGGGATTCCAGATCAGAAACACTATGCTTGACTTAGGATTTGACGTCAATATCTTGCCGCGGAAGACATGGGAGGCTCTTGGCCGACCACGGCTGACCTACTCGCCAATCCAGCTTAGAATGGCAAACCATTACTGCATTGTGCCGATCGGCCGACTCGAAGGTGTCGAGGTCGACATTGCAGGGGTGAAGACTTACACGGATTTTGAAGTTATTGATATTATGGGGCACAGTGATCCTTACCTTGCCCTGTTGGGTATCGATTGGGCTTTCGAGAATTACGCTATCATCGACCACAAGAAGGAGCTGATGATCTTTGAGGATGGAGAGGTCCGGGTCACTCAGCCTCTCGACCCGTATCAAGGCCCGAGATATACTGAAACAATGGATAACCGAGAGGATGCTCGGATGTTGGACAACCTCTATCAGATGACCACGGGGAAGCGGGAAGACTATATTAACCCGACCGCGACCGGCTCTGTCAGTTGGCGCAGTGACCAGAGCTCGGAGCTGGGTTCGGAACTACCATGGGAAGACTGGCAGCAGGGTGGGTATGAGACCAACACGCGAAGGTGTGCCAAGATTGCCCGGGTTCGGTGGATTGGTGCGGAGATCCGAGGGTATCCCACCCTGTCGAACATGCAAGCCATCAATACCTTCATTGCAAAAGTAGAAGACACGGTACCAAAAGGGAGTAGGATACCACTTTTGGACGTAGCGCTGCAATTCACATCAGCATGGTGGTGGAAAAATCACCGCAACACTCTGACGCGGTGGAGTCATGTGGTGGAGGCTTTGAGAGCACGGTTTAAAGAATACAAAGGACCTCGCAGCAAGCATAGGTACTACGAGACTTATGATCCAAAAGACCACCTTAAAACCTGCGAGGAGCAGTGGCGAAGTATACGGTACCTAGAAGAGCTGTGGGTTCATCGGTTCGTCCACTCTTTAGATACCATTCCCCACGCGTGGTACTTAGAAGAAGAGCGGAAAAGAGGGACCAGCTCCTGGCCAGAAGTCGGGAGCAAATTTGTGCGGTGTTTTTCCTTCGAAGGAGAGACAAAGTTGGTGTCCCGGGCATTACGAGCAATCAAAGGGGTATTGTTTCTCTGTGATTCGGGGACTGACGGGAGCACCTTAACATTACATCCTGAGGGCAAGCGTGAGTTGGCCTGCCAGCGGGTTGATGGTGATCCGGACAACGACGGTCTGGAGGACCTAAGGCACCTGTACTTCGAAGAGAAGGAAGGCGAGCGGAGCATCAAAGACGAGCCAACCACTGAGGGCGTCCATCTGCTCCCACTGAAGACAAAGAAGTTGAACATCGGTACGGATGAAAAACCCAAACTAGCTACGGTTGGAGATTACTGGGACGAGGAGACGACAAAGGAAATTTTCAGCCTCCTCCAGGAATACGAAGACCTATTTCCTTCATCAGTTACAGATTTGAAGGGCATTAAAGGTGACCTTGGAGAAATGCGCATTGTGCTAAAACCGGACGCCAGGCCCGTGAAGCACCGACCCTATCGGTTGAACCCGCGGATCAAAGAAAAGGTCAAGGTGGAGATTGATAAGATGTTGGCAGCAGGTCTAATATTTCCGATGGAAGAAGCGGAGTGGGTGAGTCCTATCATCATTCAGAATAAGAAGGATAACTCAGAAATCCGAGTCTGCGTCGACTACCGAAGTCTGATCAACCCCTGCATTCATGATCCGTTTCCCACTCCTTTCAACGATGAAGTATTGGATCATGTTGCGCGAGATGAAGCTTACTCCTTCACTGATGGCTTTTCGGGCTATCATCAGGTGCGCATTGCGGATGAAGACAAGACGAAGATGACGTTCACCACCAAGTGGGGATCGTTCGCATACCACGTGATGCCGTTTGGCTTGAAGAACGCCCCGGCCGTGTTTTCTCGGATCGTCATCACTGCTTTTCGGGAGTATATCCACAAGTTCCTAGAAGTCTACATGGACGATTGGACCGTCTACAGTTTGCTGAAGAAACACGCCATCCTGTTGCGTATCATGTTCGATCAGTGTCGCCAGTTGCAAATTTCCTTGAACTTGAAGAAATGTATTTTTGCAGTTCCTTTCGGCACGCTGTTAGGACACATGGTGTGCAAGCAAGGGGTCTGCGTCGACCCCGCCAAGGTAGCAGTGATCATCCACATGGAAGCCCCCGAAATGGTGAAGCAGTTGCAGGCATTTCTAGGGCACACAAGTTATTAACGACGGTTTATCCAAAACTATGGGAAGATCACTGCTCCCTTAGAAAATCTCTTGCAGAAGTCGTAAGTGTTCCAGTGGACAGAGGAGTGTCGGATGGCCCTTGATGCCTTGAAGGAAAAACTGGCAACGGCGCCCATTCTGGTTCACCCAGATTGGGATTAGCAGTTCCACGTGCACATTGACGCTTCCAGTATTGCACTGGGGGCTGTCTTGGCGCAACCAGGGGAGACGACAGTTGACCACCCGGTTTACTTCGCCAGCCGCAAATTGTCGAATGCCGAGCGGAATTACACCACTACCGAGCGGGAGGCCCTTTCAATGGTGTTATAACATCATTTTTCACCTTCATATGATTCATGATTGCTTTTATTGCTTTGGGCACCCATTCCTACAGACTTGAACAAAATTCACTAAAAAACAGTGTTAAAATTCCCATACACGGTTATGCCCAGACTTTTCCGCGAGTATACGCAAGTCCATATGTATTTTTCCGCGTATGCCATTAAAATCATAAAAAATATATATAAAAAATCCCTATTTTCGGGCTAGGTTGATGGTTACTCTGGTAGTTCAACCACCCCAGCATGTGGCCCACTGTTTCCAACTGATTGAAACTACTTTGAGGGAGTATAAAAGCCCCTCATGTGCATGGCCTAAGGGAGAGAGAAATTTTATAGACATTATACTTTGTTGGAATCCCAGTTCAAGTCTGATTCCCCGTGCCACCTGCACTTTCCTAGATTTATACAGGAAACCCTTGTTTCCTGGAGATGTTCATCCATTTATATGCCATCTCGAGTGCACAAGTCTTGGAAGAATCTTAGCGAGGCAAGGGCGGGACGAATCCGGATGACGGTCTGCTCGAAGATCGTGGAAGGGTTCAGTTGATCTCTCCACTTTTACTACTGTACATGATGTTCGTGATAATGAAGAACCATCTTGTTCCTGAACTCGTGTGTTAATGTTTATTTATGTGTGTGAAAAGATTATCATTTAAGTATTTATTATGGTTTATATAATGTTTCACATGGATTACACTAATGTTTAGGAGAATTATATGCTGTACAACTAGGTTTCCGTGCACGTTTTTTCTTGTTTTCCAGGTTGAAGGCGGAAGGAGAGTTGCTGGGGGTTTGGACCCCGCGGGATCTACATCGAACGTAGGACCTCGGGTGAGTTCTGCTATCGTTGTTAACTAGTTTTTTGCATTCAAGTATGGTTGTGTGTGAGTCCTTCTGAATAGCATGCCCTGCTCTGTGGAGGTTTAGACCCAACAAACCTCTAGGGTGATTTTCCCCGAAACAGAACTGGCGACTCCGCTGGGGACCACATTCTTGTGATTCCCCTGTTGGGTGGTTTCCGCTGTTTGATAGGTTTCCAACAGTTTTAACTTTTATTTCCAGTCCAGTTAACTCTTTCTCAGTCAGACTGAAGTCCTGGTTTCTTATCCATGCTTGATCTTTTTTATTTTTCATTATTTACCTTTGTATACACGGGTTTGTCTGCACACAGACGCGTATACACGCAGTTTTTGTTAAAGGTAGTCGCGTATACGCGGGTTTCCTTTAGCACAGTCGCGTATGCACGCTTGTTACTAAACTGTCAAGTCGCGTATACCTGGGTCAATTTTGAAATTTTAGGTTTTTAGGCTTTTTAGCCCTGTCTGCTTGTGGAGACCTATTTCTGCAGTGTCTTTGTATCCTTTGGATTGTGTAGAAAGTGGTCTTTGGTCTTTTCTTTCTCTGGTTTGATTGAAAACTAGCTTTTTGGCAAATCTTGTTTCTTGTGCTGGCATTTCTGGTTTGAGTACCAAGATCTCTTCCTGGGGATTCTTGGATGTTCTGCTTCATCAGAACATAGAGCTTTTGCTCATTTTCTCTTTCCTACCTTTGTGTCTTGCCTGGCATTTCGATTTTTGCCCATTTCTTGGTTGGTTTTCTTGAGTTCAGTTGACTAGCTCTTGTTGCAATTTTTGAAGAGTCTTTCTAGGTTCTTTGAAGTTTTTGTTTGCTACAAGGTTGTACTATTCTTCTAGGCTGAGTGTTTGAGTTTCTTGCCTTCTTTTGCTCATATAAATCTTGCTACTAGCTAGCCCTATAAGGTTTAGAGCATTTTTGAAGTTTTTGCTTGAAATTCAGAGTTGTTTGGCTTGCAATTTGATAGTTTTTCTTGGTCCTTTCGAGCTCTTCCTTTTTATAAAACTCAAAAGCTCAAAAAACATTTTGTTTTGTCATTTTCTTTTGTTTTGCATTTTTGTTTTCGTTTTGTTATATCTGTTGAAGCTTTGTTGAGGTTTCTTGCCTTTGGTTTTTGACTTGGTTTTGGAAAGGAATTGTCATTGGTTTCTTCCTCTTGTTTCAAGCGTTTTTGGTGTCTTTATATTAAGAGTTCTGATTTTGGGAACTAGCTTTCTGGACAACCAAAAAGAGATAAAACTGAAGGATCTTTGGGAAATTTCTCTCTGCTTTAGTAGATTTTGCATCTTAGAATTTTCATGCTCTTAGTGATTTGCATCAGGTGTACTTCAGCATTTAGTCATTTTCATAGTTTTTGTGAGTGTGGAGTTTGTTATCTGAAAAGAAAAATAAAATTTTTAATCTCGTAGAACCTGTGTAGAAGTTGCTTTTCATCGAAAGACAATAACTGCATTTGCATGTAGTTTGGTTTTTATTAATTTCTTTTCTGCGTCAAAACACCACAAGTTTCATTTCTGTATCCCTTTGACTTAATATAACGGCCATTTAAAATAAACGATATAATTTAAAAGAAACTAGCAATTTTTTTAAGTGTCATACACCAACTAGCTAGGTTGTAGGGCCTTGGATTAGGTGAGTGGAGAGTTAACTCTCCAAGGCCGCTCAAACAAAACATAGAAGTTGATTAATTGAGCGAAATCCAACTCCGTTAAGTGGACCGGGAGAGCTCTCCTCCAGAGAGTCAAGTGCGAGGGGAAGTGAACGCTGAGAAGAGAGATACCCCCTCTCTGATTTGCTGAATCTGACCTCTACACCGTTCCGCCCGGCTTCTGACATGAATTGGTGCCCATAGTTGCCACTCCTAGGTTCCACATAGGTGACTACGGGGGGGAATACCCGTGGTACCTGAGACAGACGTCGTATCACTTTCAGCAGTACTTCTGGGAGGTGCCCTTGTGAAGCTTGGGTACTTGTGCCGGCAAAGGCTGTCGTTAGGAGGTCGGCGTAACTATTTCTGTTACCTTCGCTAGTAGGCCTGGGCCGTAATTATCCCAGACTGCTTTCGAGAGGTCCTATATTTCGCTTTCTTTTATTTTGGTGTCCGGTCCTAATCACCCGGAGCGGAAATACCTGAAGGTTGTTTGCTTGATTGTATCTCAAGGATTTCTTTTTGTAGTGAGTGCTCTTTGCTCCTAGCTTGCCTAGCTTTATATTTTTTGAGTCTAATTAAAATTTGTTAAAGTGGCTGATCAAGCGCCTCGTCAATCGAGGAGAATCCGGGGGTTATCTCCCGAGAGTTCAGAGCCTTCTTCAAGAAGGCGTAGGAGTAGTTTAGCAGGTGAGTATCACCCTGTGGCGTCTGACGCAGTGGAGAGAGATCCTCCACAAGGGTCTGAAGGTTTTAGAATTGGTTCCAGTGTTGGTTCCGAGAGGAACATTCCGCTCACCTCGCGAGTTTTATTTCCGCGAAGTTCAAATAGAGGAAGTACCTGAACCCTCTGTGTCACTTCCATCTCCTCTTCCTCCTGATTATTCGTTCGTTGTTGAATACATCGGACCTGAGTCAGAGAGACCGAAAGATCCTCCGTATTATTCATACCTTTCGATGGCCACGACTGGGAACGCGGCTTCTGCTGTGAGTGCTGCAGGCATTCAGACTCCTGCTTCTGTTGAAGGAGGGGGCACTATTGCTATATCTTCGATTGCTTCTAGTGCTGCTGTGTTTGGCTCTGGTTTCACCCAAGCACATGCTTCTCAATCTGGTCCCTTCAGTTTTGGAATGCCCACTAGTGGGATTCCTTCTTTTTCCTTTTCCGTTGTTGCAGCTGGATCTACACCCATGTCTTCCATGACTAGTGGATCAGCTTCTTTTCAGGGGTTCCCCTTTGGAACTGGGCACATTCCTAGTTCCAATCTTTCTTTAGGGTCCTTTCCGTTTACTTCTCAGACCCAGAGTTTCAACCCTTGGTCTGGAGGTCAGAATTCGACTACTTTTACAGGTTGGAACCCTGTATTCACAACAGCGGGGGCAGGGAATCAGTTTTACGCTGGTCACCAAGAGAATGCTTCTTTCCCTTCGTCGAGTGCTTATCAGACCTTTTCCCCTCTTTCTAATGCCTGGAACCCCTATCAGGGGCTTTCCTCTTCATTTCATACTTCAGTGGGGGGAACTAGTCTGGGCTTTGGTAACTCTGCGTTGGGAAGAGGTTCTTCTCCTTTTTCTACGAGTTCTTTCTGGCAACCTGGTGCCTCATCAAATTTAGGGTATTCTTTTCAGAATGTTGGGAATTCATCCTATCAAGGATGGAATCCTCAGGCTCCGCCTCGTTTACCTTTTCTGGCAACGTTAAACTTGCCAGACCTGTCGAAATTGACTAATGATCCGATCCGTTATAGTCCGGGGTGGCCTCCGGTTCCCACCAAACTTCCTTCAAACATTCCAAAGTTTGAAGGCAAGAATGGCGAGGATCCAACTGATCACATTACCACCTTCCATTTATGGTGTTCTTCGAACTCCCTGATCGATGATTCGATTAGGTTGAGATTGTTTCAACGCACCCTAACTGGAAACGCTGCCAAATGGTATATTGAGCTAACTGGGGGCAGTTTTGCTACATTTGGAGAACTGGCTGTTACATTTCTAAACCATTTCCAGTTGCCAGTCCGTTATGACGCCAGGACTGAACTCTTGGCTAATTTTAAACAGAACGATGCAACCCACATTTCTGACCATATTCAGAAATGGCGGAGAAGGAAGAGGCTTATTAAAGCTCATATTCCAGGTGAATTCCTTTTGGAATGGTTTCTGAAATCTCTGTAGTCAGATATTTCAAAAGATGTATCCCTCTCCGGGGTATTTTCCGAGGAGCAGGCCATTTTTAGGGCCCAGCAGTTGGAATTGATATATTCTCAGTCTGGGGTCCTCCATAAATATCTGCCCAATGCTCCTCGCTCCAAATTCGATTTATCCAAAACTAAGCCTGGTCCTCATGGTGACGGACTGATTGGATCGATCAATAGTGGTGCAGCCAGCCTGCTTACTCAATTGCAGCAGTTGTCTTTGCAATATGCTCCTTCTGGTCAGGCTGTGCCTGCTGAGTCATCGCCTTCCCAATCGTTGGCCATAAATGTTGTCCAAGCTTCTGATCCCAAAGGAAATCAACAATCTGAAGGGAAGAAGAAGGGACGAAATAATAAGAAAAGGGGCAAGAATGGGAAGGGTAATGCGAAGAAAACCAACGAGCATGTTGGTGACGGTCAAAAGGATAAAAAGAAAGTGAAGTTTCCATGCAAGCTGTGTGCTGGAGACCATCTCACACACCTTTGCCCTAAAATTCAGGATGTGCAGCGCCTGTTAGCTCAGCAGGGTTCTTCTAGTTCCCAGGCTGTGTTAACAAACCCTTTTCCCCAAGGGCAACAACTAGTTGTTGGCGCAAATCAAAATCCTGGGGCTTCCTTTGGGGGCACCCAGGAAGGGGAAATTCCATTGAACATATTCATGATGAGTGCTCACGTGGATGTCACTACGAGATCCCGTGATTATGGCGGAGAAGAATCTTCGAAAGCTAAGGATGCTCCTGATGCTACTGAGCCGCTTCACATTACAAGACCTACTGTTGAGCCTATACCTCGGATGCCCAAAGCATCTACCAAGCGGTCGACGATTAATCCAAACGCTAGGGCTGCCCAGAACTACTCTATTGTGGAAGATCTGGCACAGAGTCCTTGTGCCATGTCGGCTTTAGAGGTGCTCCAGTCTTGTCCGGCTCAGCGCAATGCTTTGCTCACTGCCATTGGGGCTATTGATCCGAAAAATTCTCTTCTGATTACATTTGATATGACTAATTTTAAGAAGAGACTCCCCCATCATATGGCTTTTCATATTAAATCATCGTACCGGAAGTGCAATATCTTTCGAACGGTTGTTGATGAGGGTGCTTCCACGTGCGTGATGTCTCTCACATGTTGGAAGACGATTGGATCTCCCAAAGTTTTTCCATCTACCACTCTCCTGACTGCGTTTTATGGTCATTCTCACAGATCGAATGGTATTGTCCCAGCTTTGCCTATCTCCGTTGGGGGCAAAACTGTGAATATAGAGGTTGAGGTAGTTGATGCAAGCTTGGACTACAACCTTCTGTTGGGGAGAAACTGGATTTATGAGATGGATGCCATTGCATCCTCATTATTTCGGATTATTTGTTTCCCTCACGAAGGGAGGATTGTTACAATGGACCAACCGGACTGTCCTCCTGTAGACCCGAATGCGTCCACTGACTCATCTGTTCCCAAGTTGGACAATACCAAGGCGCCTGTTGAGAATTTAGGAGTTGGAATGTATTCTTCCTTGATGGGTACTTTCGATATTCCTCCTCCTACGGTTCATATTAATGCAATTTCATCCTCCAAGGCTTCTCTTCGAAGAGAGTTCTTCAGAACTCATTATTTCTCAGACCCTTGGACCTTACCTTCCCCTACTGCCACATTAGCGGAAGGTCAAGCAGGTGGAATGGCATTTCCAATGTCTGCAGTAGAGATTTCTTATCAGTCTATTGTTGACTCTGCAGAATCCATCCCAGCTCCTCTCTCACCGGAAGAGTTGGATGGAGATGTGGCTCCGGCTTGGGCACTTAGTTCTTGTTCTGCCCAGGATTGCCTTGATACCACTCTTCCCTCTAAAGAGGCCATCCTGGAAGCTATGACTGGTATAGATAGACCATGGGATGATTTGCATCATCGATCTTACTTTTTACCTGATTTGAGCGAAGTTGAAACGAGTTTTCCAAGTCCTCTGTCTCCTGGTCCTGTTCGCCCAGTCCTGAACCCTTTAGCACCAACACAGGTTTACGCTGAAGGGAACATGGCTGTGATTTCTCCTACTATCCCGGTGAACATTTCCAGGGATCCCAATATCATTGAGAATGTCTTCATCGGAGCTGAATGTTCCTGTGAAGAGATTCAGATTTACACCGAGCTCTTTAAAGAGTATAGGGATGTGTTCGCTTGGTCTTATGAGGAAATGCATGGTATAGATTGTTGAGCCCCAAGACTGTTCTTTCTTTCATCTTACTTCACTCCATTTTCCTTTGTCCATTGTTATCCCAGGCCCAAACGATCAATGAAATTAGTTAAAATTACTTTAAGAATGAATACCATGGCTAACTTGCTAAGTTTTGTGATTTTGTCATTGTAATGCATTTTGAACTGAAACTAGCTACAGAATACAGACATTCCGTAGCTAACCGCCAATTCTGCAGATGTCTTCACGTTCAAGCATGTTCCAGGTGTCCTCTCAGGAAAAGCCACATATGGGTTTATTCCACATCATGTCCTCAACGTTTGTTTCTCACCATGAAGAATGAACCGAATTCTGGACGTGGTTTTGTACGTGGGAACTCATTCAAGGAGGCAGATTCCTAATAGGACTAGGACAGTCCAGATGTCCTTTGTCCCTTTACGCTGCCATCTTTAGAGTTCTAGTACGATTTTGATAGGGAAAGACAATGATCCCCGTATTGTTGCAAGTTCTGTTATGAAGATTTGTTATAAATGTACTTGGGAAACCGAGAGACAAGCTCTAGATTTTGATTAGATTTCAGGGATTGACTGTTATATTTCTGAAGACCGAGAATACTCTGTTTTACGTTATTTTCCTTTAATGAAGAAGACAACATTGCTTTGAACGCGTTGACTTGATTTTGAGTTAGATTCCGTCTGGTGGTAGAGGGCCCCTGCCTCCTGAACGGCTTTACTTTCGTAATTTACATAAGTATCTTAGTTTGTTTTCACGTTTTTGAAGTTTGAGTTCATAGTTAATTTCATTAGTCACTATAGCTATACTTGTTCTAAGAAACTCTTCCAAAAGATCATGATAATGAATGAGAAATGGCTGTAGTGTTATAGATTTTATTTGCAATTCCTTTTGTTCATTATCACAGTTGAACTTATTTAGTAAACTCTTCAAAAAAATCATTATGATGACTAAGGCATGACTGTGATACTAAAGGTTTTAGTTGTTTACACTAAGTAGCATAGCTGATCTTACTCTTAAAACGCTCTTCCAAAATATCATAACAATGGGTAGGAAATAGCTGTGATGTCTTATTTTTTAATTGCAATTGCTTTCAGTTTTCATGTTTGCATTTGCATTGAATTGTACAGCCAGGATTGCTCTAACAAGCTCTTCCAAAATACCATTCATGATGGACAAAATAGGTTGTAGACTCCCATAGATTAGTTGCATGATAACTTAGTTAGGGTACTCCGGAGTCAAATTGCATTCAATTCATGCTTTGTTATTTTGTTTCAAGTTTGATAATGGCTTGTTAGTTTAGCACTGTTTATTGTAGACCGGTAACACTTTAGTTCAGTTCCAGCTTAGCTCACTGTATTTTCACTCCACATTTTAGTTATCATCCATTGCATATTAAATTACATTAGTTGTTAAACTTAAATACCACGTCCTTCATTATTTACAAAACTTCTTTTGTTCTAAAAACATATATTGACTCATAATCATCTGAACAGAAGATAGTATCAGCCCAAGGCCTGTAGTACTTTTGCAACATTTTTACCATTTCACAAACAAGCCTTTCCTCAAAGACTATTCTAAAGGAAATCTGTAACTTTTGAGTGAGGTTTAATGGTGTTAAACTAAGTTGCAGAATAGAATTAGGAGCTGGTTTTAGAGTAGAGATCTTATGATGTTACCAATGTTCTTTTCCAAATATATCTCAACAAACCTTTGATCATGGATGAGATGTTGTATCATTGTGAGTGGATTGTTTAATTGTTTAGTTAGGAGAATTTTTACACTCAGCTTCCCATTCCTCAAGCTCTTCCAAAATATCCCTAATGAATGGAATGGACAAGTTAAGTTTATGTTGTGATTCATTTTCTTGAAGTCATTATCAAGCTTTGTATTTTTGCTAAGTCATAGTTTAGGTTTGGTTCTATCTCAGTATTTGCATTTGTCATTTGTCATCAACAAATTAGGCTTCACTCTGTTTTTAACTAGTAGCTTCTTTCCACCAGCATTTAGTTCTTTTCCTTGTGAACATAAAACCATCAAAAGACCAAAAACATCATAAAACACTAAACACAACGCAGTAAGAAACAAACACCTAGGCACATACAGTGCACTTCACTTCAGCAGTTTACCAACCCTGGTTGAAAATTAAATGAACTCAATTTAGGAGACTAGGTTGAGCCCAAACATTTTGGCGTCGTTGCCGGGGAAGTGAAAACTAGGTAACCTTTGTTTCTTAACTCCCAAAAACAATTATATGCGTAAAGAGAGAGACTCAAGAGGTAGATTCATAAGCAGCAGAAGCAGAAGTTTGATTCCTAGAGCACCACTGGTTTCACCTAGACCGAGAGCTAGTACACCTTCAACTCAGACCCACATTCCATACTTTGCTGATCCTGGACTTGTAGAAGACCTAAGATCAGATATTCCATTATAGAAACCTTCCACTTCATCCACTGAACTTGCCTTAGAAGAAGATCCAAAGACTCATTTTAAGAACACAAACTTTTCCACTTCCACAAGAGAATCAACCATGGCAGAAGAAGGAGGAGGAGGAGTCTTTAATGGAGAACACACATTATTTGGAGGGGGTAGAGGTAGAGGTAGAGGAGAAGGAGGTAGAGGTATAGAAGGAGAATGAGGTAGAGGAAGAGGTAGAAGAGAAATAGGAAGCTCTTTTGGGTTTCCTATAGTAGATGAAGAAACCAATACAACCATGAAAAATATTTCACCCTTTATCCTTCCAAACTTCCATGGGCTTAAAACTGAAGATCCTGAAACCTTCCTATTTGAATTTGAAATTCTGTGTAGAACTTATGATTACTTACAAAATGCTCAAAAACTTAAACTATTTCCTTCAACATTGAAAGGAGCAGCATTGAAGTGGTTTATGTGTTTTATCAACAGTTCTATTAGGCCATGGGAAGACATGAAACAAGAATTTCTAGAGAGGTATTTGGATTATTGTATGCCGGTCAATCATAAGGAATAAGCGTTTAAGATGTTACAAAAAGAAGATGAAAAATTGGAAGATTTGTTGGAGAGATTTCATTACAACATCAAAAGAGCAAAAATGGAAAACTTAGATCAAGACACCTTAAAAGCTCTTTTGTTGAAAACAATTAGGGATGAATGGTTGGATATCCTTAACATGATGGGAAAATGAGATATATCACAGCTCACATTACCTGAAATATCTTAGTTATGTATCAACCTTTCAAGAGGAAAATCTAAAACTGTAAAAGGTCCAAGAGATCATGCTCTTGCAAGGGCAAGTAAGTCTGCTTCTAGGACAGTAAGTAGGTCAGAAATAGGACATATGCTTGATGATTTCAAATCTGACATCTTAGGGAGTCTTAGTGAACAAATAGACACCCTTAAGATACAAAAATGGAAAAAATTTGAATATAATGCCTTAGCAATCTTTTGTCCCAAATGTAGGAAGAAACATGCCTTGAGAGAGTGCCCTTTGGATGTAAAAGTTGTAGAGACCTGTGTCATTTTTTCTGAAAAACATGAGACCAAGAATTGTCCTTCCCTTACTGGTCTCAAAGCTGTCTTTCAAGAGGAAACTCCTACAGATTCCACAAAATCTCTCAATTTTGTCTCTAGAAGGGCCTTGGCAAGGACCTCAAACACAAGGATTCCATGATCAAATGTATAACCAACCTCCACCTTGGAATTCTTGGCAGCAACCTTGGCCTCAATTTCAAAATCAATCTCAAGCGTGGGCACAAGGAGCACAAAATCCCTATGGAAGATACTCTCAGTACTATTAGTATCCACCATCCTATCCACCATACCCACATTTTTATCCTCAAAATCCTCAACAAAATTTTCCTCAGAATCCTCAACAAAATTTTCTACAAAATCCTCAACAACATCATCAGAACCTACCACATCAAAATCAACCACTTCCATTACCATTTCCTCAAAAATCAAATCAGTTGCCTACTCAACCCATACCAAACCCCAATAATAAAAATCCTCATAACACATACATGATAGAAGGCCAACAGTTTCCAACTTATTTAATTACTCCTTTAGACCTTAGTGATGTTCAAATTAGGTCTGGAAGAATACTTGAAAAGAGGAAACCTTCCGTGATTATACAAGAACAAGATAATTCTGAGGAAGATTCTCTACGGGTGAATAAAAGTCTTGAAGAAGATACATCTTTTCAAGACTCAAATACTGAAAAATTAAAGCAAAAAGATCTAATAATTTCAACTCCTGTATTAGAGCAGCCATCAACATCTACTTCTATACCTCCCTTTCCAGAAAGATTACAAATTGATAGAGGTGTAGAAAAACAAATTATGGTGCCTAATTATGATTTCCTAGATGAGCTGAGAAATGTTTGCATTAAAATTTCATTATTACAAGCCATCAAGGAAATTTCAATTTTAGCCAAAACAATAAAGGAGTTGAGCATGAAGAAAACAAGAAAAATAATAAGAGAAACAAAGAAAATTCAACTGGCAGGAAAAATAGCAGACATTATGATGGGTAAGATTGCTATTCCAAAGTATCTTGACCCAGGAAATCCAGTTGTTAAAATTCACATCAATGGAATTGAAATCCAAAACACACTAATTGATTTAGGAGCAGCAATCAATATTATGAGTAGACAAATCATGGATAAACTGAAGCTTCCTAATCTTCTCTTTACACCCACATTATTACAATTAGCAGATAAATCTGTGATCAAACCTGATGGGGTAATAGAAGATATTCCAGTGTCCCTAGATTCTTGGTAGTACCTTGTGGATTTTATGATCCTGACTCCTAAGAATAATCTAGGAGGCCATCCTGTTATATTAGGAAGACCTTGGTTGGCTACAGCTGATGCTTTTATTAGTTGTAGATCCGGTGATATGTATATCTCTGATGGTAGTTCAACTAAGAAATTCACTTTGTATCCTCCAGCTAGGACAATTACAGATTTAGATGATACTTAATGGATAGAAGATGAAGAAGGCTTACAACCTCTCTTAACAATTTCAGAAATTAGTGAAGATAGTCAAATTCTGAATACTCTAGAAAACTTTGAATCCTCTTCAAAATTCAAACATGAACCATTTCAAGAAGGATCAAACATTGAGTTTTTGTCATCAAGACAGATGTCTCTTCATTCTATGGATAAACTTGGCAGCTCTACAAGTGAGATTTTTCCAAAAAAAACTTTGAACATAAATAAGAACCTAGAGAAATCTCAACAAGAAGATTTAGTCAAAGCATTACAGAGACATTCTTCTGCATATGCATGGGAGTACACTGACATGAAAGGGATAAGCCCCAAGACTTGCACTCATCACATCTATATAGAGGAAAATTGTAAACCAATCAGACAACCTCAAAGACGGATGAATCCAAATCTTAGGGAGATTGTTAAAGAAGAATTGCAAAAATTGTTAAATGTCAACTTCATCTATCCCATTTCAGATAGTCAGTGGGTTTCTCCTTTGGTAATTGTGCCAAAGAAAAATGGTAAATGGAGGGTATGTATTGACTACCGGGGATTAAACAAATCTACTCTTAAAGACCATTTTCCCTTACCTTTCATAGATCAAGTGTTAGATACATTAGCTGGCAAAAAGTAATTCTCATTCCTAGATGGGTTTAGTGGTTACAACCAAATCCAAGTAGCACTTGAAGATCAAGACAAAACCACATTTACCTGTCCTTGGGGTACCTATGCTTACCAAGTATTGCCATTTGGATTATGCAATGCACCTGCAACATTCCAAAGGGCAGTATTAGGAATTTTTTCAGATCTAATACATGATTGTGTAGAGGTGTACATGGATGATTTCACAGTTTATGGAAACTCATTTGAAGAATCTTTAGAAAACTTGGAAAAAAGTTTTAAAGAGATGTCAGGAAGAAAATCTTTCACTTAGTCATGGAAAATGTTTTATGATGTTTACTGAAGGAATTGTTTTAGGACATCACATTTCAGAGGATGGGATTAGAGTTGATGAGTCAAAAGTTGAAGTCATCTCTAACTTATCTATTCCAAGTTGTCAAAAAGATGTTAGGAGTTTTCTAGGATTTACAGGATATTATCGGAGGTTTATAGAAAACTTCACCAAGATAGCATCTCCACTCTTCAAATTACTTACCAAAGATTGTGAATTCAAATGGAATTCTGATTGCTAGTTAGCCTTTGAGACCCTAAAAACAAAAATTTCTGAAGCACCTATATTAAGGGAACCTAACTAGAAGTTACCTTTTCATATCTCAACAAATGCCTCCGATACAGCTCTAGGAGCAGTATTGGGGCAGAAAGACTGATTCCTTATGCCATCTACTATACCAGTAAAAATTTGACTCCTGTAGAGTTAAACTATACTATAACTGAAAAGGAGTTTTTCGCTGTTGTTCATGCCATAAACAAATTTAGACACTATATAACAGGCTATGAAACTTTTGTTCACACTGATCATTCTACAATTAGATACTTAATGAACAAATCAATTACTAATGGCAGAGTCATAAGATGGTTATTGCTCCTACAAGAATTCAACATTACCATTCTAGATAGGCCTGGAAAACAAAACACAGTAGCTGATTTCCTATCTAGACTCCAAAACATCAAAGATGACACTTCAGTTGAAGATCAATTTCCTGATGAATATCTTTTTGCAATTTCTACTCAAACTCCTTGGTTTGTTGACATTGCTAATTATTTAGTTTCAGGAAAATTTCCTTCAATAATGAATGCAAGAGATAAAAGAAAAATCATTTATGACAGTGCAAAATATTCATGGGTTGCTAATGATTTGTACAAGACAGGTCCATATTTGATCATTAGGAGATGTGTTCGTGAAGATGAGATGCCTGAGATTCTCAAAGCATGTCATGACGAACCTTGTGGCGGACACTTTGCTGATAAGAGGACAACCTATAAGATCCTTAATTTAGGATATTATTGGCCATCCTTGTTTAAAGATGCTAAAGAGTATGTCAAAAGGTGTGGCAGTTGCCAAAGGGTAGGGAAACCTTCTCCTTCAGGTGAGATGCCATTACAACCTCAGGTACATATTGAACCTTTTGAAAAATGGGCTTTGGATTTTGTAGGACCTATTAGTCCTCCATCAAGACAAAAGAGATATATATTAGTTTTCACTGATTATGTTACCAAATGGGTAGAGGCCAAGCCATTACTTTTTGCTAATGAAGTATTTGTAGTTACTTTTCTTTTTTAGGATATTTTTACTCGTTTTGGTGTCCCAAGGGAAATTTCTACAGATCAAGGAGCTCAATTTACATCAACGCTGGTGGAACAAATGATGGAGAGGCACAAAATCAGGCATAGAAAATCTACTCCTTATCATCCACAAGCAAATGGTCAAGTGGAATCTACTAATAAGGTCATTGAAGGAATCCTAATAAAGACTGTTCATTTACATAGAAGAGATTGGGTAGATAGGCTTCCTGAAGCCTTGTGGGCCTATAGAACTACATGGAAAAACACAACAGGTCATACTCCTTATGAACTTGTTTATGGAAAGCAAGTTTTGTTTCCCATAGAGTTCCAGATTCATACTTTTAAAATGGCAGTTCAGCTAGGACTTGATTTAACGGAGGCACAAAAGCATAGATTGGAGCAGATTAATGAATTGGATGAGATCAGACAAGATGCAGTTCAGAAAATAAGTCTAGTCCAATAGCAAAGGACTAGATGGCACGACAAGTACATCAAAGAGAAGAAATTCAAAGAAAGTGACTGGGCTCTCTTGTTTGATTCAAAATTCAAGGATTTTCAAGGTAAATTTCAAACACATTGGCTTGGGACATATGAAAGTGTTGAAATTTTTGACAATGGAGCAGTAAAAATCAGGACAATAGATGAAGAAAATGTCACTTTTCTTGTGAATGGTCATAGATTGAAGCTGTATCACAAACCACTCTCAAGAGAAGAATTTGTCAAGAAGTTCCAAGAAAACAGTGATGTGAAGTTAATGAAGAAGAATTTTTCTTCTTCGTCAACTTGATTGAATTTTCTGAAAGCATTTCTTTAAAAAAATAAATAAATAAATAAATAAAGTATAAACATGAAACCAATCACTGATTGGCATGTTTATACAGAAAAGATAAGGTGAAAATCAGAGTTTTTCTGACACTAACTTTTCCATTTTGTTTTTGCAAGCAGCTGTTACAAAATCATAAGTTCAGATCCATTGCACTTATGATCCATCTCATTTCATTTCATTCCATTTACTCATCCATCCATACTCCATTTCATTCATTCATTCATACTTCGCTTCATTCCATATTTCATTCATCTCATTCCATACTTCATCCACCTCATTTCCATATCAAAAATTTAAAAGTTTGATGTTTTTCTGCAAATGAATAACACATGTCATGGATTGCAGGCCATTTCCTATATTCTTCCACTCCATTTCATAAATTATAATCCATCCCACTTCATCATTCACTTCCTACATATCCCATTATACCATATTTCATCATTTATCTTCACTCATTCCATATAATATTCCACTTATATTCCAAACCACTCCATTCCATGATTAAAATTCTCTACAGGTACATTCTGCAGCTGAACAGACATTCAACAACTAATCAGACTTTCCACAGCCAGGCAGTCATTCCGCAGCTACAGATCCTGAAGGCACTGATCAACAGACATTGAATTGCAACAAGATAATCCAGTGTATCCATGGACAAACAAAATTAAGAAGGGTTATGAAGACTCACAAAGTAATGGTTTCCAGAGGAGAATAAAGTATATGAAGACCACAAAAAGCAGATGAAAAGAAAAGGTAAAAAGTTTTAATTATAATGGCATATCATAAACTTTAGTATAGTTTTAGTTATGAATCATTTGAAAAGTTGTTTTGATTATTTTTATTGATCATGCCAAATATACCCTCCACAAAACTTTGGATAAAAATCCTTCATTTCAAATCCTATACCCGATCATTATTTAAGCGGTTAAAAAGCTGAAGTAATTGATTTTCTCACGTCACCCAGCCAAATCATTTAATGATGAGTTTTGAAACCGTTGTAAAAATCTCCGCAGTCTTTTCATTCATTGATTTGTTTTCTTCACCTCACTTCATTAACTCGTTCCGTAACCACTCCCTATTACTCCATTCCGTAGCCAGCCCTTCATCATTTCATTCCGCAAAACAGACGTATCTCTATCACCGTGAGCAGAGGTATATCAGTTTGGAATTTGAAGCCATTGTCACCGTGAAGCAGAGGTATATCAATTTGAAAATTGAAGCACTATCACCATGAAGCAGAGATATATCAGTTTGAATATTGAAGCACTATCACTGTGAACCAGAGGTATATCAGTTTGAAGGTTGAAGTCATCGTCTCCGTGAGCAGAAAGAGTACTAATCTGAAGATTGAAGAAGAAATTATGGGCCTCACTGTAAGAAATGAACCAGTGGGCACAAAATACCTGGAAGGATACCCTCAAAGCAGAGAAATGTTGCAACAAGTAGGATGGCTGCAATTCCTTGAGAAATTTAATGGCTTCCACAAAAAAGTTACTAAAACATTTGCAAGGTCATTCAAAGGAACTGAAGTTGAAGTTAGAGATGTTAAATTCACTGTCACAGAGGTTTTTATTGCAGAAGCAACAGGATTGCTTAGACATGGAGAAATATGGTTTAAGAACAGAGAATTTCATAATGAATCATGGAAGCAAATCCTCAAATCACCAGGTATGGATGTCATTGTGTTTAAAAAGGGAATTCCAAGCTCTGCATTAAATAATAAATGGAGAAACATATTGCTTATTCTACAAAAATTTATCACTTGTGAAAGTAGATATGGTACTTTTTATGTTTACCATATTAGGTTGATAATGCATTTCTTAGAGGAAGAGCTAAATTTGCCCTATTTCTTGCTTCAAAGTTTAAAAAAGATGGCTTCAAGTGTTCAAAGGAGAGTCCAATTCCTAGAGACAACTCTATACCAGCATGGCTTGGTTAAGATTTTAATTGAACACCATTTAGCCAAAACAAAAGATACTTGGGATAATTTCTTGGTAAGGAATCACTTTGAGGAACCAAAAGAGCCTTCACCTGAACATCAGCCTACAAAGAGAAGCAGAAAATGGAGAGCCTCTAAAATTGAAATTGACAAAATAGTACAGGAAAGTAGTGAAGAAATAATCTCTGAGAAGTTGACTCAGATTAAGAGACAACTTAAGGAAGAGAGGGTAATCAGAAAATCTGCCACAAAAAAAGGAGAGGGATCATCCTAGCCAAGAAGAAGCCATAGACTCAGGGGGAAACTAAGGAAAACACAGATCAAACAAACCGGGGTGATAAATATAGAAGATGAGGAAACATCTATTGAAGAGGATGTTGAAGAAGATTTTGATGAAGAAGCCCCAGAAATTGACCCTGCACAGCAAGAAGTTTATGACTATGTTGAAACATTGGAAAGGAAAGCTTCAGAAAGTAGAGATAGAACCCCTAGTCCTCCACTGTCCGAAATAGATGTGTTAAGAAGAGATAGGTACGAGCTGGAAGTACTTAATAAACATATCAGGACCGAGAATGATATTCTAAAGGAACAAATCAAACTAAAAACCAGTATGAACTCAACCCTATCTCTACAAATGGACAAAGTGGAAAAGGCTAATGAAAAGTTGAAAAAGAGGAACAAGAAACTAATCAGGACAGTTACCAATCTAAGGTTCAAGCTAGTCATCAGGAAGCCCAGAAGATCTTTAACTTCCAGGAAAAGAAGAAGAAGAGGGTTAGATGTTCTTGCAGAAGTCTCTGAGTTTATGGAATAAGTTACATGAGGACATGCAAGAAGTCAGCAGTGGGGGTATGTTGAGCCCCAATATTGTTCTTTCTTTCATCTTACTTCACTCCATTTTCCTTTGTCCGTTGTTATCCCAGGCCCAAATGATCAATGAAATTAGTTAAATTTACTTTAAGAATGAATACCATGGCTAACTTGCTAAGTTTTGTGATTTTGTCATTGTAATGCATTTTGAACTGAAACTAGCTACAGAATGCAGACATTCCGTAGCTAACCACCAATTCTGCAGCTGTCTTCACGTTCAAGCATGTTCCAGGTGTCCTCTCAGGAAAAGCCACACATGGGTTTATTCCACATCATGTCCTCAACGTTTGTTGCTCACCATGAAGAATGAACTGAATTCTGGACGTGGTTTTGTACGTGGGAACTCACACAAGGAGGCAGACTCCTAATAGGACAAGGACAGTCCAGATGTCCTTTGTCCCTTTACGCTGCCATCTTTAGAGTTCTAATACGATTTTGATATGAAAAGACAATGATCCCCGTATTGTTGCAAGTTCTGTTATGAAGATTTGTTATAAATGTACTCGGGAAACCGAGAGACAAGCTCTAGATTTTGATTAGATTTCATGGATTGACTGCTATATTTCTGAAGACCGAGAATACTCTGTTTTAAGTTATTTTCCTTTAATGAAGAAGACAGCATTGCTTTGAACGCGTTGAGTTGATTTTGAGTTAGATTCCGTCTGGTGGTAGAGGGCCCTTGCCTCCTGAACGGATTTACTTTTGCAATCTAGATAAGTATCTTAGTTCGTTTTCAAGTTTTTGAAGTTTGAGTTCATAGTTAATTTCATTTCTCACTATAGTTATACTTGTTCTAAGAAACTCTTCCAAAAGATCATGATAATTAATGAGAAATGGCTGTAGTGTTATATATTTTAATTGCAATTTCTTTTGTTCATTATCACAGTTGAACTTATTCTAGTAAACTCTTCCAAAAAATCATTATGATGACTAAGGCATGACTGTGATACTGAAGGTTTCAGTTGTTTACACTAAGTAGCATAGCTGATATTACTCTTAAAACGCTCTTCCAAAATATCATAACAATGGGTAGGAAATAGCTGTGATGTCTTAGTTTTTAATTGTAATTGCTTTCAGTTTTCATGTTTGCATTTGCATTGAATTGTACAGCCAGGATTGTTCTAACAACCTCTTCCAAAATACCATTCATGATGGACAAAATAGGCTGTAGAATCTCATAGATTAATTGCATGATAACTTAGTTAGGGTACACCGGAGTCAAATTGCATTCAATTCATGCTTTGTTATTTTGTTTCAAGTTTGATAATGGCTTGTTAGTTTAGCACTGTTTATTGTAGACCGGTAACACTTTAGTTCAGTTCCATCTTAACTCACTATATTTTCACTCCACATTTTAGTTATCATCCATTGCATATTAAAATTACATTAGTTGTTAAACTTCAATACCACGTCCTTCATTATTTACAAAACTTCTTTTGTTCTAAAAACATATATTGACTCATAATCATCTGAACAGAAGATAGTATCAGCCCAAGGCCTGGAGTACTTTTGCAACCTTTTTACCATTTCACAAACAAGTCTTTCCTCAAAGACTATTCTAAAGGAAATCTGTAACTTTTGAGTGAGGTTTAGTGGTGTTAAACTAAGTTGCAGAATAGAATTAGGAGCTGGTTTTAGAGTAGAGATCTTATGATGTTACCAATGTTCTTTTCCAAATATATCTCAACAAACCTTTGATCATGGATGAGATGTTGTATCATTGTGAGTGGATTGTTTAATTGTTTAGTTAGGAGAATTTTTACACTTAGCTGCACATTCCTCAAGCTCTTCCAAAATATCCTTAATGAATGGATTGGACAAGTTAAGTTCATGTTGTGATTCAATTTCTTGAAGTCATTATCAAGCTTTGTATTTTTGCTAAGTCATAGTTTAGATTTAGTTCTGTCTCGGTATTTTCATTTGTCATTTGTCATCAAGAAATTAGGCTTCACTCTGTTTTTAACTAGTAGCTTATTTCCACCAGCGTTTACTTCTTTTCCTTGTGAACATAAAACCATCAAAAGACCAAAAACATCATAAAACACTAAACACAACGCAGTAAGAAACAAACACCTAGGCACATACAGTGCACTTCACTTCAGCAGTTTACCAACCCTGATTGACAATTAAATGAACTCAATTTAGGAGACTAGGTTGAGCCCAAACATAGATCCATCTATTGTCCAGCATGAGATCAAGACTTACGAAAATGCTAAGCCTGTGAGGCAAAAACTTCGTCCGGTCAATCCTAGGAAGGCAGCAGCTATCAAAGCTGAGGTTGAGCAGCTGCTTAAGGCGGGATTCATTTTCCCTCTTCCTTTCAGTGAATGGGTTTCAAACCCTGTTCCGGTAGATAAAAAGCAAGGAACGATTCGAGTTTGCATCGATTTCAAAGACCTAAATAAAGCATGTCCTAAAGATAATTACCCCACACCATTTATCGATCAGATCATTGACGAGTGTGCCGGTGATGAGATTTTCTCCTTCATGGACGGTTTCTCCGGATATAATCAGATTACTATACGTCCTGAAGATCAGCATAAGACTGCCTTTATTTGTCCCTGGGGTACTTTTGCATACAAGAAGATGCATTTTGGTCTTAAAAATGCTGGGGCTACCTTTCAGCGGCCCATGTCATATGCCTTCCACGACATCAAAAAGATTATCGAGGCGTATTTGGATGATTTAGCTGCTCATTCTCGAAAGAGGATGGATCATCCTGCTCACCTCCGTCAAATATTTGAACGATGTTGTTTCTATAAGATTAGGTTGAATCCGAACAAGTGCGTTTTCGCGGTTACATCCGGTCGGTTATTGGGATTCATTGTGTCTAGAGAAGGGATTAGGATAGATCCCTTCAAGGTTGAGGCAATACTTCGGTTTCCTCCCCCGTCCTCTGTTCGTAAACTTCAAAGTCTACAAGGAAAGTCTAATTTTCTTCGGAGATTTATCGTAAATTATGTTGAAGTCACCAAGGGATTTATGAGATTGTTGAAGAAGGGAGTTTCATTTCTTTGGGATGACTTCACTCAACGCTCATTCGATGCTTTGAAAAAAGCATTGACCTCTGCTCCTTTATTGAGTCCACCTGATTATAGCAGGGATTTCTTTTTGTATCTGGCAGCAGCAGAATCTACTATTGGTATGGTTCTAGTTCAGGAGGATGATGCTCTTGCAGAGCATGTTATTTACTATCTTAGTCGAGGTTTGGTAGGACCTGAACTCCGGTATACTCTGATAGAAAAGTTAGCTTTGGCAACTGTTCATGCTGTGCAGCGACTCCGACATTACATTATTCTACGAAAAACTTGTGTTTTGGCAGCAGCCAATCCATTTCAGTTTGTCCTCAGTAGGAGAGTGATTGGGGGCAAATACAATAGATGGATTGTGATTTTGCAGGAATTTGATCTTGAGTTTATGTCTGCCAAGTCCAAGAAATAATTGGTTTTCGCGGAATTGATCTCCGAGTTGCCCTGTGGGGATGAGATCGTCTATGATGAATCCTTCCCGGATGAACATTTGTTTCTTATCTCTCCACAGGATCCTTGGTATGGAGATATCATTGTGTATCTCCAGACTGCGAAGTTTCCCTCTACTTTTTCGAAAGATGAGCGTCGTAAGTTGCGTCACTTGGCTAAGAATTACTTGATTATTGGTGATGCTTTATACCATCGAGGGGTTGATTCAATCCTAAGACGATGCTTAACTCTCGAAGAAGCTGAGGCTGTGCTCAATGATTGCCATAGTGGAGCTTGTGGTGGTCATTTATCTGGGCTTGCTACAGCCCAAAAGATCTTGCGTGCTGGGTACTTTTGGCCTTCGATTTTCAAATATTGTATGGAGTCGGTCAAAAAGTGTCATCCGTGTCAAGTTTATACTCGAAAAATGCGCGCTCATCCAGCTCCGCTTTTTCCAGTCATTACTGTCGGTCCCTTTACAAAGTGGGGTATTGATTATACTACTTGTAACCCGCCTTTGGCTAAAGGTCACAAGTACATTATTGTAGCAATAGACTACTTTACGAAGTGGGTCGAGGCTATGCCTACTTTTGGGAATGATGGTGAGACTGCAGCTCTTTTTCTTTTCAACCAGGTTATTGCTCGTTTTGGTATTCCTAGAGAGATTTTCACTGATCATGGCAGTCATTTTCAGAATAGCATGATGGCTGAGTTGGCTCTAAAATTGGGTTTCCGGCAGGAGCATTCATCTCCATATTATCCTCAAGCCAATGGGCAAGTGGAAGCTATGAATAAATCCTTAAAGACAATTCTTCAAAGGACAATTGATAAAGCTCGATCCAACTGGCATATTATGCTATATCCTGCACTTTGGGCATACAGGACGTCAGTGAAAACTGCAACTGGCTTTACTCCGTTTCAGCTAGTGCATGGGTTGGAATCCGTATTTCCCATTGAATGTGAGATTCCTTCTCTTAAATTAGTTGTTGAACTTCTTCCTGACACTTCTAGTCTTGAAGAACGGCTCCTTTATCTGGAACATCTCGATGAGCAGCGTCGGGATGCCGCCACGATGAATGAGGCGCATAAAAACCGAGTTAAAGTTCAGTATGATAAGGCAGTCAAGCCTAGGGTTTTTTCGGAAGGTGACCTTATTTTGGTCTATGCCCAAGAAAAAGATGCCCTCGAGGCAAGAAAGTTTAAGTCTATGTGGTATGGCCCCTTTATCGTCAAAAAAGTCCTTAAGAAAGGAGCATATACCTTGGTTGACTTTGAAGGGAACGAGTTGCCGAAGCCCAGAAATGGGCTCTATTTGAAAAAGTATTATTCCTAGGCTTCCGCCTGGCATGTTGCTTTTGTATATAGTAGTTTTTCTTTGTACATATCTGGTTGTTTTCGATTTTTGATGGAATGGTGATGTTTTTTATCTGCTTTGGCAGGTTGTGTCAGATGTCATGAGTCATTTTGGTTTCGCCAATGGTGCTAGTAGACACACCCGGAACTTAGCGTCCGCGGCTTGGGTGCTCCATTATCCATCCGGTCAGCTGTTAGTATCAAGAGGGATCTGCATTGGTCCTGCTTCCAATAATATAGCAGAATACACTACAGTTGTTTATCTACTCTCGGAGGCAATATCTTTGGGTGTTGATTCGTTAGTAGTTTTCTTGGACTCTCAGCTGGTGGTGTCGCAGTTGAACAATACTTATCGGGTTCGAGATCCATTTTTACTCCGGTTGTTCTTGAGGGTACGTTTGTTACAAAGATCGTTTCAATTTTTAACTTTCATTCATATTCCTCGAGCTGACAATTGGTTGGCAGACTCATTAGCTAATCAAACAATTGATTGGCATATTAATCATTCCATACAATAAACTTTAATCATCAAAAACATCATACATTTTGATACATTTGTTACATCACATCAAACATCGCTGTATATATATCATCAAAGTGTTCAAAACTATACAAAAAATTTGGGCTTATGCCCGATCATTTTCAGTCTCAAAAAATATACAGTCATCTGATACATCATATATATCTACTCCTGAGGTCCCTGCCCAGAAGTTGTGTTCCTATAGAACACGATCGCAGTGCCTACACGGCAGAATAACCGTACCCAGTCAAGGGGTACTCCTACCACCTGTCTCTGGATGGCTTCAGGCAGATCTTCCACTGCAGCCATAGATACTTGGAGGGATTCCATAGGTACTTGGCGGGTTAATCCCTCCAAGTTCCTCTGTACAGCCTGGAGGGTTCTGTCTGGATCTACTGTATCTGCTTCGCCTCTGCGACGCTTATGTCGTGGGTATCCCTCAGGTCGAACTGGTCCAATATCTATTTCATGATCATTTGTGTAAGTAATTTGAATCCAATCAAAAACATGTTTGTTTTTCACATTTTTTCATACATATTGAAAAAATCCAAAAAAATTATATAAGTCAAAAATTGTAAACTTACCGACTGTACCCCATGCTGCGCCTGGTGGCAGGACGAGATCTGGATCGCCACGAAAGTCCATCCCAGCATAAGGATAGTCGTCCACAGCGATGATTTGTTATCTCCACCATTGGAAGAACTCATCATCCCAAGTGGTCCGGGGAACTTCACTTCCCCCCAATCTCTTCATCATGTCTGCCCAGCGGGCAATTCTTGGGTCTCTCGGGCTGCTGATGGTAGAGATCACTCTG
Organism: Pinus albicaulis; assembly: GCA_034641835.2. Taxonomy (NCBI): domain Eukaryota; kingdom Viridiplantae; phylum Streptophyta; class Pinopsida; order Pinales; family Pinaceae; genus Pinus; species Pinus albicaulis. The sequence goes on from CM076570.1 coordinate 1,303,151,768, forward strand.
GGTCTTAGTACTAAAATCTTCTCAAAGAAGAATGTCATCAAAATTGTACCATATCCAAAGTGTTTTGTCTTTACTTGGCGGATAGAGGTCAATTGTTGCTTCATGTTCATCAGTAGGGCTGTGCACCAATCATATATTCGCTCTAGAAGTTCCGCCACTATCTTCTGGGAGGAAAATTCAAGTTCTTTACGAATCATTCTGCGTTAAAGTACCTGGTCAATAAGCTCGTCTTGGAAGGACGGATCTGTCGGTGGCTCCTACTCTTCCAAGAATTTACATTCGACGTGATCGTCAAGCCCGGGAGGTTGAACGTTGGACCCGATCACTTATCCCGGTTGGAAACAGAGGGAGAATGACGACTCTCTCAATGATCAGCTGCTGGATGCTGATATTTTCCGCGTTGAAGCCGTACCTGATTATTTGGCTGATATCGCAACTTATTTGACCACGGGTCAGTGCCCTCAGCACTACACCCCGCTTCAGAAGTGACCCCTGGTCGTTCGCGCTGCCAAGTATCAACTGATAGCAGGGCAGCTCTACAAATTGGGTCACGATGAGGTTCTGTGCAGGATGCATCCTTGATCACGAGCGTGAGGCCATAATGTGGGAATGCCACAGCTGCGTTGCAAGCGAGCATGTGGGGGCGAAACTCACTACCCCGAAGGTGCTTCAAGCTGGCCTATGGTGGCCGACAGTCCACGCCGATTGCAAGACCTTTGTCAAGAAATGTGATGTTTGTCAACGAACGGGGAGGCCGTCTAAAGGGACGAGCTCCCGCTACACCCGGTGCATGTGTTACGGCCGTTCAAAAAGTGGGTTGTCGACTTCGTCGGTCCCATAGCCCCAATAGCCCAGCATTCCAAGGCCCGGGACATCATTACCGCAACTGACTACCTCACCAGGTGGGCTGAGGCAGCGGCAGTACGGGACTGCACGGCGAATACAGCAGCATGGTTCATCTTTGAACACATCATCAGTCGATTCGGCTGCCCGCGAAGTCTAACCAGTGATCAGGATAGGCATTTCATTAATGACACGATCAAGTCGCTGCTGGACACATTCATGATCCAACATCACAAAAGCAGCCCATACCACCCGCAAGCCAATGGAACTGTTGAAGCATTCAATAAAATTCTTGAAAAATGCTTGACTAAGATCTGCAATGCCCAACGCGACGATTGGGATGAGCACCTACCAGCGACATTATGGGCCTATCGGACTATAGTGAAGCGCTTGACCAATCAAACATCGTTCCAGCTGGTGTATGGCCGGGAAGCTCTGGTTCCCGCCGAGTTCATAGTACTGAGTCTTTTAATTTCCACATCCCTCAAGTTCTCGGAAGAGGAGTTGCTACAGGAACGCCTCCATGAGTTACAGGAGCTGGACGAAGCCCGGTTCCTGGCTTAATTTCACCAGAAGGTTCAGAAGGACAGGCAGAAAGCGTGGCACAACCGCCACATTAAGAACAAAACATTTCAGGTTGGCGGCAAGGTCCTCTTATATGACAGCAGGTTTTAGAAGTTCCCAAGAAAGCTGCAGATGCATTGGTTGGGACCGACCTTCGTCATCGAGATTAGAGATTCTAGAGTCGTTCGGTTGGCTCAGCTGGACGGTACTGTTTTACCTTGGTGGGTGAATGGCGCACGCATGAAACCCTACCAAGAGTAAGTTCCTTTCACTTTTCATCAATAAATCTCGCAACCGAGAGCACCCGTAGAGTAGCATAGCTGAATAACTCTCCCGCAACTAGGATGAGCATAGGTAGTATTTCTTGTTGATGCATAGCTTTTCAATAACCGCTCTGTTGTGGGGACCGCACCGCAACCGACAATGATCGGGGCGGGGCGTGTCCAGCGTGTCATCCCTGTAGGATCCATAAACGTGTCAATGTCAGTCCAGGTCATTTCAATCAGTACTTGTGTCAGTCCGTAGGATCGTCTAGATTTGCGTCATAAATTACCATAATTGGAAGTAACCTCGCCATAATCATTTTGCCATCATCTGCAGTAACCTTAGCCGTCGCGTCCGCCCGTTTCCCCATGCCACCGTCAGCAACTGTCAGAATACACATTGGCACCCGATTGATCGCACGATTATCGAAAAGAAGAATGCCAGCAAGAATTAACTCATTATGGGGTCTCATCAACTTCACTCGTGCCAGGTAATTACATACCTTGCATGGGAAAAAGCACGAGAATGCCGAAACAGTTAGAATTAGCAATTGAAGCATAACCAGAGCAGCAGAAGTATCCAGACGCACAGCACCACAAGAGGACGTCGAGACGAATTCTGCAAGTCTATCAGCGTCGAGCAAAAATGCCGAAGGCCCTCCCAGCCGTCCTCGAACCAGAGCTCGACAGCAGAATTCACAAGACAGAGTCCCTTGTCGGGAAATACGATAGTGCGGCCCTGATAGATGCCAACCTTTCAGACTCTTCCGAATTCTCGACACTCAACTGGCAGGTGTATATGGAACATTACTACACAACAGTCGAGCACTCAGCAAACAAAATTTTACCACCGTTCCGGGGCATTCAGCAATCTTATCTTCTGAACTTACGAAGTCTTCCAGTCTTCGGGACCACAAGACCGGCGATGCAGTGCACTCGGTTCCTACTCAGCTGCATCCAGAATGGGTCCTTGTCGCTGAATAAGGAAATTCCCATTCATGCTGAGGATATCCATAGTCTTACCAGGCTTTCACAGAATGGCGCGCATGTCTCCACTGCATGTCAGACCACCTCCAAGCGAGCGCGGAAGTCGGGAGACGCAGACTTATATAGCAAATATGGCACCCGGCGGGGAGGAAAGGGAGCCAAGATGGAGCTTATCAATAAACCCGAGATTAAATTTTCCTGCTACCTCATTGCCAGCAAGACAATGAGGCACTACACAAAGGGAAAATGCACCTTGGACACTATCTCCATTACAGAGCACTGCGTTCAGGGCGCCAAGCTAAACTAGTACTCCTTTCTGTTGAAAGAACTGTTTGATGCGTGCGAAGAAAACTACAAGCGCACTACAAGCTTCATTTACGGATATTTGATCGTTGACTTTGCCATGTGCAAATGGCACACTCCCCTTCTCTCGCGATGAAGTTTGTTCCGTGGAAGGTGTCGGTTGATCCGAGCACCAAACAAGTGAATGCCGAGGCATTTCGGACCTGGTATGGTTTAATAACGGACATCGTAGCCAGCCAACAAAGGGTGCCCAGAAACTTGTTATAGATGAGAACAGCGAGCAAGTGTGGTTCGGGGTCAGTCACAGGCATACTTACCTCCGACCTACTTGCGTGCCGACGGACACCTTCTGCATGAAGCCACTGAAATTCCATCTTGAAGATACTGCCTTCCACAACGAAGTATGTTCGTGGCCGGGGGTCGCAAAGGAAATCCGCGACGGGGTACCCAGGTACAACTTTGATTGGATGTTACCGCAGCAACAGCCGGCCGAGACAGATGCGAAGGCGACACCACAGGAACTCCCTGTGCCGCTCATCCCCATCGTCCGCCACTTAAACACTCAGGTACGCAATTTTAATGCAACGGCCCAGGCCATTTCAAGCGGTGCCACTCCTTTCCCTTTACTTTCCGAGTTCCAGCTTTCTTGCTCTATCTCGCACCCCCATACAACTCCTCTCACCTCCCCCATCCCTACTGTTCTATTTACCTCTGCAAGCCCAATCATAACCCCGATGGGCGAGAAGAGCCAGACCCCAGATCAATTAGAAACTCCTCCGGCCAAGCGGCCCGCACCACCGAAGCAAATCCGGTGGTGGACCTCACTGACGATGATCCCCCACTGCCACCGAGTACAGGGTTGCTGATACAGGAAGAACCCCTCATTGACCCTTCAGAGTTTATCAATATTAAACTTCCACCTCCACCCATCGTTCCACCTCCATCCACCATTCCACCTCCACCTACCACTTCATTCGCTCCATCCAATTCATCTACTACCGTGTCCAACCCACTCATCCGGGAACTCCTTGGTGGGGACCACGGGGCCGAAGTTGACTCCAGTACTGCAACAGTAGTACCACCGGTCAACCCCATTGGAGAACCCCAAATTTCTCTGTCTGATATAATTACCCAAATGGCACAAATTGTTACAGACTCAGCTGGGGCTTAGCCTGAGCCCACTATACCTCCACAGGTTGGTGCTACAAATCGGCAGGAAAGGCCGGACTTGAATATGGCCAACTCAGCGCATCAACAAACCCCGCAGCCATCCCCTCCAGAGCATTATAATCGACCAGTTGCCAGTGGGCAACCCTTGCAGGAACGGAGGCCGAACCAAGGCACTTTGGTGATCGCCAATCTAGAAACATGGTGTACAGCTCAGTTGTACTTATTTATCCAGAGGGCGGCTCAGCAAGCCAAACGGCTTCACTTTGAATTACAGCAAAGGTGCAATGAGCAACAGCAGCAGATTGCAGCGCTTACTGAACAGCGCGACCATCTCATAACTGCACAAGGGCAGCTGCAAGGGCAGATAGCACAAATTGCCATGGTGTTTTCAGAGGTATGGCCAGTCGTCGAGGCTTATTATACCTAGTTGCCTGCAAATGTGTCAAAGACAAGTATATCATAGAACAGGCCCTCCACCTCCGGATCGCACTCAATGGCCTCCACAAGGAAAATGTGGAGCTTCACGCAGCGTTCGCAGCCCAGCCAGCGCTGCCCGATCCAGAGGCAGTTTACACAACACAGTTTGCCGAAAAGCAGAACCAAGTCCACCAAATGCAAGAAACTCTCAGCGCTGCAATGCGTGATGCTTACAACCTCCTAAAGGGTCTTCAGGAGTGCTCAATGGCTCTGACCGTCAAAACACAGCCAATTTCCGCGCGGTTGCAGCAAGTTTCGAGAGAAATCCAAGAGGCCACGGACCCCGCATAGTTGGACCAACTATACGCCCAAGCGGATGCTCTCGAGGTGCAGATTCAGCAAACAGAGGCCAGCTCAGCAATGGCCAAATAGGTGATCCGTGAGCTCCACCCGCCCCTCCAACGCAGCGCCAGGACAATGCAACAACAAGCCGCCGAGGCCGAAAACCCAAATTGGCACGGTGTTCGAGAATGTACCGGCGCACGTAGAGGAGGCAATTGTCACTAAGATTTCCGCAGAGACAGATTCATTGCTGCAGGGGTAGCAGCAAGATGTATCGACCTTCCATGAGCTTAAGGCTACAACGTTCAGCAAAGTCCCGGAGTTGGGGCCCTTGTTTGGACAACAGGCTGAAGGCACACAGCGAAAACAGGGCATGAAGTCCAACAGGGCGATGGAGATAGAAACAGTGATATGTGATTGACTCGGGGACGAGTCAAGAAACTGTGGTCGGGGCCTGTTGGGACCCTTGTTTTGAAAACTTGTTTTGAACATTTTGAATTTTTGAATAAGGGACAGATTTTGGGTTGCGGAACGACACATGGCAGTCGCAACCAAATTGCAACTACAGTAAGTCGCGGAGCTATCAAGGTGGTGAAGAAGCAAGAGATAGCTGAAGAAAGCAAAAGCTAAGCACAGACGGAGATAAGATACAGCAGAAGAAAGAAAACATAACACACAGCTCACGAGAGAGAAGCCGAAAGCCGCCGAAGAAGAACACAAGAGGAACTAGCAGTTGCGACGGCGGGTGAATAAATAGCAGTCACCCGGCCGAAAGAAAGAAGGAATGTGACGAAAAAGATGAATGTAGAGCGCCAAAGAGGATTGAGCAGAAGCTGCAGAGGGAATCCATTCCGAGCATGATATCTCTGTAGTTCCTAGGTTTCTCTTATCTATCTTTCTGTCCTATAAGATGTCTATGAACTGTGAATGATGGACGTCGAATGACCTAGGTTATAGGACAGAAAGATATATAGGAGAAACCTAGGAACTACAGAGATATCATGCTCAAAATGGATTCCCTCTGCAGCTTCTGCTCAATCCTCTTCAGCGCTCTACATTCATCTCTTCCATCACATTCCTTCTTTCTTTCGGCCGGGTGACTGCTATTTATTCACCCGCCGTCGCAACTGCTAGTTCCTCTTGTGTTCTTCTTCGGCGGCTTTCGGCTTCTCTCTCGTGAGCTGTGTGTTCTACTTTCTGTCTTCCGTTGTATCTTCTCTCCGTCTGTGCTTAGCTTTTTCTTTCTTCAACTATCTCTTGCTTCTTTGCCACTTTGATAGCTCCGCAACTCACTGTAGTTTCGATTTGGTTGCGACTGCCATGTGTCGTTCCGCAACCCAAAATCTATCCTTTATTCAAAATTCAAAATGTTCAAAACTAGTTTTCAAAACAAGGACCCCAACAGGCCCCGACCACAGTTTCTTGACTTGTCCCCGAGTCAATCACAGATCACTGTTTCTATCTCCATCGCCCCGTTGGACCCTGTGCCCTGTTCTCGCAGTGCGCCTTCAGCGTGTTGTCCAAACAAGGGCCCCAACTCCGGAACTTTGCTGAACGCTGTAGCCTTAAGCTCATGGAAGGTCGATACAGATTGTTGCCACCCCTGCACCAATAAATCTGTTTCTACGGAAATCTTAGTGACAGTTGCCTCCTCTACGTGCGCCGGTACATTCTCAAACACCGTGCCAATTTGGGTTTCGACTCGGCGGCTAGTTGTTGAATTGTCCTGGCGCTGCGTTGGAGGGTCGGACGGAGCTCACGGATTACATGTTTGGCCATTGCTGAGCTGACCTTTGTTTGTTGAATCTGCACCTCGAGAGCATCTGCCTGGGCATATAGTTGGTCCAACTGTGCGGGGTCCATGGCCTCTTGGATTTCTCTCGAAACTTGCTGCAACCGCGCGGAAATTGGCTATGTTTTGACGGTCAGAGCCATTGAGCACTCCTGAAGACCCTTTAGGAGGTCGTAAGCATCAGTTGCAAAGCTGAGAGTTTCTTGCATTTGGTGGACCTAGTTGTGCTTTTCGGCAATCTGTGCTGTGTAAACTGCCTCTGGATCGGGCAACGCTGGCCGGGCTGCTAACGCTGCGTGAAGCTCCACATTTTCCTTGTGGAGGCCATTGAGTGCAATCTGGAGGTGGACTTGTACCCGTTCTATGATACTTGTGGCTCGACACATTTGCACACCGGGTATACGATTCTATTTACTGGCCATACCTCTGAAAACACCGTGGCAACTTGTGTTATCTTCCCTTGCAGCTACTCCTGTGCAGTGATGAGCTGGTCGCGCTGTTCAGTAAGCGCTGCAATCTGTTGTTGTTTCTCCTCGCACCTTTGCTGTAATTCAGAGTGAAGCCGTTCGGCTTGCTGGGCCACCCTCTAGATAAATAAGTACAACTGAGTTGTACCCCATGTTTCTAGATTGGCGATCCCCAAAGTGCCTTGGTCTGGCCTCCGTTCCTGCAAGGGTTGCCCACTGGCAACTGATCGATTAGAATGCTCTGGAGGGGATGGCGGCGGGGTCTGTTGATGCGCTGAGTCGTCCATATTCAAGTCCGGCCTCTCCTACCGATCTGTAGTGCCAACCTGTGGAGGTATAGTGGGCTCAGGCTGAGCCCCAGCTGAGTCGGTAACAATTTGTGCCATTTGGGTAATTATATCAGACAGAGAAACTTGGGGTTCTCCAATGGGGTCGACCAGTGGTACTACTGCTGTAGTACTAGAGTCAACTTCGGCCCCGTGGTCCCCACCAAGCAGTTCCCGGATGAGTTGGTCGGACAAGGTAGCAGATGAATTGGATGGAGCGGATGAAGTGGTAGGTGGAGGTGGAATGGTGGATGGATGTGGAACGATGGGTGGAGGTGGAAGTCGAATATTGATAAAATCTGAAGGGTCAATGAGGGGTTATTCCTGTATCAGCACCCCTGTACTCGGTGGCAGTGGGGAATCATCGTCAGTAAGGTCCACCACCGGATTTGCTTCGGTGGTGCAGACCCGCTTGACTAGAGGAGTTTCTAATTGGAGCGGATGAAGTGGTAGGTGGAGGTGGAATGGCGGATGGATGTGGAACGATGGGTGGAGGTGGAAGTCGAATATTGATAAAATCTGAAGGGTTAATGAGGGGTTATTCCTGTATCAGCACCCCTGTACTCGATGGCAGTGGGGGATCATCGTCAGTAAGGTCCACCACCGGATTTGCTTCGGTGGTGCGGACCCGCTTGACTGGAGGAGTTTCTAATTGATCTAGGGTCTGGCTCTTCTCGCCCATCGGGGTTATGATTGGGCTTGCAGAGGTAAATAGTACAGTAGGGATGGGGGAGGTGAGAGGAGTTGTATGGGGGTGCGAGATAGAGCGAGAAAGCTTGAACTAGGAAATTAAAGGGAAAGGAGAAGCACCACTTGAAACTACCTGGGCCGCTGCATTAAAATTGCATACCTAAGTGTTCAAGTGGCGGACGATGGGGATGAGCGGCACAGGGAGTTCCTGTGGTGTCGCCTCCGCATCTGTCTCAGCATCTATCTTGGCAGGCTGTTGCTGCGGTAACATCTGATCAAAGTTGTACCTGGGTACCCCGTCGCATATTTCCATCGCGACCCCCAGCCACGAACAGACTTCGTTTTGGAAGGTGGTATCTTCAAGCTGGAATTTCAGCGGCTTCACGTGGAAGTTGTCCTCTGGCACGCAAGTAGGTCATATGTAAGTATGACTGTGACTAACCCCGAACCACACTTGCTCGCTGTACTCATCTAACAGGTTCCTGGGCACCCTTTGCTGGCTGGCTACGACATCCGTCATTAAACCATACCAGGTCCGAAATGCCTCGGCATTCACTTGTTTGGTGCTCGGATCAACCGACACCTTCCACAGAACAAACTTCATCGCGAGAGGCTGGCCCTCTGGAATTTCCACTGGTAACCTGACAAGGGGAGTGTGCCATTTCCACATGGCAAAGGCAACGATCAAATATCTGTAAATGAAGCTTGTAGCGCGCTTGTAGTTTTCTTCACACGCGTCAAACAGTTCTTTCAACAGGAAGGAGCACCAGTTCAGCTTGGCGCCCTGAACGCAGTGCTCTGCAATGGAGATAGTGTCCAGGGTGCATTCGCCCTTTGTGTAGTGCCTCATTGTCTTGCTGGCAATGAGGTAGCAGGTGAATTTAATCTCAGGCTTATTGATAAGCTCCATCTTGGCTCCCTTTCCTCCCCGTCGGGTGCCATATTTGACATACAAGTCTGTGTATCTTGACTTCCGTTCTTGCTTGGAGGTGGTCTGACATGCAGTCGAGACATCCGTGCCATTCTGTGAAAGCCCTGTAAGATGATGGATATCCTAAGCATGAATGGGAATTTCCTTATTCAGCCACAAGGACCCATTCTAGATGCGGCTGAGTAGGAACCGAGTGCACTGCATAGCTGGTCCTGTGGTCCCGAAGACCGGAAGATTTCGTAAGTTTAGAAGAGAAGATTGCTGAAGGTCCTGGAACGTTGGTAAAATTCTGTTTGCTGAGTGCCCGGCTGTTGTGTAGTAATGTTCCATATACACCTACCAGTTGAGTGCCGGGAATTTGGAAGAGTCTGAAAGGTTGGCATCTATCAGGGCCGCATTATCGTATTTCCCGACAAGGGACTCTGTCTTGTGAATTCTGCTGTTGAGCTCTGGTTCTAGGATGACTGGGAGGGTCTTCGGCATTTTTGCTTGGCACTAATAGACTTGCAGAATTCGTCTTGGCATCTTCTCTTGGTGTTGTGCGTCTGGATACTTCTGCTACTCTGGTTCTGCTGCAATTGCTAATTCTAACTGTTCCGGCATTCTCATGCTTTTTTTTTTCCCATGCAAGTTATGTAATTACCTGGCACGAGTGAAGTTGATGAGACCCCATAACAAGTTAATTCCTGAAGGAATTATTCTCTGCGATAATCGTGCGATCAATCGCGTGCCAATGTGTATTCTGACAGTTGCTGATGGTGGCATGGGGAAATGGGTAGACGCGATGGGTGAGGTTACTGCGGATGATGGCAAAATGATTATGGCGAGGTTACTTCCAATTATGGTAATTTATGATGCAAATCTAGACGATCCTACGGACTGACACAAGTACTGACTGAAATGACCTGGACTGACATTGACACGTTTATTGATCCTACAGGGATGACACGCTGGACACGCCCCTCCCCGACCACAGTCGGTTGCGGTGCGGTCCCCGCAACAGAGCGGTTATTGACAAGCTATGCACGAACAAAAAATACTACCTATGCTCATCCCGGTTGTGGGAGAGTTATTCAGCTACGCTACTCTACGGGTGCTCTCAATTGCGAGAGTTATTGATGAAACGTGCAAGGAACTTACTCCTGGTAGGGTTTCAGGCGTGCGTCATTCACCCACCCAGGTAAAACAATACCGTCTAGTTGAGCCAACTGAACGGCTCCGGAATCTCTAATCTCGATGACGAAGTAAGGTCCCAACCAGTGCATCTGCAGCTTTCCTGGGAACTTCTGAAACTTGCTGTCATATAAGAGGACCTTGCCGCCAACCTGGAACGTTTTGTTCTTGATGTGGCAGTCGTGCCACGCTTTCTGCTTGTCCTTCTGAACATTCTGGTGAAATTCGGCCAGAAACCGAGCCTCGTCTAGTTCTTGTAGTTCGTGGAGGCATTCCCATAGCGACTCCTCTTCCGAGAACTGGAGGGATGTGGCAATTAAAAGACTCGGTACAGTGAAATCGGTGGGAACCACAGTTTCCCGGCCATACACCAGCTGGAACGGTGTCTGATTGGTCAAGCGCTCCACCGTAGTCTGGTAGGCCCATAATGCAGCTGGTAGCCGCTCATCCCAATCGTCGCGCTGGGAATTGCAGATCTTAGTCAAGCCCTTTTCAAGAATTTTATTGAATGCTTCAACAATACCATTGGCCTGCGGGTGGTACGGGTTGCTTTTGTGATGTTGGATCATGAATGTGTCCAGCAGCGATTTGATCGTGTCATTAATGAAATGCGTACCCTGATCACTGGTTAGACTTCGCAGGCAACCAAACCGGCTGATGATGTGTTCAAAGATGAACCGTGCTGATGTGCAATCCCGCACCGCCGCTGCCTCAGCCCACCTGGTGAGGTAGTCAGTTGCGGTAATGATGTGCCAGGCCTTGGAATGTCGGGCGATCGGGGCTATGGGACCGACGAAGTCGACAACCCACTTCTCAAATGGCCGCAACACATGCAGTGGGTGTAGCGGGAGCTCGTCCCTGTGATAGGGCCTCCCCGTTCGCTGACAGACATTGCATTTCTTCACAAAAGTCTTGCAATCGGCGTGGAATGTTGGCCACCATAGGCCAGCTTGAAGCACCTTCCGGGAAGTGGGTTTCGCCCCCACATGCCTTCCTGCAACGCCGCAGTGGCATTCCCACATTACGGCTTCATGCTCGTGGTCAAGTATACATCTGCGCAGAACCTCATCGAGACCCAATTTGTATAGCTGCCCTGCTATGAGTTGAAACTCGGCAGCACGAACGACCAGGTGCCACTTCTGAAGCGGGGTGTAGTGCTGAGGGCACTGCCCCGTGGTCAAATAAGTGGCGATATCGGCCAAATAATCGGGCACGGCTTCGACGTGGAAAATATCAACATCCGGCAGCTGATCATCGAGAGAGCCGTCGTTCTCCCCTGTTTCCAACCGGGATAAATGATCGGGTCCAACGTTCAACCTCCCGGGCTTGACAATCACTTCAAATGTAAATTCTTGGAAGAGTAGGAGCCACCGATAGATCCGTCCTTCCAAGACAGGCTTATTGACCAGGTACTTTAACGCAGAATGATCCGTAAAGAACTTGAATTTTCCTCCCATAAGATAGTGGCGAAACTTCTGGAGTGAATACACCATTGCAAGGGCCTCCCGCTCAATAGTGGTGTAATTCTGCTCAGCATTAGACAATTTGCGGCTGGCGAAGTAAACTGGGTGGTCAGTTGTCGTCTCCCCTGGTTACGCCAAGACAACCCCAAGTGCAATACTGGAAGCGTCAATGTGCACGTGGAACTGCTTATCCCAATCTGGGTGAACTAGAATGGGCGTCGTTGCTAGTTTTTCCTTCAAGGCGTCAAGGGCCATCCGACACTCCTCTGTCCACTGGAACACTTTCGACTTCCGCAATAGATTTTCTAAGGGAGCAGTGATCTTCGCATAATTTCGGATAAACCGTCGATAATAACCTGTGTGCCCTAGCAGTGCCTGCAACTGCTTCACCGTTTCGGGGGCTTCCATGTGGACGATCACTGCTACCTTGGCGGGGTCAGCGCAGACCCCTTGCTTGCACACCATGTGTCCTAACAACGTGCCAAAGGGAACTGCAAAAATACATTTCTTCAAGTTCAAGGAAATCTGCAACTGGCGACACCGATCGAACATGATACGCAACAGGGTGGCGTGTCTCTTCAGCAAACTGTAGACGGTCCAATCGTCCATGTAGACTTCCAGGAACTTGTGGATATACTCCCGGAAAGTAGCAATGACGATCCGGGAAAACACGGCCGGGGCGTTCTTCAAGCCAAACGGCATCACGTGGTATGCGAACAATCCCCACTTAGTGGTGAACGTCGTCTTTGTCTTGTCTTCTTCCGCAATGCACACTCGATAATAACCCGAAAATCCATCAGTGAAGGAGTAAGCTTCATTGCCCGCAACATGATCCATACTTCGTCGCTGAAAGGAGTGGGAAACAGATCATGGATGCAGGCGTTGTTCAGACTTAGATAGTCGACGCAGACTGGGATTTATGACTTATCCTTCTTATTCTGAATGACGATAGGACTCACTCACTCCGCTTCTTCCACTGGAAAGATTAGACCTGATGCCAACATCTTATCGATCTCCATCTTGACCTTTTCTTTGATCCGCGGGTTCAACCGATAGGGTCGGTGCTTCACGGGCCTGGCGTCCGGTTTCAGCACAATACGCATTTCTCCGAGGTCACCTTTTATGCCCTTCAACTCTGCAACTGATGAAGGAAATAGGTCTTCGTATTCCTCGAGGAGGCTGAAAATTTCCTTTGTCGTCTCCTCATCCCAGTAATCTCCAACCGTAGCCAGTTTGGGTCTCTCATCTGTACCGATGTTCAACTTCTTTATCTTCAGCGGGAGCAGATGGACGCCCTCCGTGGTTGGCTCATCTTTGATGCTTCGCTCGCCTTCCTTCTCTTCAAAGTACAGGTGCCTTAGGTCCTCCAGGCCATCATCGTCTGGATCGCCATCGATCCGCTGGCAAGCCAACTCACGCCTGCCCTCCGGGTGTAATGTTAAGGTGCTCTCGTCAGTCCTCGAGTCACCGAGGAACAGTACCCCCTTGATTGCTTGTAATGCTCGGGACACCAGCTCTGTCTCTCCTTCGAAGAAAAAACACTGCACAAATTTGCTCACGACTTCCGGCCAGGAGCTGGTCCCTCTTTTCCGCTCTTCTTCTAATACCATGCATGGGGAATGGTATCCAAAGAATGGACGAACCGATGTACCCACAGCTCTTCTGGGTATCCTTTACTTCGCCACTGCTCCTCACAGGTTTTCAAGTGGTCTTTTGGATCAGAAGTCCCGTGGTACCGATGCCTGCTGCGAGGCCCTTCGTCTTCTTTAAACCGTGCCCTCAACGCCTCTGCCACACAACTCCATCGCAACAGGGTGTTGCGGTGATTTTTCCACCACCGTGTTGATGTGGATTGCAGCACTACGTCCGTGGTATCCTACTTCCTTCTGGTACCGTGTCCTCTACTTTTGCAATAAAGGTATTGACGGCTTGCATGTTCGACAGGGTGGGGTACCCTCGGATCTCCGCGCCAATCCAACGAACTCAGGAAATATTGGCACACCTCCGTGTGTTGGTCTCATACCCACCCTGCTGCCAGTCTTCCCATGCTAATTCTGATCCCAGCTCCGAGCTCTGGACACTATGCCAACTGACAGAGCCGGTCGCGGTCGGGTTAATATAGTCTTCCCGCTTCCTTGCTATCATCTGATAGAGGTTGTCCAACATATGAGCATCCTCCCAGTTATCCACCGTTTCGGTATATCTCGGGCCTTGATACGGGTCGAGAGGCTAAGTGACCCGGACCTCTCCATCTTAGAAGATCATCAACTCCTTTTTGAGGTCGATGATAGCGTAATTCTCAAAAGCCCAATCGATGCCTAACAGGGCAGGGTAAGGATCCTTGTCCCCCATAATATCGATAACTTCAAAATCCGTGTAAGTCTTCACCCCTGCAATTTCGACCTTGACACCTTCGAGTCGGCCGATCGGTACAATGCAGTACTGGTTGGCCATTCTAAGCTAGATCGGCGAGTAGGTCAGCCGTGGCCGGCCAAGAGCCTCCCATGTCTTCCGCGGCAGGATATTGACGTCAGATCCTAAGTCAAGAATAGTGTCGCTGATCTGGAATCCCGCAACCTGCGTGTTAAGCCGAAACTCTTTTCCCATTCGACGCTTGTTCCGCTTGACCCGCTGGACGTACTGGGGGGCGGTGTTCACCAGTTCCCCTGGTCCTGTACCCCCCTGTAGTACATCTTCCAAGGTACTCTTTAGCTATTCTGCATCGCAGCATTGTCAACAATCTTGAGGAATAACTAGAGCCATTCCTCAATCAAAGTTCCCGTGGCACTCTGCTCGCCGGGATCTGTCGGTAGGGGCACCTCCAAGCCTTCGGCTCCTCTCAGCTGAGCAAATGTCTCTACTGCCTCCTGGAAGTACTTCTTCTGTGCGTCTGGCCTGATTAACTGGTTCGGGGAGGCTGGCCGGACAACCCGTGCCGGCTCCTTTCCGCGAGCGTCCTCCCCCGTCTTCTTACCACCTCTCGTCACGATAACTACATTCTGCATGGCTTGAGTCGCGGTCCCCCGTGGTTCGGAGTTGACCAAATTCGTGGCCCGCTGCCGTGCCCGTTCCTCCCACTTCTTGATAAGTTCTGGGCAGTCCTATGTGGCATGGGCATTCACGCGGCACTGGGAACACCATGGGCGTCGGGGAAGGGGACATTCCCGGGCCACGTGACCCTCCTGGTCACAGTTGTAGCATTTCAGCGGACCTTGCCCCCCTATGCGGCCGACACGCATACCGCCTCCTCGGCCCCTAGAAGCCTCATTCAACCGATATGAGGGTCGGTCTAATTGGTCCGCTAGAGCGTCGAGAGCCCTGCACTGCTCGGTGTTGTGAGTTGTGGAAGCACAAAACTCATAGGATGCATTGTTTGGGACGTTGGAGTACTTCTGCAGAATTGGGCACATTTGAGGTTGATGGCCCATCGTCCGATAAATTTCACAATATTCCGTGGCGGTTGGGTTCGATTGAGGTGGGAACCCCGCATAAGGCTGTTGCGGCTGGTATACCCCCTGCGGGTTCATCGTCGCGCCACCCCCCGTAGGTGGACCCCCTGGATTGCTGCGACAGAGGGTCCCACACATGTGCCACGCAACCGGGGACACTCGGTTGTGACGTGGCCTTCGACTAGGCAATGAGTGCACCAAACGTTCGGCCTGGATGGTCTTATCGGCTACATCTCCTTGAGCTTTTCAGTCAGACTGGCGATCTGATGTTGCAATCCTACCAAGGAGGGATCCTGCGGGGCCGGCCCTCCTTGATATTCTTGAGGGTAGCCCGCCATGGCCTCTATCTTCATGGCCTGCTCCAAAGCGTCCTGAAAGTTGTCAATCTTCTGCTGGGTGAGGGGCGTTCGTGTCAAGGGAAGCAGAGCCTTGATGAACCAATCCCTTTGATGGTTTGGGTCGATCAGGTAGTTGAGTTTCCCGATCGCGTCCTTGAATCGACGCATTAGCTCCCATTCAGTCTCCCCATCTTTCTGCTTAATCTCCCAGAGCTCGGACAGACCCTGTTGGTCTGTCTTTGGAAGCTTAAATTCGCGGACAAAAACCCGCTTAACGTCAGTAATTACTGGATTCAGATGGGCCTCGAACCACTTGATGAACCATCGCAAAGCCCTTTCTCTGAGCGTGGTTTGGAACTCTATTAACTTCCTTGCGTCTGGCATCTGCCGAGCCCTCCATATGGCTTCGTAGAGATACCAGTGTTGCTCCACATCATCGTTGCCTCGGCTAGAGAATTCTGGATACCGGGTGAATGACCCGACCATGTTTGCTTGCGAAGGGGTGACCAGAATAAACCCTTCGGGTCTTGGTTGGGTGACTATACCACCAGGAACTGTAATACCACTAGTAACACTGCTACTAACATGCGACACTGAACTACTGTGCAATCGACTTAATGCTTGTAACTTAACGAAAATATTACTCAAAGGGTTGTAGAGTACCAGGGGAAGGTAGGGATCCTTGCCGTGCAAATTCTAGAAAGTAGGGCTGCCTGGAGAGATGAATGCCGACTGCTCTTGAAACAACCGTTGCATCACGACGTACCATTCACCATCGGAACCTTCTTCGGGCTACACACCTGTATCGTCTTCGTTAGTCGTCATCTCCCTTTTCCTCCTAGCTGGGCTCCCATGCACCCGTCGCACTCCCTCAGCGGTCCCTTCGCTTTCCCAAGTATCCGCCTGGGTGTCCATACTTCCTATCCTCTGAGGCGCCTCCTTCTGATTCTTCCTATTGTCTTCCCGTCGCTTCAACTCCCGCCTTCCTTGTCCCAAAAGACCTTTGACCGTAGCCATTTTGGGTTTCTCCTCCATACCGTTGTTCAACTTCTTTATTCTCTGGGCTGTATGCAGATGGACGTTCCTGTGATGGTCTCATCTTTGATGCTTCGTTTGCCTTCCTTATCTTCAAAGTACAAAGCCTTAGGTCCTCCAAACCCGCTATCGTCCGATCACCATCGATCCGTCGCAAGCCAACTCACGCCTACCCTCAGGATGTAATGTTAAGGTGCTCCTGTCAGTCCCCGAATCACAGAGAAACAGTACCCCCTTGATTGCTTGTAATGCCCGGGACATCAGCTCTGTCTCTCCGTCGAAGGAAAAACACGTACAAATTTTCTCACGACTTCCGGCTAGGAGCTGGTCCCTCTTTTCCGCTCTTCTTCTAAGTACCATGCATGGGGAATGGTATCTAAAGAGTGGACAAACCGATGTACCCACAACTCTTCCGAGTACCCTATACTTTGCCACTGCTCCTCGCAGGTTTTCAGGTGGTCTCTTGGATCAGAATTCCCGTGGTACCTATGCCGGCTGCGAGGTCCTTCGTCTTCTTTGAACCGTGCCCTCAAAGCCTTCGCCACACAACTCCACTGCGATAGAGTGTTGCGGTGATTTTTCCACCACCGTGTTGATGTGGATTGCAGCGCTACGTCCAAAAGTGGTATCCTACTTCCTCCTGGTACCATGTCTTCTACTTTTGTAATAAAGGTATTGATGGCTTGCATGTTTGACAGGGTGGGGTACCCTCGGATCTCTGCGCCAATCTAACAAACTCGGGAAATGTTGGCACACCTCTGCGTGTTGGTCTCATACCCACCCTGCTTCCAGTCTTCCCATGCTAGTTCTGATCCCAGCTCCGAGCTCTGGACACTGCACCAAGTGACAGAGCTGGTTGCGGTCAGGTTAATATAGTCTTCCCACTTCCCTGCTGTCATCTGATAGAGGTTGTCCAACATCTGAGCATCCTCTCGGTTATCCACCGTTTTGGTATATCTCGGGCCTTGATACGGGTTGAGAGGCTGAGTGACCCGGACCTCTCCATCTTCGAAGATAATCAGCTCCTTTTTGAGGTCGATGATAGCGTAATTATCGAAAGCCCAATCAATGCCTAACAGGGTAGGGTAAGGATCCTTGTCTCCCATAATATCAATAACTTCAAAATCCGTGTAATTCTTCACCCCCGCAATGTCGACCTCGATACCCTCGAGTCGGCCGATCGACATAATGCAATACTGGTTTTCCATTCTAAGCTGGATCGAGGAGTAGGTCAGCCGTGGCCGGCCAAGAGCCTCCCATGTCTTCTGCAGCAGGATATTGACGTCAGATCCTAAGTCAAGTATAGTGTTGTTGATCTGGAATCCCGCAACCTACGTGTTAAGACAAAACTCTTTTCCCGTTTGTCACTTGTTCCTCTTGACCCGCTGGACGTACTGGGGGGCTGTGCTCACCAGTTCCCCTGGTCCTGTACTCCCCTGCAGTACATCTTCCAAGGTACGCTTTAGCTGCTGCCACATCGTAGCATTGTCAACAATCTTGAGGAATAACTGGAGCCATTCCTCAATCAAGGTTCCTGTGGCGCTCTGCTCACTGGTATCTGTCGGCAGGGGCACCTCCAAGCCTTCGGCTCCTCTCAACTGAGCAAATGTCTCTACTACCTCCTGGAAATACTTCTTCTATGCATCTGGCCTTAATAACTGGTTCGGGGAGGCTGGCCGGACAACTCGTGCCGGCTCCTTTCTGTGAGCGTCCTCCCCTGTCTTCTTACCACCTCTTGTCACAATGGCTACGTTCTACATGGCCTGAGTCGCGGTCCCCCGTGGCTCGGAGTTGACCAGATTCGTGGCCCTCTGCCGTGCCCGTTCCTCCTACTTCTTAATGAGTTCGGGGCATTCCTCTGTTGCATGGGCATTCACACGGCACTGGGAACACCATGGGCATCGGGGAAGGGGACATTCCCGGGCCACATGACCCTCCTGGTCACAGTTGTAGCACTTCAGTGGACCCTGACCCCCTGTGCGGCCACCGCGCATACCACCTCCTCGACCCCTGGAAGCCTCATTCACCTGGTAGGAGGGTCGGTCCAACTGGTATGCTAACGCGTCGAGAGCCCTGCACTACTCGGTGTTGTGAGTTGTGGAAGCACAAAACTCACAGTATGCATTGTTTGAGATGTTGGAGTACTTCTGCATAATTGGGCACATCCGAGGTTGATGGCCCATCATCCGAAAAATTTCACAATATTCTGTGGTGGTTGGGTTTGATTGAGGTGGGAACCCCGCATAAGGTTGTTGCGGCTAGTATACTCCCTGCGGGGTCATTTCCGCGTCAACCCCCGTAGGTGGACCCCCATGGATTGCAGTGACAGAGGGTCCCATACCTGTGCCACGCAACTGGGGACACTCGGTTGTGACGTGGCCTTCGACCAGGCAATGAGTGAACCAAATGTTCAGCCTGGCTGGTCTTATCGGCTGCATCTCCTTGAGCTTTTCAGTCAGACTGGTGATCTGATGTTGCAATCCTACCAAGGAAGGATCCTGCGGGGCCGACCCTCCCTGATATTCCTAAGGGTAGCCCGCCATGGCCTCTATCTTCATGGCCTGCTCCAAAGCGTCCTGCAAGTTGTCAATATTCTGCTGGGTGAGGGGGGTTCGTGTCAAGGGAAGAAGAGCCTTGATGAACCAATCCCTCTGATGGTTTGGGTTGATCGGGTAGCTGAGTTTCCCAATTGCGTCCTTGAATCGGCGTATCAACTCCCATGCAGTCTCCCCTTCTTTCTGCTTAATTTCCCAGAGCTCGGACAGACCCTGCTGGTCTGTTTGTGGAAGCTTAAATTCGCGGACAAAATCCCGCTTAACGTCAGCAATTACTGGATTCAGATGGGCCTCAGACCACTTGATGAACCATCGCAGAGCCCTTTCTCTGAGCGTGGTTTGGAACTCTATTAACTTCCCTGCGCCTGGCGTCTGCCAAGCCCTCCATATGGCTTCGCAGAGATACCAGTGTTGCTCCACATCATCGTTGCCTCGGCCAGAGAATTCTGGATACCAGGTGAATGACTCGGCCATGTTTTCTTGCGAAGGGGTGACCAGAATAAACCCTTCGGGTCCTGGTTGTGTGACTATACCACCAGGAATTGTAATACTACTAGTAACACTGCTACTAACATGCGTCACTGAACTACTGTGAAATCAACTTAATGCTTGTAACTTAACGAAAATATTACTCAAAGGATTGTAGAGTACCAGGGGAAGGTAGGGATCCGTGCCGTGCGAATTCTGGGAAGTAGGGCTACCTGGAGAGATGAATGCCGAACGCTCTTGAAACAACCGCTGCATCACGACGTACCATTCACCATCGGAACCTTCTTCAGGCTGCACACCTGTATCGTCCTCGTCATTCATCGTCTCCCTTTCTCTCTTAGCTGGGCTCCCATGCACCCGTCGCACTCCCACAGCGGTCCCTTCCCTCTCCTGGGTACCCGCCTGGGTGTCCATACTTCCTGTCCTCTGAGGCACCTACTTCTGGTTCTTCCTATTTTCTTCCCATCACTTCAACTCCCGCATCACCCTTTCTCGCCACCTGTTGGTGATCTACGCCCTCCGATGTGCACGTCGCTCCCTCAACTTCCTTGCAGCCTCAACATCCATTCCCCACTCCCCCCGCTTCACCCTTCACGTAGCATCTATCCCTTCAGCCCTTCCCCCAGCACTGGAGGTTTATGATTCCATGCTCGATTTGTGGAACTCTATCAGCCCTTCATCCACCATCAGGGCCTTAATCCACAGCGGAATCTCCTTGAGCAGTTTCCCTCTCAGCCCAGAGTGGAAGATGGCCTCAGCTTTCGAGAAGGATTGCAGCACTCGCGGGAAACCCACAACATATCCGTCTGTGTGTTTACCCAAAATCCACCGCGGGTCAACTCAAAGTTGTCCAACCCATGTGGCCACCGCATCTCCGTGCGCCTACTGCGCTTATTCTACGAGCTATTCTAGTTACCTGCCCCGTAATCTCCGCGACCACCAGAGGTCGTCAGGAATTTTCCCGCAGGATCTCGAGGTGAATGTTCATCGGGTGAATCCGAAAAGGATTTAGATCCTTGAGCACCCCTCCTTTTTTCTTTGTCAACTCATAACCGAGCAACAAATTGTCAGATTTTTCCCACCATCGCCAGATTTCTCCTTCTCGAATATCCTCGATACTATGATCTCAGTTCCCTCATAATGTGTAAGGTCCCACAACGAACCATTTTGTTGGATAAGAAAATAGTCCTGTGCAAGACTGTGTCCTCCAGGTTGAGCCACAAAGGTATCCCCATGTAGTCTAGAACCATGTCGGAATTATCACCCTACTTCGGAGAGCAGAGAGTCTCACCTGAGGCATGCCGTGACCGCATGCAAAAGGGGAAGAGATCAATGGTGACGGAGGGATCCGCAACTCATGATTAACATAGAATGGATTGCATCAACATCATATATGCGCAAGAACATTCAGAATATCGACTAGGTATTAAGAAAATAAAATTTTAAAGCATCACAGACATCATGCATGCATGTAACTCATAAGATCAGACAGTAACCTGTAGGTATATTAATAATCTTCAACCAAATCCATAGTTACATCGCTTTCCATAGCAATATCATTACAAATCTGTCACAGACATCTTATAGGACAGAAAGATAGATAAGAGAAACCTAGGAACTACAGAGATATCATGCTCGGAATGGATTCCCTCCGCAACGTCTGCTCAATCCTCTTCAGGCGCTCTGCATTCGTCTCTTCTGTCACATTCCTTCTTTCTTTTCTGCTTGTGTGATCGTTATTGCCCACCGCCATCGTAAATCGCAAGTTCCCTTCTGTGTTTTTCTTCGTTATTCCCATTCTCTTGAGTCATGAGTCTCCGTTTCTCGTCTTCATCTTCTCTCCGTTTCGCTATCCTTTTGCTTTCAGCTATCTTCATGCTTCTTCGCCACCTTGATAGCTTAATACCTCTAATGTAGTTGTATTTGGGTTACATCGTCATGTAAGCTGTTCATGAACCCAAAATCTCATTCCTTTATTCAAAATTCAAAATATTCAAAACAAGTTTTCAAAACAAGGGCCCCAACATATTCTGCACTTTTAATGCTCCTGCATCAATTGTGTAGACATATTTATCAAAACAATGTTGTTAGAGAAGTGGCAGTGGTGTTTGGATTCTCTTCACTTACAAAAGAGGTGATGAATGGGCTTGGGAAAGATCTTAGGTAAATTGTTTCCAGGGCGGAGATTGTTAAAATATGACATCAATTAATTAAAATAAAATGTAAAAATAAAAATTTATTGAGGTAAATATTTGGTTGTTGGACTAACTATGTTGGCTTACAAAACCGATGATATTTTTGTAATGATTCCTATTTCATTTTATCATTGAAGCCCAAGAGTTGAAGGGGATGTAACCCCGATTGTACATTTTTATTGATTATAAAATACTTTACCTTGTCTTGTGGATATTTCCTTGATAAAATATGAGGGTTTTTCCATGTACATTTTGTGTGCTGTTCTAAAATTTTGTCATTGTTTCTTTTCTCATGTTAATGTTCTTTATAGACTCTAAAAACCAACAACCTAGGGCTTGACCTTTTTCAAGGTAGCCTCTTAACACTTAGAAATAAGTTAATCAAAAGTGGTATTAACCTTTTCATAACACTAGGACTCCATGATAATAATAACAATATTGTTATTCACATTGTCAATCTTTCCTGTGTATAAAAGATAAACATTGTAGGGTTATCTTCAAACATTCCCAAAGTCAAGTATGGCATCCTACATTCCCAAAGTCAAGTCTGGCATCCTTAGGTTATGCTTGAAACAATAATCTTGATTATTTTTTGAAATTCAACTATGCAACAAGATAAAACACATTGTTGAACTTGATTTAGGGCTTCCACTTTCTATATTTCTAAAACACAATCACCTAACCATATTTCCAAACTATAGAAAATAAATACCTCCTCGTACCTCCAATAATTGTGAAACTTACCATGGGATTTCATGAAACCATTATCCTTTATTAATATTTAGATTTTACATTCAAAATATTTGGTAATTAGTGAAAGAACTGCAATTAGTGGGATACTTGTAAGTAAAGGGATTTTGAAAATAGTTAATATATTCACAAGAAATCATCTATTGCGAGGAGCTAATTAGCATACTTACTCTTGACCAATGCTGAAGAACCTGCTCAAAAAAGTAAGAATGACCACAATGTTGTACATTAATGGTTCATTACATTTTAAACCAAGTGGCATAGATGTTAATTTGTGGAATGAATAGACAACCAACAATAGCATAATCTAAGAACTCGCCATTCTTGAAACCAAGGTGCATAGTAGGGAGTGATTTCAAACCAAGCTAAAATGTGTGCAATATTAAAACTCAAATCAAATCCTAAAATAGTAGGAAGAATAATATTTTAATACTTCACCATCATAATCTATAAATAATTTATCATTCAATGTTATATGGAGGAAGAACATAAAAATTATGAGTTAGAATTTTGTATTATATTCAAATTTATATGAAATATGATTATCGAAATATGATTATTGAAATATGTTCAAGATTCTTAAATTTGCAATAAAAATATAAGATATTAGATTATTTTAGATTTTTCATCAAGGTGCTTGTTAGAGATTCATTATTCTTGAGCTTTGGTTCATTTGCTGAATTTGTAATTGCAAACAACTTAGAGAGGTCATTTAATTTGATCTCCTCATCCATATTTTAGAATCATTTGTGAATCAGCCTAATTTTTTTCCAAAGAATATTCTATATGTTTATTGGTTTTCCCATAATATTTCAAAAGTACTATGTGTTATAATATCTTAATTAGTTTCTCTTAACTTAAAGAATGCTAGCATAAGTTCTCCAATTTGTTTCCTATAACAAGGAATTTGCTAAAGTGTATGAATAATTGAATAAAATTGTTTGTATATTTAAAGTATGCACACCATGAATTGGCCACTAGTTAATTATATCCTTTTCAATATGACCATTATACAAAGCCTTGTTTTTGAACAACTTGCTTCATCCACACGAAAATTGGGAAAACTTAGTATGTATGAGTAGTGCTTCCTCTCCTAGACCAAACCTTATTTAATGCAATCAAGAGCCCCTTAATCATATATCTACCATTGGCAGGAGGCCTCTCTTATTTGTATCTTCAATACAATATCATCTTGGATTCAAGGGCTAAGAAGCCATATGAAGGGCTGTATTGAATTCGGCTCACAAGTTATTTACATTTTTCTATTTATTGATATAAGTTGGGATCTCTTAGATCGTATATTGGTTTAAAAAAATCAATGATAAATTTAACGTCCTCCTTAAAACGATATTATTTCTTTAGCTCACTAGTTTTGTGATGAATCTATCTCCATCTTGCTCATTTTCCACTAATGATAGTGGCATATAAAGAATCATTTGTACCATAATACTTATAGTTGTTAAAGAAGAATGTAGTATATAGGGAATCTAGACTATCAACAAGTTGAATTAAGTCTATTTAAGTAAACCTTTAGTAAATAACTTATGATTGATGATGTTTACATATACACTTTCCACTCATCTTCAATTAACTTGAGCGACTGAATCTAGTTTTCCAATTTCCTTTAGTGTGTTTATGCATGGAACACAATATGACATCTAAAGAAATTCCCACATCAGTTTTTTAACCTCCAACTATGTATTTTTTCACATTATATTTAATTTCTCAATGATCTTTTCAAACCGTTTTAATAACTTCACTTAATGCTCCTTTAGGAATATTGTTATTTAAGAAGATCGAGTTCTTGTGACCTAAATAATCTCGCTCTGTGGAAAAAAAGAAACTAATTATATTAAATATATAATAATTTTTTAAACTGGAAATTTAAGTCATTAGTATCATCAATAAAAGTACACATCTTGTTTATATGTGCATTTATTCATAAACATGGACCAAACAAATGCATGGGTATAAATTGACAATGGTGATATGAAATAATTATAATTAAACTCGTCTGATGATTCATTAAATATATACGATATTTCAATGTCTTAAGAGAAACATGTCTCAAGGATAATATATCATATGATCTATCCATCCAAACTATAATGTATTGTGTGACCTTCCTATAGAACCAATATTAGAGATTTGTCATTCAAAACCAATCATGTCCAACTAATTATAAGTCCTTAATGTGTCAATTTTTAAACATCAATGTTAAATATCAGAGGCACTAACTCAACATATGGACCGGAAAATAACTCACAACACTAGTCGTCGACAATTATTTTATGCACTAGACTTTTTGCATTCAAACTCCAACCCTTTCAGCTCCAAACAAATCAATATAAGAAATGAATACTTCTTTCTCCAACTTTAAATTAGAGTGGTTTCCCATATTTCCATTTTTGTGGGTCCTCTAAGTTCTGAAGGAATAATTAATAAAAAGGAAAGAGTAAACACTCATTGAATAGATTAAAACAACAAAAAAGAAGCAACTAAGAGCAATAAATTATTTTATAAAAAATAAAATGCAAAGGTACTCATGAAAACAAAAAGGACATGATATTGTGAGAAAAAATCCCCAATCCCTCAACATTCACTTACTAACAATGTTGCAATAATGAAATGGGTTACGAAACACCATGCATTAAAAATGTAAAGTAAGAGAACTTTGCATTAAATGGGTGAGGTTAAAAATTGTTAAACAAGACCTCCAAGTTGCATTCAATCTACTATATGGTTATATATTGTGTGTAAATAGGTAATGTTCCTATACGTGCGCCATGTGTCATAAATTAGGTGTTACATGTATATTCCACCTCTATTACTGACCAACATCTTTAAGTATGAATGCCACATGTTATCTGGTGCCCAGAGATATTATCCATATTTCAATGTTTAAAACTTGTGCAACTTTAAGACCTATTGAATGATATCTCGCTCTTCCCCTCTTTCTCTCTCATGCTATATATATATATATATATATATATATATAACACTCACTTTATGATCTTGAACAAAAGTGATAAGGAATAAAAGCAAGACGCACATATAACACTCTACACTTTATGATCTTGAACAAAAGGAGTGGCAATGTACAAGAATGCACATATCACCATAGCATCTCAAACAATTAACTAATACATTACTACAAATGCTTTTAATTTCCAAAATACTCTAATGACCATATGGTAAAAAATTGGGCCATGTACACTAGATTGGTATGTGGATTTGTTCCCATGGCATTGATCTCAAGAGGCCACCACTCTCTTTGTAGTTGCAAAATTAGTAACGTGCCAAGAAAGTGATTACAATGTTACATCATTATAGTTATTAACAATAATCTCTATTTCAATGATAAACTATGAAGGTTGTTGTCATAGTCTTATGAGATATACTACAAGGAATGGGTGTGTCATGAATGGGTATGTATGTGTCCATCGAAGTAGGTTAAGGTGGATGTGTGTGTTAATAGCCTTACATTTACACTATATGGTCATGTGTGCCTATGTGTGGATATTCACATTGTACTCACCCAATGTGGTTAAGCACACAATAAAGTGAGATTGATAATGTATCTCTTTTGACATGATGTATAGGTTTATATTATTTGGATTAAATGTAGAATGATTAACTTTATATTGGTTATTTCATCCGAGTAATGTTTTTTAAAGTGTTCATAAATTTAACCTAATCACATCAAAGGAATTTCTTTATGTAGCCAATTTCCTTGATTGGGTATCTTGACCATTGATGGTCATTGTTTCTACATGATGGTTATTGCATGCTAAATCGATCTATACTCGAGTTATTATTTTATAATAAAAAATTCAAGTGAATCAAATCCTAGTCTAAATTATGAAAGGGGCCAATATTTCCTAACATCTTATGTAGATGAGCTTTAATACCTGGCCAATCTAGTCACCAACCCCACGTAGAGTGTTGAGAAACATAATTATGATGTTAACTATTTGGATCTTAACATGTATAGAAAACCTTTATAGGCCATTAACATTCTTAACCTCGTGTTGTCGACATACTTGGCATTGTTGTGTCAAGATTTGGATTTATGTCATTTGGAAGTGGATTTATTATTCATATTCTACATATTCACTACAAGTAAATTCATAAGTATGCTAGAGCTAGATTGATTTTGTATAAATTATTCAATCCCCATTCCAAATATTTGAAAGGATCATATCATAAAGCCTTGATCTTCTTACAAGATACCTATATTCTCTCTTTATTTTGGTGCAACTAAACTTGGTCATCTACCATGAATGTCTTTTGATTATGTGCTAGTCATGCATGGCCTTGTATCGCTCTTATGATCTTTTTATTATGTTATTTACTTGCAAATGGATCTTCTTAATCTTGTTTTTGAAATTGTTATCCTTTATTGCTTCTCCTATGGAGTTTTCCTCCTCTCCTCCAAGTTGTACATATCCCATATCCAAAGGTGTATGTTGAAAATATCCAAAACAAGTTTCAAATTGGTAAACTTTGGTGGAAATATGGACTACTATGTTGCAAGAGTGTTCATTCTAGATCAAATTATCATCCCGCGTTCTTGGGTGCCTTTTATTTTAAACACTTGAAATATAACCAATGTGTTTCTCACCATTTTCATTTGTGCATCAATGTGTGGATGATAAGTTTTAGATCTCTTAAATTTGGTTTCCCAATTCTTCCAGATTTTACTCCAAAAAAGAAAATCTAGTACATCTACTTGAAGTGATGCTTCTTGTTATACAAAAGTGCATTACAAATTTATAGAGAATAATATAATTGCATCTTGTTAAGTTGATGATATTTTTACAAGATAAAAGGATACATATATTACTAAATCTATCTATTAACCAAAAAAAAATATTCGTGTCCTTTCCTACTTCTTGAAAAACTATCCATAAAATCCATGGATGCTCTCCCATGGCCTAATAAGTGCATGTAAGGGACAATATATACCTTGTCTCATATTAATGGGTTTATTTCTATGAAAAATATGCCTTCTCTAATTATTTAAGCTACATATTCTTCCATTCTAGGTTGATACACGTATCTCTACAAGTTGGCTACGATTTTTCGAACACCAAAATGACCTATAAATTTGGAGGTGTGAGCCTTTCTTACAATTTTGGTTCACTTACATTTAATAACATTGTGTTTATATAAATTCTAAGGAAACCCATCATGGAGATGCTACTTATCCTTCTTGTCACTTTCTCCTTCAAGCACTTGGCCTTGCAATTGTTAGAATATTTATGTTGAAATATTCAACATATTCCCATTCGTATGTAGTGTCTTTCTCTATGAATATTACTCTAGTCTTGAAAATATTGCAAAGGCTAGTGATCAATGGATAATGGTCTCCTTTCCCAACATATAGTGCTTCTATCACTAAACAACTTGCCACAGAGCATAGAGCTCTTTTTCGTTTGTGAGCTAGTTCAAGGCTTGTTCATGAAACAATTCAAAATAATAGAAAAATAAATTACACCCTTACATCAAGCACGTTGTAATCTTGAAATAAACCGATTTTGTCATCACTTTTCCACCATTTTGTTCATTATATCTTATAATACCATATTAGACTATATTTTGTCCTTTTTATTATAAACTCATTCTCTAAGCTACAAGATCATATATAAAGAAATGCCTAAGGTAAAATGTACATTCTTCATTATTTTCATTATTCTTTTTGTAAAAATAGTTAAAAATTATTTTTATGATATAAATAAAGAATAATCAATCATGTAGCTGCATCAAATTTTGTAGTCAAATTACAATTCGAGATGGGTATGGGCATACTTGAATTAAAACAACGTAGACCTGAAGCTTGTCTACCTTTTGACTTCATTCTAGCATGATCCAGGTTAACATAAGAACCAAGTCAAAGCTACCATGCAGTGGCAGAGCAACCAGATATGCAGATCGATAGCAGAATACATGGTGGTAGAGCCCAAATTGATAAACCATGTTCAAGATACGATAATGTATATGAGAAATTAATGCACCAATGTCATGAATTTCTCATACGCAGATTAATACACTGTTTTATTCATCCATAAAATTCTAGAATCGATATCAATTGTTCTAAGAATACACATACATATCTCTAATGCTCTTTGATTGAATATATAAACACCTGTATTGTAAACTAAAAAGACAATTGAATATATAAACACCTGTATGGTAAACTAAAAAGACAATCCCTTGATTAAAAAACTGTATAGTTCAGTATTATCAGTGATAAAAATTTATCGTGCATGAATTAAAGTTATTGTGCATCCCTATTTCTACGCATTCTCTATTTTAGTTTTATAAGTTCAGTCTCATAAGACTTTCTCAGCAGTGATCACTGAGCTAGGAGGGCCCCTTCACTGAGGAGTGCATTGCTTCTTCTTCTTTTCTATTATGCCATTATTTATTTATTTTAGTCGTGTGAGTTTATTTAAATTTAGTTCTTTATTTCTTATTACTTATAGTTTGTATGCATAGTGAGAATATTCACAGGAATGATTAACATAATCAATTGTAGAACTGAACGGTAAATTATATATTTGTCTTCTAACAGGAAATCTTTAGAAGTTCATGATTTAGAAGTATTTAAAAATATTTAAAATCATCATTGTGTTTATTTGTTTGAATTCATGTTTACTCTATTTTTATAGTTAAATAATAGATATCTTTTAAAGTAAAATTTTATAAGTAGTTTAGAAACTAAATCATATATATATATATTGTATAATATTTTAAAAATTTATAAATTTGGATTGATGGTTAAGCTAATTAGAATTATAGAATCAAAAAAATTCATTGATATTTTTGGTGCTATTTCTTGGGAGTTAACATAGGCACTAGTTAGCATAAAATTATTTTCATAGGTCAAGCATGATAAATAGGATGCATGAATAGGGAAACAAATTCTAGAGGTAAAATCACCTCAACAATTTGTCCATCAATCACCCTAATTGCTTCAATATGTGGTGCATTAAGAGCCACATCATCATCCACATCACACATCCCCACAATTGTAGGAAGAAGAAGGTATCATGTAGAAACTTCACAATATGGAGGGAAAGCTAAAGAGCAAGAAGAACCTTCAACACAAGCATTTGTCATTTAGACATTCAATGGAAACCAATTGGAAATCTCAATTGAAGAAACTATAACAAAAGAAATTTCACTTGAAGAACAACCAACCCAAGAGAATTTGGTTGAACAAAATCTAGTTGAGGAACCAACATACTAGCATACATTAGAAGAATCAATGGTTGATCATAGGTGAGAAGGCATAGGAGAAACAAGAGTTGGAACCATACCAACTGGAGGAGGAAATGGACAAAGAATACTAGTACATCATGAAGATGAGGAAGAGGAAGAAGAATAATTTGGCTTTCCTGTTCAAGATCTAACATCCAATGTCAATATGAAAAATATATCATCATCAATACTATCGTTTTTTTCACATTTTGAGAACAAAAGATCCTAAAACTTTTCTTTTTGAGTTTGAAGTATTATGTTGAAGTTATGATTCTTCACATGACACTAAAAAATTAAAGTTATTTCTATCCACTATTAAATATGGTGCTTTACAATGGTTTATGGGGTTAGGTACAAATTCTGTTAGAACTTGGGATGAAATGCATCAACTTTTTATTAAAAAATACAAAGGCTGTTGTGTACATCATGATCTTAAAATATAATTTTTTAAAATGAGTCAAAAGGAAGATGAATCTCTTGAAGATTATGTGGAATTTTTTTTCTATAATGTTAAAAGAGCTAAACAACATCATCTAAGTCTCAATACTCTTAAAACCCTTTTACTTAGAGGCATTAGAAATGAATGGATAGATCTCTTAAATCTAATGGGAAAAGGATATGTATCTTAACTAAGTTTTGCGGAAATTTGTGAATTTTGTAAACAAATTTCAAGAGGAAGATTCAAATAAGGTAGGGTGCCTAGAAACCCCAACATATCTAGGGTAATAAAATCAACAGTCGGTGGGATAAGTATATTTGAACTGGGTTATTTACTTGAAAATTTTAATACATATAATCTTAAAAATCTTAGTGAGAAATTATATACATTGAAAATCCAAAATAAGCAAAAACAAAGTTTGGGTTTAAAAAAAATTTTTGGAAGACATTTTCTGGAGGCGGCGTGATTTTTCTTGGAGGTTCAAAGTTTGAGTTTAAAGAACTTTTTTGGAAGACATTTTTTGGAGGCGACGTGATTTTTCTTGGAGGTATGTACGTGTTTTGTGTTGAAATAAATCTTTTGAGCTTCTTTGTTCAAAAAATTTTCTTCACATTTTAGATTTAAAGAATTTTTTTGGAAGACATTTCTTGGAGGCGGTGTGATTTTTCTTAGAGATATGTACGTGTTTTGGATTGGATTACGTATTTTTTAGAAAATATTTTTTTAAATTAAATCTTTTGTGATATTGTTTGTAATTGAGTTATTGTCTAATTTTTTAAAGGAAAATTTTTGAACCTCATACCCTATTATCATGGGAAATCGAAGAACTTGTGTGAGAAAATATGATCGAAAAAGAAAGCCTGAGGAACGTAGAGAAGAGACGAGACAATATCGCAAAAGAAAGTTAGAAGCTCTCTCAAATATTGAAGAGGAAATCAACCTCAAGCAGAAATTGAAGCAGGTATGTAAATGTAAATATTACATGCTCTATTGATATATATTTAAAATTTTCCTAATGTAAAATGTAACGCTTAATTTTTATTTGATAAACTAGTTTGAAAAATATTTTGTTTGATGTAAACAGACAAAGATATTCCTCAAAATATTGAAGAAGAAAATCAACCTCAAGCAGAAATTGAAGCAGGTATGTAAATGTAAATATTATGATCTATTGATATATTTTTAAAATTTTCCCAATGTAGAATGTGAAGCTTAATTTTTATTTGATGAACTAGTTTGAAAAATATTTTGTTTAATGTAAACAGACAGAGATACTCCTCAAAATATTGGAGAAGAAAATCAACCTCAAGCAGAAATTGAATCGGGTATGTAAATGTAAATATTATGATCTATTGATATATTTAAAATTTTCCTAATATTTATTGACATATTTATTAATTTAGTTATTTATTGAATATGTACTATTTTTTCGAATATGTAGAGATGAAATCACTATCGATAATGAGATGTTAGAAAATGTCGACACTCACACATATGGAGATAAAAAACCTGACTATGTTATACGATATCGTGTCGATAAAATTTTTGAAATGTTTTTCAAAACTGAGCAAGTGACAGTTCAAGCTCAAATGTTGAAAGGTCTCCTATCATCAAGGAAATTAAAAGAAGCGACGACACTATTGCATATTCGAAAATCAACCAAAGATAAAAAAATGAAAGAAGAGGTGATAAAAAATATGAGTCAATTAAGAGATCTATAGAGTCAATTAAGAGATCTAGAGATAAAGATGTTTCAAATATACGTAGAGGAATACAAATGGCAATGGTTTCACCAAGTACTCAAGAGAATCGTTTGAATCTAACATCTATGGCACGAGCACTGGGAACCTCGCGAAAAACTCCGCACAAACATCGAAAATTTCGACTGCAAATAGACGTAAATGATGAACTCGCTTGTTGGAGAGCTATTTGTAGGCAACCATACAAAGATAGACTTGGAGAAGATGTTAAAAAATAATATATGAATATTGGAAGAACAATTCGCGTGTTTCACCCACTGCAAGACATGTGATGCGAAGAAGAATAGCAGGAAATCAATACGAAGAACATGAAAAACATCTCTTGGAAACCACTCAAATAGAGTTATTCAACAAGTTCAAAGAAGAGAATCGTCAAATTCAAGTTTCACTCAATGCTTTTGTTCAACAAAAACCATGGTATGTAAAACCTATCACCGTACGCGAAACTTGTTGTTGCCGTTATCATGTGGAATTTGAGTTATATTATGAAACATTCCTTGATTTCGGTAGAACATTATGGAAAGATTCACCTCCTCCTTCCACTATCCGTGAATTCATATCTCAAATTCTATGTGAAATAGAAAGCGATGAACTATTTTACAAAAAGAAATGTGTTGGTGGTAAAAAATGCGATGATTGTGGAAATTTGACTAAATTTCAAAACAAATATCGTATTGATATAAATGAGCAATCATTGTCCAACATGAAAGTGAAATGGAAGAGATATGAATATACCAGTACATCGATTCAAGGTGCAGATAGTGTTAAAAGAATCGAATTACGAGAAGACGAAAATTTTCTAATAGACTTTTTGAGAAAGTTTGAAGCAAAAATTTACAAATACACCATGCATTCCCATAGAGCTCGATGGCAAGACTTGCAATTCAAAAAATCTCGTGAAGTTTTTCCACCAGGAACCATTTTGTCAGTGATTGATTTTGCAGAAAACTACACATTTGTTCCACAAAAAGAAATTCAGAGTGAATACTATCACTCTGACTAAGTCTCCATGCTCGTCCATATTCTATATAGACATGCTGAACAAAATGTCGATCATATAGAAAGCACGAGTGAAAATCGACATATCATTAAAGAATATCACTTTTATATCAGTGACGACCGTACACATGATACATGTTTTGTACAACATTGTTTTGGAAGAATTTATGATTCATTGAAAAATCGTGGAATAACATTCAATGAACATTGGATATGGTCAGACGGATGCGCAGGTCAATTCAAATCTACACGATCATTTTTTTGGTTGTGTCGTCTTCATAAGAAAACCTCCATTAAACATTGTTGGAATTTCTTTGAGACTCGCCATGGAAAAGGAGAACATGACAGTGCAGGAGCATGCATAAAACGAGTACTTCGAATATATCAAATGAACCACTTTGCACGCCGACTTGCGAACGCTGAAGAAGTTGTTCAATGGTGCAAAAATGCTCTAAGCCATGAGATTAACCCATCACGAGAAGTGCAAAGGTACATTCAATTTAATTTATATTGGTAATCTAATTTTAAACATTGTAAATTTATCATGCAATGATTATTTTTAATTGTATTTTGATATCATATTTACAAATTCTTTTTCTAATTTTCCATATAAAGGTTTTTCTGGCATATTGGAATCGGAGACGTAAATAGATCAATTGGAAATGACTTTGGAACAATAAAAGGGACTCGAAAATTGCATTCAATTCAAACAAAATTGTCCACAAATGTGTTTGCATTGGATAAAAGAAAATATTCTTGTTTTTGTGATGTTTGCATAGACAACACAAAATCCAATGACGTCTGTGAAAACAAAATGTATGTGAACGATTGGAAACATACAGAGCTAAATACAAAGGGAAAATGTCTGTTGCAATGTTTGAAGAAATGCAATCAGAGGAAACTACAATATCATCCGATGGTGATCGAGTTTCTGATCTTGTTAGAGAAGGTAACATTTGAATTACTTTTTAATGATTTAAAGATCTACAAATAAATTTAAATATGCATAATTAAATGTTAAATTTATTTTATTGTGCAGGGGATGTTTTTGCTGTAATTGCACCTATTGACAACAATGAAAATGTGAAGTATTATTTGATGCGTTGCACTGAACAAAAAATGAAATTATTACAAGACTATAATGATCACGGATTTCAGTATGACAGAGGGTCTATTATACTAAAAGGTTATTTTTTCAAACAAACTCATCAAAGTGGAGACTTTGTTTACTTTGAAGACTATGAACCTGATTCCATAAGTTGTCAATATAGTCACTTGGTGTGTGCAGCATGCATAAATTTGATAGAAGTTCAATCAAAGAAAAAATCGAAAATTAAGAAATGGAAAATGTCAAAATCCGATCATGAACGGATTATTGAGGATGGAATTCCATTAGAATTTTTTTGAGTGAAGTGTCCAACAATTTATTATCTTTTAGACCTTTCAGTACTCAACTAAAAATTGAACTGCTTATGTTATTTGTGGTTTGCAGATGTTACAAATTGTTTGGGTACAAGCACGTGCTCTAGTATCCACTGAAATTAGTTTTTCTATACATGTGCATTGATTAAAAATGTTAAATATGTATTGGATATATATATTCTAGAATGAAATTAATTGTTCTTGTATATTAATTTTTCTTGTATATGTTCTCCGACCATATGGTACAAATTATTTAACTTTATTTTGTAAAGTCAGATTCGGTCCCCATATGGCCTAGCCTCCAGGGGACGAGATAACAAGTGGTTGTCCCCACTTGCCCGAATCTCGGCTTTTAAGTACAATTTTACTGTTTATGTCAAGCATCTTACATGATGTCCTAGCCAAAGATAGATTCTCTTTGTTTCAAGTTTCCAATAAAAGTTGTCATCGAATGACCTGCTCGAACTCTTGTAGTAAACACCATACCTCATCTCTCTTGCTCTCCAATATTATTAGGTTTAATTATTATAACACAAAAATCGTTCTACGTTGTCAATAATTTTTTGCGCTTAGACTAAAATCAATGAACACTATTAATCCAATGTCTTTACAAGTAATGTACCATCATACATGCAATTATATCAAATTAGAAATCAACATATACAATGAACTCAATGGGGATTGTCTTGTTGCAAGTAACATAATTTCAATTTACCATATGTGCAAATGTAGGTTGAAACCATCCAAAACTTTAAGTTGTAAATTGAAACCATCCAAAACTTTAAGTTGTAAATTGAAACCATCCAAAACTTTAAGTCTTAAAACCCTTTCGATTATATATTGTGCATCATTAAAACATTTAACATTTAAAGTTCATTAAATATCACATGCAAAATGTAGATTGAAACCATCCAAAACTCGAGTTTTAAAAACTTCACATGCCATGCCAATTATAATTCAACAATCCAACAAAAACATTTAACAAATTAAATATCACATGCCAAAGTCATTTCAAGTTTCCCGTAAAATTTGTCACCGAATGACCTACTAGGATATTATAAATACTAACTTTATAAGATCATTTGGCATTCGGAAAAATTCGAAAGTCTTAGACTGTCAATCAATTTAAAGTATCATTCACCCTAGGGAGTGTAAAATATTCAATGTAGGTTGGTGACGATGCTCACTCCTAGCTTGAAGCAGCGCCAATGACCAATTCTTTAATGAATTCCAATGCACTAGACCAAAGTTGGTTCAACCTACTTGGTTTTTCACCCAAGAAATTCCAAGGATGGAATTTCTAGACAAACTGTTGAAATTGAAAAGCTTGACATGGAGATACGACAAGGTGAACAAAGACTTCAGGAACTCTTTATGGAAAGGGCTCACTTGAAGGAAAGAAGCACCACGTTGCAAGCTAAAGTCAAGAACATGGAAGATAAGATCAAGAGGGACTTTCTTGATCCGAAACCTATTGGTTTGAAGAAAGAAAATGCATGTGTTGGCACACTTGGAAAAAAAGACTACCACACTAAGAGGATTGGTGCACTTCATTTGGAAGGAGTCAATATATGTCGTATTGGAGCAATTAGACAGAATTCGAAAAGGAAAGAGCTTGAACCAATTCAAGCAGACCCAGGATCGAATTTTTCTATGGAGCTTCATGAGAAGAGATATGTGAAAATCACTGTTAAGCCAAGGGCTAGTTCGAAAGACATATTGGAAGAGGAAATGTTGAAGAAGATTGCGAAAGTAAGGCGCAAGACAAGGAGGAGGAATGATGATGAAAGTTCCTTGGACTTGAGATTCATGTCTACAACCGTACATGGGAAAAAATTCTCTGCTTTGATAGACACGGGGGCTACCCATAGCTTCCTAAGTCGAAAGGCAGCTTCATCTCTTAAAAAGAGGAAGGCTAGCATCGAGAAAGAGTTGAGTGCTTTCAAGGCAGTCAACTCGAGGATAAAAGCAGCATGACTGGTGTCATGAAAGGCACACATGTGAGAGTAGGGTCATGGTTTGGAAAGATAGACTTAAGAGTCATTGACATGGATGATCATTCTATGATGGACCATACCAATGATGGACCGAGACATTCTCTTAATTCTTGTGATCAATCTTAAACTGTTTTATGAAAGATAGATAAACCATTTAAATATTTAGCTCAAACTCTTGTAGTAAACACCATACCTCAAGTCTCTCTTGCTCTCCAATATTATTAGGTTTAATTATTATAACACAAAAATCGTTCTACATTGTCAATAATTTTTTGCGCTTACACTTAAATCAATGAACACTATTAATCCAATGACTTTACAAGTAATGTACCATCATACATGCAATTATATCAAATCAGAAATCAACATATACTGTAATGAAATCAATGGGGATTGTCTTGTTACAAGTAACATTTCAATTTACCACATGTGCAAATGTAGGTTCACATTCTATCATTCATGTAGTTTTAAAAACTTCAGATACCATTAGAATTATAATTCAACTATCCAACAAAACATTTAACATTAAATATCACATGCCATGCCAATTATAATTCAACTATCCAACAAAAATATTTAACATTAAATATCAAATGTCAAATGTAATTCAATGACAACATTACTTCACATTCACATGCCAAAAGTACTAAAACCATCCAAAGAACACTGAAATCAATGAACACTATTAATCCAATGACTTTACAAGTAATGTACCATCATACATGCAATTATATCAAATCAGAAATCAACATATACCGTAATGAAATCAATGGGGATTGTCTTGTTACAAGTAACATTTCAATTTACCACATGTGCAAATGTAGGTTCACATTCTATCATTCATGTAGTTTTAAAAACTTTAGATGCCATGCCAATTATAATTCAACTATCTAACAAAAACATTTAACATTAAATATCACATGCCATGCCAATTATAATTCAACTATCCAACAAAAACATTTAACATATGTCCAAAAAACATATTGTAATAAAATATGTCCAAAAATTGTAAATCTCACTCAAGTATCAAACTGTATCAAGTTTAACAAATTTTAAAACCATCTAAATTTTGAAATCAAATCAAATCTACTGTATATCTTGTCCATGAAATGGAGGATCTAGCCTCCGGGTCTCGGTTAGCTCCCTATCCTGTAAATAGGAAACCTACATACACAATGCACATGTACTTGAACATTAAAATTTGAAGTTTTAAAAATGAATGAGAATATATATATCTAGAACTTCATGTAAAAAACAAAATATAACAAAAAAATCGCGCAATACCTCGTAAGGTTGCCTCTCCATTTGATGAACAGGATCTGCCATAGAAACATCTCTAGTGGTAACCTGTACAATATACATGTATAGTTAAATATAAATATATATATATACAGAAATAATTTATATAAATTAAAAACTTTCAAATGAAAATGCACGTGTGTACATATATACAAACTTATTTGAACAATAATATTAAAAAAAAGAACTAAAGACAACTTCTTCAAATGCTGTGGATGTCCCTATCTCCGTCGCTAAAGTCCTCGGATTAAAAAAATCTTCTATACCAACCTAAATTCAAAAAATTTTAAATAACTCAAAATATAGATCTCTCTCTCTATATCTCAATTTTTTATGGAACTTTTTGAGGTAACATAAATTTTGAAGTTGTGAAAAATTGTCCATACTTGGTCATCTCCCAATGAAGTAGAAGGTATATCTCCTAAAGAAGAAGAAGGTACCGGGATCCCAAAAACATCAGACGGAATCGATACCTGTTAAAACATTTTATCGAATTATATATATACATACATGTACATGTGTGGCAACAATTATTTATTTTAGAGTCACTTAAAAAACACTAACATACATGTGCCAACATATCATGTGGGCAGACCCATCTGCATCGTTTGAGCCAGAGGTCCCGAACGTAATATTAACATTTTCATCACGCATCATGCCTGAGAACTGCAAATGGTGTTTTAACATATAATCATACATTTTTGTTAGATTAATGTACACATACAAATAAATATATACATGTGTACATACACATGTATTTATTACAAATTGTACACATGTATATGTAAATATAATTTCAAACCCTAAGGTCACTAACACATACCGTTCCGGTGCCCTCTTCCTCACGACAAATTAGGTCTTGCAGACCATTGCGACAATTTATTGCATATGTTCGGAGATCTTCAACATTCATGTTGTAAATATCCTCATCTGTATGATAAACAAAATTGGCACGTGCATTTTCACGTGCTTTTTGTCGATTTAAGCCAATATCGACTCCACTCAATCCGCTATGAACATTTTCGATCATAACATCTCTTGCTTCACGACTTATTTGAGAAGTCACATCCATCTCTGATCGCAGGGTTTCGACTCGAGACGGTCGACTCACCATGGCGGCTCAGGGCGAGGCAACTCCACATCTCGCTTAGCGCCCTTACGTTGATATAATCGACCTCTCCCCGGGCCAAAAAATTCTGAAGGAAGGTCATTGTAGTCGGGTTTCATACCCAAAAAAATTCTGCATAAAACATTTGTGAAAAATAAAGAGGAACCTCATCGTTCCATGGAAGCCTTCCAAAGGCCGCAAGATGTCGATTATACAAATATTTTGCTTTGTCTGGGTGCTTGAAATACTGCACCTTCAACATTTTTCTTTTTGGCCCTTCCTTATAATTAAACATTGACTTAGCCTCCTCTCTTGAAACTCTTTTTTTTTATGTCCTGCCATTTATCGGGACCTATCACTGTTTCTCTTCTCTTTCTCATCACTTCTACAAACGAATCAGTCGTTGGCCCCAAATCTTTGTACACTTTTACCATTTCACTCAATGAATGTGTAACTATTTCTAGGCTTTGTCTACTCTCAACAGGTAGAGACAAATCCTGGAGATCTCTTTGCAATTTTGCATAAAGGCTTTGACACCTTTGTAAGGTGCATTCCGCCATGTTCGTTTCCCATGGTATATCAGTAATCTCAGCCGGATAAGTTGTGCTAGGTTGATAGCCTTCTTCTTCAATGTAGCGCACTGCCCTGCGTCTTTTTTGACCACTGGCTCTAACATATTCAGCCTCTGCATCAATATATATAAAATTTCTTATATTAGAAAAAACACGTGTAAAAAAAGTCGTACAAATTTAATGAAAAAATATTGAAATTGATGGCAACCTTGATGTTGTTGGTTAACATCATCTCCAACTTGACCCTGCTGAGAACCAACCCTAGAATGATGCTGCTGAGAACCAGACCCACAGTGACCCTGTTGAGAACCAGCAGCTGTTGATCGCTGGCCTTCGGGGGAATAAATATCACCCCCTTCCCGCACCCTGCTACCTCGACCGGTTGAACCTTGGCCACGCTCCATGGATGGAGTAGAAAGCCTTCTCCTCTTGCCTCCTAAAAATTAAAATATGAAACTTATTAACAACTAATTTCACTCACAAAGTTAATAAAAAAATCAATTCCATACGTACACACATGTATGGAGATTTAAGATTATATTTAAATACCGTGAACATCCTCCAATCCCCGAGCCTCCATATGGGATTCGGCCGATCTTCGTCTTTCATCCTCCATGATATATATCTATTGGTCGACATTCACAAAATAGATTTCAAAAAATCAATACCTCGAAGTAAAATCCAGTTTGGGGCTGTTAAATCCAGTATGTTCTATATTTCTTACATTTCTGCCCTCCTCTTTTTCTTTCCAACCAAGGTTTATAAAATAACATGAGAAGCAACATGAGACTTAGAACAATCATTTTCATTATCTATATGGAAGGCAAGAATGATTATATCCCCTTGAGCTTAAGCTTATGTATTTTGTCAATTTTTATCATATATTTTTTGGTAAGTGTAAATGTTTTTTTTATCTATAGTACAAGTCATGAGTTCCCCAATTTTACCTTATGTAAAGCATGATTCTAGGATTACTAAAATTTGTACTTGGTTTTTTAAGAATATATCAAATAACGTTTTTGAGAAGCAAATATGGCTTGTTCCTTAGAATTTGGCACTTTGAATTTCCTTCCCCATATTTCTTGTTAATGATTATAACCTTAAAATGGCTAATATTGGTTTGTCATCATCATCTAAAAATGACTTGGCAGATGAAAATTTACCATGTCAATCATCATCACTTCACACCATTTCATACATGACCCCTTCTACATATTATATGCATGAATTTTTGAAATGTCATCCTCTCTATCTATCCCATGAATGATTGTGACAACAGGTGAATAAAATACAATTTATAAGCAGAAGATAGTTTCTAGCTTGTCCAACTCCATCCGCCCCATAGCTAGTGATTTCTCAATTTTCCACTTCCAACTTTCTATTCTCGAAATTCATTAGCAGCTAATTTTATCGATAGCTACACCACTATACATATAATTATCATATACACTACTACATTAATGAACTCTACGTTGTTTGTTATTGTAAAGTCCAATAACAAACAATGTTAATTGAGTTTAGTAGTGTATATAACAATTTCTTTGACTTCCAGGTGTGTTGTGACTATTAGTAGAATTAACTACCAAAATAAATTTCCAAAATAAAATGTTGGAAGAAAAAATAGGTAATCACTGGATATGGAGTGCATGGAGGACAAACTTATAGTGATCCCTTCCTTATCAAATTTCCTTTATTCACCTAATGTCACAATCAATCATGGTCTAGATAGAAGGGATGACCTACCATAAATTCAATCATATAATGTGTAGAAGGGTCATATGTAGATGGTGTGAAACGATGATTACAAACATGATAATTTTTCATCTACTAGGTCATTTTGAGATGATGATTACAAACCAGTGCTAGCCCATTAAAGGTTATAATCATTGGTGCCTAATGGGGGGTGGACAATTTAAATCAAGTTCGTATCAAAGTACAATTTAGCTCATTTTAGTCAAGGTTAGTTAGAAGAATTAGCTATTGGTTTCTACCTTCAATTTCCTCTGAAAATGAATGTGTACGTGCTTTTGAGAGACATTAGAGACATTAGAGTACCTTCAATTTTCTCTGAAAGTGAATGTGTACGTGCTTTTGAGAGACATTAGAGACATTAGAGGAACAAGGTCCAAATTTTTGATGAAAATGTGCTATGAAAGTAAAGGGTTTTAAAGGCAAGCATGTACAAGGCATAGTTGAGCCAAATGTTCTTCAAGAAGGGCCTAATTATTTGGGTCTTGGCTATGGAAAACATGGAAAATGCTCCAAAGCCAAGGAGGCTTGTGAGGTTTGTGTTCATGATGAATGGAACATGTACATAGTTTACCTTAAAGTTGTTGTGTTTTACGGATATTAAAATGAAGAACTTCTATTTAGATCCATTCCAGAGATTGACTGCAGGGGCATTTACTAAATATGTCACCTTTCATAAAAGATGAGATCCAGAGGCTACCTGGCCCTTTACAGACTCTTCCTATAGAACTTGTAGAAGTAAACACTAGAGGCATTAACAATATCAAAGAACATTTTCATGCTCAGACATGGGAATGTGTCTCTTTCCCTA
This sequence comes from Pinus albicaulis, assembly GCA_034641835.2. Taxonomy (NCBI): domain Eukaryota; kingdom Viridiplantae; phylum Streptophyta; class Pinopsida; order Pinales; family Pinaceae; genus Pinus; species Pinus albicaulis. Next base: position 1,303,193,732 of record CM076570.1, read on the forward strand.
CGCAAAAAATAGTTCTTGAGGTAGTTAATCTTCATAGACATGTCATCAAGCAAGTCAATGTGATCATCCCTCCTTCCCTCCCTTCTAAAATAATTATGTTTTTCGGGGTCAGAGAGCCAAAATATGGAGACAATTATCACCAAATCCAACGTATGATTATGCATGATGGAGAATATCTAGCGTTTTCCCTTGTTAAATATATTAACAAGGGAAAGCGCTAGAGATTCTCCATCATGCATAATCGTACGTTGATGCTTATAGAGTGAAAAAACTGAAAGAATCAACTTGTAGGGTCATTTTAATGGGGGGTGGAGAATTCAAGTCTTTGCAAATTCAAAGTATGGTGCATGTTGCATGAAGCAAGATGTTGAAAGTAGAGTTATGTTAGACACACATAAATGCAACAAATATGGAAATTTGTACATGAGCTCTATTATTTGACTTAAGAGTCAGCTGTTTGAAAAGGCATGTTTTGTCAACTTGTGTTTGGTTGATGGTTTTGTACACCAATATGTAAGAGTACATGGACATATTCACATGATGTGAATTTTTTTTTTCTTTGAAGGAGAAAAATGATGTGTTTTCAGTTTGATGGTTTTGTTTGTGACAAGACGCCACAAGATTTTGCGAAGGTCCACTCTTTAGCGAGAGCCTCATGATTACAACCTATCCATGAGAATAAAATGGGAGTGCATCCTTATTTTGAAAACAAGTAGGATTCTAAGCTACCTAGGACTCAAACCATCATTTTTAAATTTGAAATATAATGGTGTTGTTTCAATGCCTGAATCCACAACCCTACCACATGAAATCAATAATCTAATTACACATGAAATAAATAGTTATTTTCTCCAAAATTAAAAATATAACTTAAAACTAAATTCAACATAGTTGAAAAAAAAAGAAGCGCCATTGAAATGGTTTGCTGACAAATGGTTAGATTTATTATCCAATTAAGGCCTAGCATGTATTTTGATGTTTCATTAATTTCTTTGCAAATTCAAAGTATGGTGCATGTTGCATGAAGCAAGATGTTGAAAGTACATGAGCTCTATTATTTGTCTTCAGAGTCAGTTGTTTGAAGAGGCATGTTTTTTCAACTTGTTTGGTTGATGGTTTTGTACACCAATATGTAAGAGTACATGGACATATTCACATGATGTGAATTTTTTTTTCTTTGAAGGAGAAAATGATGTGTTTTCAATTTGATGGTTTTGTTTGTGACAAGACGTCACAAGATTTTGCGAAGGTCCACTCTTGAGCGAGAGCCTCATGATTACAACCTATCCGTGAGAATCAAATGGGAGTGCATCCTTATTTTGAAAAAAAGTAGGATTCTAAGCTACCTAGGACTCAAACCATCATTTTTAAATTTGAAATATAATTTGGTGTTGTTTCAATGCCTGAATCCACAACCCTAACACATGAAATCACTAATCTAATTACACATGAAATAAATAGTTATTTTCTCCAAAAATAAAAATATAACTAAAAACTAAATTCAACATAGTTGAAAGAAAAAGAAGCGCCATTGAAATGGTTTGCTGACAAATGGTTAGATTTCTTATCCAATTAAGGCCTAGCATGTATTTTGATGTTTTATTAATTTCTTTGCAAATTCAAAGTATGGTGCATGTTGCATGAAGCAAGATGTTGAAAGTACATGAGCTCTATTATTTGACTTAAGAGTCAGTTGTTTGAAGAGGCATGTTTTGTCAACTTGTGTTTGGTTGATGGTTTTGTACACCAATATGTAAGAGTACATGGACATATTCACATGATGTGAATTTTTTTTTTTTTTGAAGGAGAAAAATGATGTGTTTTCAGTTTGATGGTTTTGTTTGTGACAAGACGTCACAAGATTTTGCGAAGGTCCACTCTTGAGTGAGAGCCTCATGATTACAACCTATCCGTGAGAATCAAATGGGAGTGCATCTTTATTTTGAAGGAGAAATTTCAATAGGCTTTAGGAAATTTAATTTCAAGTCATTTAATTTCACTAGAAATAATTCAGAGGTACATGAAATGAATAGTATTTAGGAAGAACAATAGTCCCTCATGGAATATGAAGAAAGTAGCCACTTCATTTTGTATATATGCATGCTTTGAGTTACTCCTCAAAAATTTTCAAAACATGTGTATTTATTACTCTACCCATCCCAATTTTCATAGGATCCATAGCACATACATTTCTATATTCCCTAGTTGTTGTAAGGCCTAATTATTTCATCACTTTCAAAGGAATTACATCAGTTGTTTCTCCTAAATCTAGCATATAGTTGTGTAATAATATTTTATTTATTAGTAGGAATATATGAAAATGTTTATGAATTACATTTTTATTCCCTTGATTCATATTTTATAACTTTATAGGATAATCCTCAAAAGTAGGGTCATCTACTTCATCAAATTTTAAGAACTTCTTAACCTTATATATCTTTATTTCATATTTGCATAACTTCCACAAATGGGATAGAAACAAGATATTTTCCAAGTGTTGAAGTTAACCAACATTAATTTCATTGTACACTCTTTATATAGGTATGGTTGAATGTTGTACATCTGGTACATAGATCAATTTGTTGTTTTCATTGTTTACTCTTAAAAATTATTTGAAGTGGGAGCGAAGAGTTGGTTTCTTCCTAGGTTGGCTTACATTTCCTTTAATATGTGATCCATCTCTTCCTCTAATTCATATTTTTATCTCTTCTATTAATTATATGTTATTCTTTCTATGTATTGTTAGTACAAGGGGGTGAAATAATTTCTTATCATTTTCTAAGTGGTGAGGTCGTTTGAATCTCCAATAGTTGTGTTGGTGTGGTGGGAACCATGCTAGGAGTTGGGCATTCCATTGATATGGTCAAGGTACTTAGTGTATGAGGAGCATCCAAAATTAGGCGGATTGGGATCTTGATGAGGGTGATATGTCACTTGATGCATGCAGTGATGATGGTATTTGATGAGTAAAGGACACATATAGATGAGATGAGTGTCTTTAACATAGAGCACTCAAGGGCATGCCATATACTAATTAACCGAGTTCATGACATAATAAATGGTGGAAGAGGAATCATCAACATATGAGGTTGGTGTAAGTGGTGGTGCTACTATTGAGGCATGATGTATGGTGACCAACACATCTTGATATCGTTGGAGATTGAGACAATGTTGTGTATAATGTTTGTGTTTCACATAAATAGACAAGAGGTCGTTGGTTCTTAAACCCTTATTACGTGATGAGGTGGCAACATCACATGATGGAGTGGGGAGAAATGGGGGTGCTTAAGGGGTATGAAGGATACCCTTCAACTCATGAAGTATGGGGCATGAATTGGTGGGATGACCTAATGTGTCTCAAAGGGCACATGGGGGACTAACCTTAGGGGTATTTTTGGTTGAAGGTTCTTTCTAAAATAAAAATTATAAATAACTATGGAAACTTGCATTAACATGTGTGTGTGTGTGTGTGTGTGTGATCCTAAAAATATTTAGTCCAACAAGAATAAATATACTTGGAAAATATAACCAAATATATAATCAAAATTAATTTGTGAAATACAACCAACCATATAATTGAAATTACAGGTATGAGCATTTTTATTATAAAAATAAAAATAAAAGTAAACTATGAAAATGATATTGTATAACAAATTATCCTACAAAAATTATTGTAGAAAATTTTCAAAATTTAAATGCAACCTTAAATTCCTTGCATTCTTTCATCAACTTTGTTAATAATTGAATAGTCTACTAGTTGACTATATTACCAACTGCAATGAATATTGTCTTTTCCTAATGTTCATTGTGAAAATGGATCCTCACGTTAATGTGATAGGATCCTTTTCATCTCTCAAGTTACTAGGTCAAAGCATCCTAATGGGTAAATTAATTGTGAGATAAATTACTTGCATTAAATGTCAATCCAGGTTCTTATACTTTTGAAGTACACTTGCACAATATATGCTAAGCAATTAACTCTCAATCAAAAATGGAAATTAACCTATGGAAATGATTGCAATACTCAAAGAAAACCAATTAATGAAAATATCTAAATGAGCACAAACACGTTATTTATCAAAGACTACATATATCAAAGCATCGAATTCAGAACTTCAAACAAATTATTCTAATTCTATACTATGAAAGCTTTTTGAAATTTGATTCTATCAAACATAAAGGTAAATCCTATTCTATTGGACTTGGAAATGAATTTGATCTATTGAACTTGAAAGCAATTCTAAGCTCTTGAATTTGAAAGAAATTCTAATCATGTGAAATTAAATGACTTGAAATTAAATTTCCTAAAGCCTATTGAAATTTAATTTTTTTTCTTTGAAGGAGAAAATGATGTGTTTTCAGTTTGATGGCATAATATACCAAGACATGTGTTTTTTTTCTTTGAAGGAGAAAATGATGTGTTTCCAAATAAATTTTCTTGAAATGATTTAAAGAAGTCTTTCTTTATGTGATAATGAGAAAGTTCAAGCAAATGAAAATTTATTATATTTTTGGATCACTCTTACGTCATCTTAGTCTTAAAAAATCAAATAATTTCTAACCTTACAACTAAAATAATATTTTTTTCATAATTAATAAATTATTTATTTAAAATAATTAAATAAATTTGACATGCACAATCTTTTTATTATATTTTAAATTTGTTACTTTTACTCTATTTTTACATCAATAATATATAATCTCAGTTTGAAAACATGCAAATATTTTTTTTAATTTGCTACTTTTAAATCGCTAATACATATTCTCAAAAAACATGCAAATAAGTTTTGGTATTATATCTAAAAATATGGCATCGAACACAGCTGATTTAATGCTGCCTTTGGGTTCCTAAACACCATTTAAATTCAGATCACACTATTTTTCTAACCTATTTGATTTAACTACCTGGTTTGGGTTCATAAACTCCATTTCCTTCACAGCACACGATTTTGCCTGATACTATTTTTCTAACCTGTTTGATTTAACTACCTGGTTTGGGTTCATAAACTCCATTTCATTCACAGCACACGATTTTGCCTGATTCGCAAGTCGAACTGTTTTCAGATTCTTATCCTTTCGAAGTTTTATAGATGAGGCAAAATATAGGAACTCTCCGCTTTCACTTCTAGTAACTTCTAAATTTATTAAATTTGAAACTTTAACTTTTCAAACTTTTCGGTTTCTCTTTTGAATTTTTTGTTTGCAATTTTGTAACTGGAAAATTTAGCTCTCATTCGATTGATCATCTACTTCATAGATGCAACTACATTCCCTATTCGAATTGGCAAAGCTTTGTCAAAACTTGTAAATATCTACCCACAGGTGAGTGGTCTGTTGGCACACTGAAATGACCAAACTTGTGTAACATTTGGATCCCAAATTCAAAACCCTCCAAGTATTTCTGGGTGAGGCAAGGTGTTAGTGCCTTTGATGATAGAGACACCTCCTTTATAGCACAAATACTTAGCCTAGAGACAATTGTAAATATTATTTGCAGAGACAAAAAGAGAGAGAGATCTAAAAATGACATTTGAGTTTCCCTTGTTCGAGTATTCTTATACTCTCTGAAATTGAAAAGTACAGGTAACTGAACAAACCCATTTCCATATGTGATAGTTACATGGCAGGTGATAGATGACAAACTCATGATAAAAACGAAGCACATGGAATGAGTAAACGATGGCGGACGTAACAGAACATACCAGATTTTAACGATGGCGGACGTAGCAGATTTTAATGATGGCGCCCGTAACAACGACCAGCAGCAACTCGACCAGTTGCGGCAATCAGCTTGACCAGACACACAGCAACTTGACCAGACACACAGCAACAACTCGCCCAATGTGGCAATCAGCAACAGAGCAGCAAAAATCGCGCGCCAACAATGAAAACAGTAACCTTACTGCTTTCGCGGGCGGTTTATTTATAAAAAATAGTTCGGCCGAACTCCTATTGCCGGTTTTCCAAACCTCCGGCAAAAACTCTGTTTGCTGCGCCATCACTGTGCCGTCAATCTAAACGGACTCAAAAGTTCGGCCGAACTTTATAAAATGTTCGGCCGAACTATTGCCGAAAAAAAATTTCTACCTCCGATTCTCACAAA